>JAPTHN010000001.1:3126369-3538792 GCA_026936325.1 Platynereis dumerilii | reverse complement strand
GAGATACAAGGTATCTTATCAGCAGCGTACAAGATCTTGGAACATAACAATAGATTTACAGACAAGATGTTAGACACATATCTCAGGCCAACACAGCACGAGTTAGATGAAATTCACATGCCATTGAAACCAGGCATTTTAATACCATTTTCAATCAGATAACGCAAGTGTGTAGGTTGTTCCAACCCTGTTACCATTGTTTGAACAAAGAACCAGGTTCCCCAGCGTTTGATGAGATTCACATGCTTTCGTAACAAGCAGTTTAATAAAGATTCAGGTATTTGGAAGACCATCGTGGCAGAAGATGAAAAGGAGATCTCTCGAAGGCAGCAAATAGCCCAACATAAAGCCATCTACATATCTAACTCCATCCTCTTCAACCAATCAAAGAACCTATATCAAATAATACCCAGATTACTGTGATTGTTATTAACTGAAGTGTGTTGACACTGTCAAAGAATTGTGTAAACATCATTACAATGGCAACAAGAGGGCGCCAGCCATACAGGGCCATACTCCATCTTGTGTTCAAAACAAGATCAGCAACGGAACACCATGCTGGTCAGTTACAAAAAAGTAATAAATAGAATAATATGCACAGCACATTGTCATTAATATAAAAGTTGCACCACAACACAGAAATCATGGGAAAAAGAAAGGTAGCTTCAAAGCTGAGAAACCCAATGATTTCAAGCATCGTTTTCAGAGAACGCACCAACATAATTGCAAATTAAACAGAACAATTGTCATCCTGATTATATCATCACTTCCAACATTTATTACAAAACATAAAAAAGATTTGATCGCATACGTAATTGATGAAAGTAATGGAAAATGAGGTTACACATTCACTTGGGCAAAGTTTAGGCAGCTTAAAATTGAACGCAATGTAAGTTTTGCAAAAATGTTGCATTTCAAATCTGCTACAATACTTATCATAGCAAAATGATGTCTTAAAAGCTGCTCCTGAAATTGCCATTAATTGTAAGTAATTAAGATTACAATAAATATAGCATTTGATTACTCGCACACAGCATGCATAAATGAGAAAATATATAAATGAAAGATGAGTCCTACGAATATAAAGTAGTAATATAATGCAGTAATATAATGTAGTAAAGCATAACTTAGTAAATGATAATATAATCTAGAAATAAGAAAAGAAAACAATCATATAACAAGCACACTACCTTCGTAAAGGCACGTATCATTCATAGACCTGTGCAACAGGCCTCAGATCATAATTTCGCAATGGAAGACCTGTACTGTCTGTACATCATACTAATGAACACTTCGCAAGTGACAAAATTAACAAGGGGTTAGATTCTAAAGCGGAAGTTTCTTTGGTGCGGGGACAAGCTATAAATATTTAATTATAACAGTGGAACCCAGATACAATAACCACTCGAAAAATCTCATAATTAAGACTGCATTATGCTGTCTATGGAGTCATAATCTCAAGCATCGAGATCTTCTATTTATCCAGACAGGTATACATATGCAATTATGGAACTTGATTTATGTCTGCGAAGACCAATATTTTTATGCATTGATGTTATGTTTGTCAAAAGTGAGCGAGTGGGTGAGTGAGAATGTGTTTTATGTCCCATAAGCACTGAATTGGGCAATTCAGAGACTGATGTTGGTGTTAAGAGAAACTGTCTCTGTAACAGTCAATGGTCCTAGATCCATAGTACCAGGGCTATATAGTTCTGTAAGTGAATTCCACAGTAACAATACATATCAAATTAAATTAAAAGTATATGAAAGAGATAAGGCATATCATTATCACTGATTGTCAAGCTAACTTAACAAATATGTGTACAATTATCCTGTTACAGCATCACTTACACTCTGGATCAGTGTATGAAATAAACCATTATCACGTAAATATATTATTAATACAAGCCTGAACATCACTTCATGTTTCTGGCTTGAAGAATCAAAGACAAAGCGGGACTTGCATTCACTTATTAAAAACTTGTGATAACTTTTTACAGATTTTTAGAGTGAGATTAGCTAAAAACCAAGTGACTAGTAAATTAAACGAAGTGTACACTTTCATTCAGAAATGCATAACAATTCATTCTCTCTATTGATGTCATTAGCACCAAAGCTTCCTCGAGTACTCAAGTAGATAATAATTACACCATAATTTCCATAAGATTAATACCATAATTATATATTAATAATAATATTAAATCATTAATACCAGTGTAATTTAGACATGATGTAATTTAGACATATAAATACATCTACTCTAAGATTATATCCCACACAATCATGATATGGATAAGCGGCAGAACATTTCCTCCACAAATGGCAGTATCGGAAGAGATAGACTGTCTGTCTGTCTTGTCGTCTGTCTTTACTTCTTCTTCTTGCCGATGGTGGCTGACTGGGCCTGGGCGTTGGCAATGGCCTGGGCCTTCAGTTTCTGGAAATTGTTCATTTCTGCCTCTAATCTTGCCTTCTTGTCATCAAGGCCTTTCTTCTCGTCCGCATTCTGTTTCTTCATCAGCTCAAACTTGCCATGAAGCTGAAAGGAAAATGACAAAGCGTTTGATACAAACTAGACCGAACGCAGTTCAGATATTCAGACATTTTCGCCACAGATAGATGAGGTACATGCAGCCCTCTATTGCTAGTTCTTGTGATGCCAAGGGTTGACATGAGATGGGAGAGAATCCTCAACATCTTGCACAGTTATGCAGACTTTTTTTCACCAAAAAAACCGATAATCATACTGCTCGTTGTCCACCTTTTACAAGACATTCACAGCGCATAGGAGATATTTGGCCTCATAAACTGTTTGCACACAATTTTAATAAGTGTTTCAGATTATTACTTTACAATGACATTGTGAATAGAAACTTGAACATAAGGACAGACATAATTAACCTTTAGCTTCTCCAATCTTCTTGAAGCACTTTTCAAGAAGCTAAAAATCTATTATGTTAGGCCTAAGCAGCTATTGTAACTGGAAAATGTACTCTAATATTATTCTTTAACCACCTGATCTTACAAAAGATACATATGAACATACAAGAATCATATACATGTGTAAGAGGATGGATGGATGGCTGATTGGGGCTTTACGTCCTGTATTTATGCACTTGGTAGGCTAATTAGGACAGGAGGATGACACGGCAATGAGGTGAAGAATGATAGAAACAGCCGTTCAACATAGGCCCAGGTGACCCGGCATGAGCAGGATTCGAACCCTGGACCCAGCGATTGGCAGTCCAGCACACTACCACTAGACCAATCCTACCCCTATTTGTGTACCAGAATTTATGATCTGAAATGTCAGCGATCAGAAAAGTCACTGATCAGAAATGTCACTGTCTCACTATTAACATTTCTTATTATCTATATATTCAAACAATTATATTCCAATCAATAATAAGAGTCCCAGGTGCACAGGCATAGCCCAGGAGTCATTAGGCAGATGATAGGTATAGGCAACAATTTCTCAAGAGGCAACATTACTCTTATAAGCAACAAAGCATCACCTATCATGGGAGGATGCATTCACCAAGACTATGCACTAATGATAATGAGAGGTACTGGTAACACGTAATTGGAACTTTTCCCTGATGTAGAGTTCCTTTATGTTTTCTGCCATCATTAGCTAGTATAATTAATTCTGCAAACCTAACATTGACTATAATGCATAGAATGGCAAACATTCAAAGTCTCCAACAGACAAACAATTTATTTTCTTCTGCATGTCTCTATAATAGCCATCAATAGTATATAATAAAATACAGACAAACAACTTCTCCCATGGTAGCATTTCCTTTAGAAAATCAAATCGATTGAAGATCAGTGTCAATCCGGTCAGATAATTCTAAACCTTAAGAAAAATTCCTTCCACTCTTTAAGTTCAAACTATAAGATTTAATTTTAATCTATCTTTTTCAAATCTGAAGCAATAACAAGGAAGTTCTTTCGAAAATACAATGTCATCTACTGAAAACCTATATTATAGTTATAGTAACTGCAACGATGTGGGAAGCTCAGTGTCCAAACAATCAGATAATTCCAAACCCGAAGAAAAAATTATTTCATTTTTTTTCAAACTATTTGAAGTTAGAATTCATATTTATACATCCTTTCCTTATCAAAGCAATAAAAGAAAGAAGTCCAAATTAATGTTTCTAATTTATAAAACATTCTCACCTCTTTCTCGGATTCCTTCAGCTGCTGTTCCTTCTCTTTGACTTTCACCACAAACAGATTTCGGATCTCATCCTCTTTCTTGTGCAGTTCTTGTTGGTGCATTATTCTCTTCTGTTCATAAGTTTCTTGCAGGCTGTTACAGAAAAATATCATTTGAATTAGTCACAAATTCTACTTCGAATTATTTTAACAAATGTACATCATACCACACATAGGCTGGAAGAAGTTCTTGAAAGGTGTCATAAAACGAGCCATTCTAGACATTAACACCGTTTTATTTTAGATATTTTGTCCCAAAACCTGGAGGAAAAGTGAAAATCCGATGGAAAAGTAGGTACCTATCGAGCATACAATTCACACAGTCACAGAGGGTGGAACCTACAGTATAACAAGTTTTAAACCCCTGTGAAAGATTGATAACATTACATCATATATAGCAATCAAGAATATAAATGAAAATATTTTCTTTACAAACCTCATAGATTCACTATCACTGAATCCCATTTCAAGTAGTTTGTCACGGCGGTACAACTCGTAATGCTTGGCATGAGTTGTACTCCTCAAGTCTTCCATGTTTGTACGAATCAACATTTCTCGAAGTTTCACAAAATCACAATGGTTCTCATTTTCAACTGGAAGGAAAACAAATGTATTGAAAATCATAATTGTTTAATTCCTGCAAGAACACCCAAACCTAACACATTAATTGATGCAATTGATCTGATCAAACCGACGAAATTATCTCACGCAGACCACTCGGAGTGACAAAAATCTGAATATTGAACTTTGAGCGATGATGCTAATAATAACTTTCCAGACACTAAAGTATTTTTAAAGCCACACACATTCTCAAAAGTAATACACCGGGGAGCAGTACCTCGGGATTTTGTTACATGTCTACAAATAGCCAACCAAGTAAGTCAGGCCAGGACAAACAGTTAATATGTAAAATACAAACCTTGTACAGTTCCCCAGGGGTACTGACGAGCCTTCACCATCTTGTTGCCGATCTTGACTTCATCAAGACTTCCGACAACAGCGAAAGGGAGGTGAATCTGAAAAAAAGATTTAAAACATCAATATCTACATTGCAACGGCAGAAAATCTGTTGGGTCGGTCATGTTTGGCCTTTAGAATCAAATTACAATTCCTAAAGCTTGATTCAAAAACATAACGCTCTTAGCAATCATATAATTTTCCTTATGTTTTAGTCAGACAGATATTTATAACATAGGCCTATAGATATGTGATAAACATATTTAGCTATATAAACCCACCATTATTAAAAAGGTTTTGCAGAAACAGAACAGATAAAACCAACAAAGTAGAATACTGTGAAACACAAGCCGAGAAAAACTTAAAACTTTGCTGAAAACTGCAGTACATACGATCTCTGGAAGCTAAGGAGTAATTACCAAAGCAACAAGTCAAAACTAAACAAAAACATCAGAATAAAACAAGACATAAGATGCATACATCTTCTGCAATTTGCACAATGCATATTTGAAGACATTCAAATATACAAATATCACAATTGCACAAATTGGAGATACTGATAATTCGCAAAAATTACATTGAAAGCTAAATAACAATGTTGGAATTGTTGGATACATTGGCAATTGAGACAATTTGTCAAGAATGTGATCTAAAATAAAAACTGCCAACAAAATACAAAATGTGAGAAATCTTGAGCCCTAGCTAAGTACAGTATCAAATCACTTACATTCATACTGGAATTCAAGTCGGCCACTGTCTCATCGTCAATGGGAAAATGGTAAATATGGACCCCGTTTGACAAGAGTTCATCCATGATCTGAAAATCAAATTAACATCCTTTAAGTTGTGACAATTTTATTGATCAATATGACAATTATGATGAAATGAATCCCTTTTCGAAAGTTTGAATGGACATGCAAGCATCATAAGTTAAAGATCTAACCATACTTGTGGTCTTCGCAGTTGAACAATAAACTAATCATTTGCTTGTGTGATGCAGTCCAAAAAAAATTCCGAGGAACAAATACCTGACAAACAGCATAACAGAGACATATTAATAATGCAACTATATAAGTATAGCAATTTCTCCTTTTTTACTTACTTCCTCAGAGAGAAATGTGGATTGTCTATTTATAGAATGACATCATATTTCTTCAGGAAGGAAGGAACCAACTCAGGAAAGGCAAGAAAAAGGAAGTTTCAAAAATAGCTAATGTCACACGTGGTCCAGAATGGAAACATAATCATAACATATGAAAACAGCATTTTTGTGATAAAGACATTTTGTGATTAGTTTTTCCTCAGGGAATGAATTATTTACACAAATGGCTTCGGCAGAAATTTTTTGTTATTAATTGCACATTATCAATTTTTTTTTTCTCTGCACAATAATACTGTGCTCTAATCTAGTTTCGTTAAAGCTAAAAAAAATGTTTTTTTGGTTTCAATGTTAATCAGAACAATGAATCATATAATTTTTTGTACCAATTGCGGTATTTAAATATAATATGTAGCAAGATCTATTCTAAGGCAATATATGTGACAAAATACCATTTCTGTCAAAATTGAAAATTACAAATTCCACATCTATTTGAGACATTTGATGAAAGAGACTATAAAGGAGGATTTGACTGAAAGACTGAAAAAAAATCAAATCACCTCACACACCCACCACAATACCAGTTGGAAGTATTCTGAATTTATTTGAATAGCTCTTATATATCTGACAACATGGATAGACATCACGATAAACTGATCAGATTTGCTCCTAGCACTCCAAATTTGACTCAAATTACATATAATGGAATATCATGGAGAGAATCTCAGGTGAAATATGTATCATATATAAATATATCCAGCATATCTATTATTCAGATTATGGCAATTTATGCCTCAAGTACATTTACCAGACCAGTTAGAGACATCTTTTAAAAACTATTATTATAGGATATGAGTGGCTGATTGTGATACATTTGCAATCGTGATATGTATTTCGGATTATGGCAATATAGCCTCAAGTACATTTACCAGACCAGTTAGAGACGTCTTTTAAATCAATCATAGATATAAGTGGACAATGGTGATACATCAGCAATCTTGATATATATTTCATATATGATACATTTCTACAAAGAGTCAAATGACATAGAATAGCTCTGCAGGTCATGAACAGAGTCGCTGAATTGTCCTACCTTCTTTTTGAACCTCTGCAACTCCTGCTTGGTGATGGTGTCGGCCTTTGCGATGACTGGAATGATGTTGACTTTGCTGTCCAAAGCTTTCATTGTCACTAGGTCCAGGGACTTCAGCCTGTAACAACCAATCATGCCAATTTTCACTACAAAGTGTTATCACTACAAATTGGTGCGACTACAAAGTGTTCCACATCACTGTGTTGGTCGAATGTAAGAGGTGGTATAAACTACACAGAGGAATTCTTGTGGCCTCCGACAGCAGCATCAAGGTCTCAATTGGTTTTTTACTTGACAGAGATATAGCCTTTCACCTTTCACTCAAGGATTTCATCTGCAATCCCCAGCCAATTTTGTGACATTATTTGTGATTCCGAAAATCAAACAAAAATTTAACTCAAAAAAGTTAGTAATTGGCTGAGAGCAAAGACTATAACAGTAGACCTCAATAAAAGAGTGTACTATATCATTAGAGGCATGATTTATGCTAATTCCAATTGCTTGCACCTTTTTGAAAGGCAAGTTGTCAAAATCACTAAAGAGGGCTATACCAAACTTACAATTCATACAGAGAAACAAGGACACATCTAGTTGAGCACATAACATACACATTTCTAAACAATCAATAAGTTGATAAAATTATGCCCCAAAGGACTATAAGATTTTTTTTTTTTTTAAATACCATGATACTGCATTTCCAGAAATGGTTGATAACTAATGATTAATCAGATTTCTTCCTCAGTTGTCGCCCTGACTAGACATTTCATGCTTCTGTTATCTATCAGCTCATTTATTTTTTCATTGTTTGACACCGTTGCTAAGTAATATCAAGGAAACCTGACATCAGCAAAGTATGAAAGCCAGAAATGACATGTTTCATTTTCAAGGAGAATTTATATTAAGAAATCAAGAAAATAATTTAATGCCAGACAGCCTGTCATTTCTTTTTTTATCCTTAAAAATAACTCTAACTGATAGGATAGATGGATGATTAGGACTTTACGTCAGGTATTTATGCACTTGGTACTCAAATTAGGACAGGAGGATGACACGACAATGAGGCAAAGGATGATTGAAACAGCCGTCCAACATAGGCCCAGGTGACCCGGCAAGAGCTAGATTCGAACCCGGAGACCCAGCGATTGGCAGCCCAGCATGATGCTACCAATGAGCCCATCCTTCTCCCGGTGGAGAAAGAGTTGTTCCAAATATAAAACAAGAAGGAAAGCACTTACGAATGTCCAGTGGGGGCAATGAAGTAGAGGCAGGCATGGATGCGGGTGTCATGGTAGGTGTGTAGCGACCTCTTCACCTTCAACTCTTCTTGGAGGAACTTCTCAAATTGATCGTCAATGTAGTCCACGATGGGTTTGTAGCTGAATTACGAAGAAAAATATGTGCTTTACAATTATGGTTTTGGGCAACTTTTCTATTACAAAAGAAGTTTCAAAGTGATATGTATTGATACAATCACAAACCAATAGAAGTTGTAAACACTCAGCAACAGTCACACATAGAGAACATTACAGCAGCATTCGGAATACGATGGAAATTGTCATGTTATTCCGAAATTTTCATTGAAACCGAAAGCATGGTAAGGATGTTTCCCAAGCACCAGCAAATAGTCTCCACAGCCTCAAAGTTTTTTTTTTGTTATTGACCTTACGGTTAAAATGACAGATTAAAATCTCCATAAATTGACAAGTAAAACTCAAGATGGAAATTGAAGTTCTTCAGCTCTCTCGATATTTGCAAACACCCATGACTCATCATTATGTAATAATTTGTCCTAATTCCATATATATTAAATCAAATTAGGAGGAGCAACAATTCCAGCATTTTAAGAAATGACAACTTCAATTTTAATCTGATAACATAATTTTCTTAAATAAATTCTGAGAATCACAATAATAAAGATGACAATAAAATTCATGATGTAGGATTAAGCAGTTATTAAAGAAACTAGAATGTTAGTTTTCCAAAAAAAACAACAACAACAGCTTCTGTCACCAGTTGGTGATCAGAAGACAAATTGTTTTGTAATGGAAAACCCAGATGGGAAAAATATTCCAAGAAATAAAAGACTTGAGTTGGTCTTGGTATACACAGATGATACATATATCATGTATATATCTTTTAATGTCAATATTTCACAATTAATCTGCTGCCAACTTTAAGATGGATGCATGATTGGAGCTTAACGTCCTGTATTTATACACTTAGTAGGCTAATTAGGACAGGAGGAGGACACAGCAATGAGGTGAAGGATGATTGAAACAGTCGTCCAACATAGGCCCAGGTGACCCGCAAGAGCTGGATTCAAACCCTGGACCAAGCGATTGGCAGCCCAGCATGCTACCACTAGACCAAACCTCCCCCCAGTCAACTTTAAGAATGGCCAGCACCACAGGTTATGTTCTTTGACATAAATTAAAACAGTCATGACATAGAGTAAATAACACAAGTTCTGGAAAACATGAAGACTTCATCTGTGTTTACAAAACGTATTGCAAATGTCTTGCACTAAGTTCGCCCCTCACTGAACTTGACGTCAGGGATCAAAAGACACCCTGCCAAGTTAGATAAAATCTCGAATAGGAGCTCTTATACCAGAGAGGGCAGAATAGCTACGGAAAAAATCAAACAAGAATTTATTTCGTCTAATTCAATTTGAACATTTTTTTTGTGTGTGAAACCTGAGAGTCATTGTTATATTCCAATATACCGATTCATTGAAGAGTGGCCGGAGAGACAAATTCCTGAAAAGAGGCTTAAGACAGCTGAGGCATTTCAGGCTTCCTCTGTAAGGCTCAATATAGACTTGCACTGAAGGGCGACGAGGGCCCAACAGTACTTAATATGAAATACAACCAAATTCAGAATCCCCAATTGATTAATCTACAGAAAGGTGGGGCTCTACAAGACTGACTGACAGCTCCACACTTTTTATTTGTGAAAACACTGTACATTAAAACCAAGAATCAGTCACTGTTGTACTATGTTCAAACTGATTTGGACTTTTTTTAATTAAATGAAAAGAATTCAAAAAAGGTAATTACTTGACCTACCTGTCAGTTTTATCTATCTGGTCACCAAAGCCTACACTGTCCACAACAGTGAGCTTTAGCCGGACATTGCTTTCTTGAAGTTCTGAAAAAAAGATATTACAAAACATTAGAAATGAGCTCCAAATAAACAAGAACCCGCGGGTTGCATAATGCAGGTGGAATTTTCTACTGTAGGGTTGCGTTTGACTCAATATTTTCAAAACTTGGATTTTCATATGCATATGAGTTCTGAAACTTCAGGCCTTGGTAAAAAACAACTGTTTCTGGTCTTATTTTTCAGCTGTCAGAAGGGCATCATTTTGTTAATATCAATGAATGAGAAAATCCTGTCTCTTAATACCCTATACACATCCCATAATGCACATACACGCCATTGCAGATGTTCTCCATCAGTGAAAATCTGAAAATGACATTCAAATGGCAAGATCAAGGTGCTCCGTCCAATCCAGAAACTCATCTACGAAAACAATCTGTAACCAGATATGGAGCACTGAACACGTTTGTAAGCAAAAGCAGGTATATAGAATGTCTGAAGTACATCTCGAATGTATTTTTTTTATTTATTACACATAAGGAAAACAGGAAAAAAGAAATCTTACTTTTTCCGGACCATCATAAAAACACGTTTGTAATTTTGGCTATAAATGAGAACATCTGTCTCTTAATACCCTATTTATAATCCAAAATGCTCCTAAACACCACTGTAGATGTTCTCCATATGTGAAAATGTGGCAAGATCATGGAGTTCGTCCCAATCCACAAAACCCATTTTTCTACAGAAACAATCTGTCAACAGGCCTAGAGCAATAACCACTGGATTTTTTAAAGCGAAAATTAGTATATAGATTGCCTGATATACATTCCACATAAGTTTTTCTTGATACTTAGATTTGGGGATTAGAAAAAATTATATATAACTTTTTTGATCGGCAGAAATGCATCATTTTACCCCATATTGTCACAAATATGATTTTCTTTATAAAAATAACCCATACATAATCCAAAATGCTTCTGCGCACAAAACTAGGGGTTCTCCACTAACGGAAAATCTGATTTTCGAACACGAAAATTCACTATTTGATAGCAATATCGGGGTGCATGTTCTAATCCACAAAACCCATTATATGGTAAGTGACTGGTATAATGCAGTTGCGCATGCGCACCTGCATTAAAAAGCTTTTATAAGGGACTTTATAAAGACAGCTGACAACCTTTTTGGCCTCTCTATGAAGTCTCAGGGAACAGGATCTGATCAGCTATTAGATGTCAATGTTTAATTTGAAATAGGAGTCCAGAAACAAGAAAAAAGATCTTCAGAGGCTAAAGAAGAAAATCTGAAATCCAATGTTAAAATGTCATCTAAACAGACATTTATTGTTTTCTTATCTGCACAAGGATCAACTTAAAAAAAACAAGACTTCCTATTATCGTGATTACTGGGTAGCTGTAGATAGGTAGCCGGCAGAGAATAGTAAATATTTGTAAATTGAATTGTCACCCAGAAGGGTCATAACACTCGCATCCTGCTGTGTTGTAAAATGGGAAGGGATTTGTAAGAATTAGAATTGACAAAATGTTAGCGATATCTTGCTAAACACTTTTTTCAAGCACTTCTTCACAACACCTGTCTCACTGAACATGAGAGTCAGGAAGGTGCCTGGGAATTGTGAATACTGTAAGTTATCCTCCAGAATTCACAAAAGTTTAAAACTGCTATTTGTTTTAAAAAAGCCGATATTTCTTTTTTAAGTACTTTTAACATTACCACAAGACAAAATGTGCTAACACTGCTTAGAGAGGCATCATCACTTAACTCGAACCATATTGATTGGTCTTTGCAGTTGAACAATGTGAATAATCATTTGCCATCTTATAAATGATCTTTTTATCAAGCATTAATAGAATTCAGCTAATTCTTACAAGTATTTAAAAGAACAAGAGTATCGGCATCATCACTTAACTCGAACCATATTGATTGGTCTTTGCAGTTGAACAATGTGAATAATCATTTGCCAGCTTATAAATGATCTATTTATCAAGCATTAATAGAATTCAGCTAATTCTTACAAGTATTTAAAAGAACAAGAGTATCGGCATCATCACTAAAATCGAACCATATTGATTGGTCTTTGCAGTTGAACAATGTGAATAATCATTTGCCAGCTTATAAATTATATTTATCAAGCATGAATAGAACTAAATTAATTCTTATGAGTATTTAAAAGAACAAGAGTATCGGCATCATCACTAAAATCGAACCATATTGATTGGTCTTTGCAGTTGAACAATGTGAATAATCATTTGCCAGCTTATAAATTATATTTATCAAGCATGAATAGAACTAAATTAATTCTTATGAGTATTTAAAAGAACAAGAGTATCGGCATCATCACTAAAATCGAACCATATTGATTGGTCTTTGCAGTTGAACAATGTGAATAATCATTTGCCAGCTTATAAATGATCTATTTATCAAGCATTAATAGAATTCAGCTAATTCTTACAAGTATTTAAAAGAACAAGAGTATCGGCATCATCACTAAACTCGAACCATATTGATTGGTCTTTGCAGTTGAACAATGTGAATAATCATTTGCCAGCTTATAAATTATATTTATCAAGCATGAATAGAACTAAATTAATTCTTATGAGTATTTAAAAGAACAAGAGTATCGGCATCATCACTAAAATCAAACCATATTGATTGGTCTTTGCAGTTGAACAATGTGAATAATCATTTGCCAGCTTATAAATTATATTTATCAAGCATGAATAGAACTAAATTAATTCTTATGAGTATTTAAAAGAACAAGAGTATCGGCATCATCGCTAAAATCGAACCATATTGATTGGTCTTTGCAGTTGAACAATGTGAATAATCATTAGCCAGCTTATAAATGATCTATTTATCAAGCATGAATAGAACTAAATTAATTCTTATGAGTATTTAAAAGAACAAGAGTATCGGCATCATCACTAAAATCGAACCATATTGATTGGTCTTTGCAGTTGAACAATGTGAACTAGATGGGAGCATATTTCCATATATGCAAGACTAGCAGCATCCTCACCTCTCAGGTTGGTCGGTGTCAGAGCACCCTGATGGCAAGTGCTGTATTTTTGTGAAGTTGTAACAAAACTATTAACCTTCCTCCGGTGTGATAGACATAATTCACAGTTTGAGATTATTCTAAGCAGTTGAATGCATGTTTGAATGTTTAATTGTAGTCTGTTGGTTGTTTCAAAATATTTTTGTTTATAAAAACCACAAACAATTGTTGAAATTATGGATTTTTTCCAGCCGGGAAAAAGCTTTGATAGATTAGAATACTTCCGATTTTTTTTGGACATGTTGGCAGGGTGAGAGTAACTGAGCCCTGCAATGGGAGGATGACAAGCAGGGGGTCGACAGTGATTGCCGGAATACGACATAGGGTGCATGCTGTTACCCTATACAATATGCAATATGGCCAGTTATAGAGTTGACCCCTGTGAATCCTAGACTAATTAGGTAATGATTCCGCACCCAGGCAGAATAATCCAAGAAAGACTGCCATATTTATTCATTGTAAGGTGCTCTTAATATTGAGGAATGGCACCGATACTAAATAAAAGACCAATAAATTAAGCATAATGATTTTCAGGCCTTTATGTAATTGATAGGCGTCATGACTCATGAAGAGACGAGCCTCATACATTGACAGCATTAGCTGATATCATTGGCTGACATCATTGGCTGACATCATTGATTGACATTGAATGATATCATTGAATGATGTGAATGGCATCAGTGACATCACTGACTGGCTGGCATCACTGGCATCAACTGACATTACTGGATGACATTACAGACTGACGTCACCGGATGGTGTAACTGGCTGATGTCCCCGGATGATGTCACCAGCTGACATCACCGGCTGACTGTGACTGATGTTATCTGTTGAAGTCACTGAGTGACATCACTGACTGGAATAACTGGTAGACATCACTGGCTGATGTCACCAACTGCCATCACTGGCTGATGTCACCAACTGCCATCACTGGCTGTGTGTCACCAACTGCCATCACTGGCTCATGCTGACTGACATCCCTGACAGACGTGACTTCACTGACAGAAATAATTGACTGACATCACAGACAGATGTCACTGGCTAACGTAACTGACTGACATACTGGGTATCAGGTATAAAATTTTAGGTACAGCATGTACCCACTTCCAAATAACTGAATTCTATCTTTTTTGCACTTTACAAGTTACATTTCTGCACAAAATATACCAGTAAACATTGTCATGTCTTGTTTGTTTACAACTGTACATACAAGCAATCTGCAGGGCTGCCAATAAGTCAAGGGCTAAATGATAACATTTTTCAAACTTTTTATGACCTACCATGCAGTTTCACCTTTAAATGTGCTAAAGGTGGCTGTCAGTTGCATTGACTATTCACCAAAAGTGACAATACCAATGAATACACATCCATCAATGAGTGACTGCCATCCTTGGTTGCCATCCTTGGTTGCCATCCATGATTGCCATCCTTGGTTGCTATCCTTGATTGCTATCCCTGATTGCTATCTCCGATTGCTAACTATTATTGCTATGCCTGATTGCCATGAACTTGTAGATCTGTCAACATTTCAGCCATTCCAAACTGCAGGTTGCAGCCATTCCTCAGTAACTACCAAATCATACACTAGGAGGCGCCCTACTTGTGGCGACACCTAGCGTTGTGTCACAATGGATTTATGCACGCATGCGCATTCGCAGCAAGCAGGTGCGAGCGCCCGGTAATGCACGGGAATTTAAACAGCGTAAATACAGCGTTTTAATGCCTGGACTTCACAATTTGTGCGGTTATTTGACAAAATAAACATGGCTGCTAAAGTTAGGCAAGTAAGTTTGTGTATTAACAGTGGTTTTCAGTCATAACAACGATCGTTTCAGATGCCTTATGGCATGCCTCGCTTTTGTTGCCATGGAGAGGGACTACTCGGATCTGGACGACGCCTGGTAATACTAAAGACTAGCTGCTGCTAGTCTAATAATCATTTGCCATCTTATAAATGATCTTTTTATCAAGCATTAATAGAATTCAGCTAATTCTTACAAGTATTTAAAAGAACAAGAGTATCGGCATCATCACTAAACTCGAACCATATTGATTGGTCTTTGCAGTTGAACAATGTGAATAATCATTTGCCAACTTATAAATTATATTTATCAAGCATGAATAGAACTAAATTAATTCTTATGAGTATTTAAAAGAACAAGAGTATCGGCATCATCACTAAAATCGAACCATATTGATTGGTCTTTGCAGTTGAACAATGTGAATAATCATTCGCCACAATTTCAAAAAGATGATATGAATTTGAAACATTTGGTGAAATTCACTCCACAGACAGAAGCACTCGCCATTCACATCTAGGAAAATAAATCGCAAAAAAAAAAAACATCCGCAAAAATCTATGAACAAATTGGAATCAAAACTTACCATGAGTGGAAGCCTTTAGTTTCACGTTCGGCAGATCATGAGAACTTGGTGATTGTTCGAAATTGTTGTTGAACAAAGTGTCCATCAACGTAGACTTGCCAATGCCCGTCTCGCCTGAAATTATAAAAGAAATACAATTGAGATGTTTGTAATTAACAACAAAATTGTATCTCCTAAAAACTCTGGGGCGGATCATTCATAGGGATGATGCCCTTTTATGTTGTAAACTGAAGTGCCTATAAAGTTTCTGAAAATTCAAAGATAGACACGACTCCAAGATTTAATTAAATTTCCAGACAAGTCTAAATGTATCAGGTTAGCAATAACAGACGATAAACATATGAAATTTCTGAAAATACGCGGTTTCTACAGAAATTGCATCAAATTCATGTCTGAGAAATATAATAACAAGTTCATGTATATAATGTCAATGAAAGAATTGCATATTGAAGTTGCATCAAGTAAGATATTTGAAACCATGTCAGAGTCTTTGCAGTTGAACAAATTGCAATAATCATTTGCTGCTCATTACTTTGTCAAGAACGTGTGTAACAATAGATTTAAGTATGGTGAATAAGCAAGTGTATTCAACTACATCTCATCTTTTTGTGTCACACTGACATTCAAAGCAGACTTACATTTTATGGAAATTCCACAAATCAAGTTTCAAGAGGCTGACACTTTAGTAGATGATAAATTAGGACAATTTACTATCTTACAAAATGATTTTCTGAAACAGCGCTTATGAACTCCCCATGAACTGACATCTGTGTCAGTATGAATATTTTACACATCAAGTGTTCATGAGGTAAAATGTCGGATAGTGATTAAACGGTTAAAAAGGTCTTTTGAAACTGGCAGCACCAATAGAACATCAGTTGTTTTATCACAATCGGTAATATTGAAAAGTTGAAAATGAAAATCTGTACTGGGGAGAGCTTTCAGTGCAGTTGGCCCATGGCTGTGGAAAGATCTTCCCCCAGAAAATGATAAATGAACTGTTTGTCGATCATTTTAAAAACAAACTAAAGACACTCCTCCTCAAAGCATCATACAACTAGTAATTCACTTCTACAATATCATGTTCTATGTAGTATTCTATCGTGTGTTTGACAGTTTATACTTTAAAGACTTTAAAAGACTTTGATTATAAAATTTATATAATTTATGATTCTATATTTTATTTTTAATAGATGCACATCACATAGATGAAACCTATGGGTATTTAATTGTAATTATGCAGAAGTACCAAGTCAGCACAAAATGGTAATGAACACCCAGTTATGCTATGTCAGAACTCTGTAATCAACCTAATGACACAATCCCCCAATGCGCTTTGAGGTTCAATTAATGACAAAATTCTGAAAAGGTTTCCCAACTTCATATGACTGACTAATTGTGAAAGATCAGATCAACATTCAACAATGCCATCAGCTAATTGACTGCTGAATTCACTGCATTACTGTTAATCACTTATCAAAAGCAATTGAGATATTCTAAAGGCACAATCATAACCATTGTTTCTGGGCTTTGAAGTTGAACAATTTGAATAACAATCAGTCTTTTATTGCGTTCATGATTTTTAAAAGCAAAAATACTATTTTTTTCCATATTGCATAAACAGTAATTTCTTACAATTTTTAAGTATAAAAAAACAAGAGCATCGGCATCATCACTTCACTCGAACCATAGTGATTGGTCTTTGCAGTTGAACAATGTGAATAATCATTTGCTAGCTCATAAATGATCTTTTTATCAAGCATTAAGAAACCCAGTTAATTCTTAAAAGTATTTAAAAGAAATCGGCATCATCACTTAACTTGAACCATTTTGATTGGTCTTTGCAGTTGAACATGTGAATAATCATTTGCCAGCTTATAAATGATCGTTTTATCAAGTATTAAAAGAACTAAATTGATTCTTACAAGTATTTTAATGAACAAGAGTATCGGCATCATCACTTAGCTCGAACCATATTGATTGGTCTTTGCAGTTGAACAATGTGAATAATCATTTGCCATCTTATAAATGATCTTTTATCAAGCATTAACAGAACTAAGTTAATTCTTACAAGTATTTAAAAGAACAGGAGTATCGGCATCATCACTTAACTCGAACCATATTGATTGGTCTTTGCAGTTGAACAATGTGAATAATCATTTGCCAGCTTATAAATGATTTTTTATCAAGCATTGAGAGAACCAAGTTAATTCTTACAAGTATTTAAAAGAACAAGAGTATCGGCATCATCACTTAACTCGAACCATATTGATTGGTCTTTGCAGTTGAACAATGTGAATAATCATTTGCCAGTTGACAATAATTTTATAATATTTTCAAAACAAAGAACAAGAATTTCCGAATTGCTTTTTTGAGGCAGAAAATAGAATAAGCACTCATAGTATTGGCATCGCCATCGCCATTAATTCTCAGTAGTATAAAAGAGGATTATATGCTCTTTAAGACTATTGACATCATCACGAAATTCGAACCATATTGATTGGTCTTTGCAGTTGAACAATGTGAATAATCATTTGCCAATCTTTATCATAAAGAAACGAATGAGCACAAAATAAGAAACAGCATCAACTTTTTTTTTCTCAACATATTCCAGCATAAGACAATTCCTGAGGACAGATGCATCTCATAAAACCCATTTTGCAACAGACACGAGTTCATACAACCCATTCTTCTACCACAGATACAGGCTTGAGGAACTGACACACAAATGCAAACGTTGTGTACGAGTGAGAATGGGTCATCCCCTTGTCTGAAGACTGTCTGCCCTGAGGGTTTTATCACCAGATCACTCGACACATCTGTGTCGTGTCTCAGACAGCATCACTCTAAGAGGGACTTATTTCTTCAAGCATGCCTATAGATAGTATAGAGTATAGAGACTCGAACTGGCCTTGAAGTATCCTTATAGCACTGCTACAGCTGTACTGGCGTGCTTCTTGCGACTATAAACGGACACATGGTATATGGTATGTTTGGCGTAACTGTATAAGTGTATATCTGAGGAGAGGCTGAGATACTGAAGTTGAAAGAAACATATTTCCAAATGAGAAAACTCTTAAGAGACACTCATACATTTTCAATGTCTCTATCAGACTCTGGGTGGGAAAAACAGATTGAAAGCGCATTTGTTGGGACTTAAATGACTAAACATCATTTCTAGAATATGGAAAACTTGATAGCTACTCCTTAAAATATGATATGCCAATAACTGAGATTGCCTTTCATTATTCTTTTGGGCAGAACCATGCAATACTCTCTAATTTCTCAAAATATCTTTAATATTATGTACCACATCAGGTAAGCCAAGCATAGCAGTTCCAAGAAATTGAATATAAATATGCGACAAAATATATCACGAAACTGTGAAAGAGTGTCTTCCAACACTTTTTACCAAGACACAGTAAACTGTACTTGGTTCAAAGAAGTCAAGATTGTTGACAATATAGTCAAGAGAGTGGCTGCTAACATAGCAGCTCCGAGAAATGTCGTTACCACAGCTACCTAGAGCTATCTCTCGTCCAGAATTGCACTGAAGCCAAGGAAGTACCCTGACCTGCAAGTGGCACTCAATTTAGTGTCTCTCCGAGGTCTTCCTTGCAAGGCTATCCCTAGGGGCTAGATGATGGTCTATCTTTTGCAATTGCCATTCTGAGTCTCTGCGAACGCAGTAATAAGCAGTAAGTAATAGCAGTGATGAAATAGTATGTTACAAAATTAGAAGATGGATGGATGATTGATACTGCACATCATCTATCTATGCAATGGGGTCGCTAATAAGGACAATGAGGACACAGCAATGAGGCGAAGGATGAAAACTGCTGCCCAACACACTAGTTGAAGGTGACCGGCCAGAGCAGGATTTGAACCCAGGAACCGGTGAGCTAACCAGCTAACACACCTCCTCTCCGATAATTAAAAATAATTTAACATTCAAAATTATGACTATCTGCTGCTCTCCTTGGATAAAATAATGACTAGACTGAGAGTAGCTATAATCTGATGATGGTTATATGTGCAGAAAGGGCTATAAATTCAATCAGAAGTTCTGAAACTAAGTGGTGTTTTACCTAAAAGCAGCAGAATCACCACATTTTATCAAAAATGTATCAAACCATAAAATCCTGCAGAAAAAAAAATACTGCACACCAATGAAAGCGATAACACGACCATTCAACAACCACCTAATGGGAATTGAATCTTATGATGGGCTGGGTGGGCCTGGCAACATGAATAATGCACAATAAATCACCTTATTTCACTAAGTGCAATGGTTCTAGTGCTACTTGTAATGAATTGGACGTGAAACACACTTTCAATTGATGTATCAGCCATTCCAAATCAGGAAAACACTAAAGCTCACAACTGATAGTGTAATTCATTAATTCATGGGCAAACAGTAATTTGCAGAGTCAGATTATCAAAATCAATTCATTTCTTGATTTCATTTCTTGTTTACTCCACGTTAAGACATTGTTTGAGGTTCTAACTTTCATAATCTAGACTCCAGACTAAGAAGAGACAAGACATCAAAGTATACATATATGTAGTCAGACTATTACCTCACTGGACAATCAGAGACCCCACCATGGAAAGTCTTCTGCCTATTGATCAGCATAGATCCCATTGATCAAATCACTCAAATCTTCCACAGCATCTTTTAGTCATATCAAGGAAAATCTCAGTAAGAATTTAGCAAATTGTCTTCGGAGCTATGAGTTTCTCAGAACGTCTATTTAGGTCAGGAAAACTCACAAGAAATTTCAGGGCCCCATGTTCTGAGGTTAGTCACAGAGGAACTGGGCGGACGCATAACTGACACATTAATGGTGATAAGCCACTAATCACACCATGGGGTCCATTCTTGAACAGTCTTGAACAAGGAAGAGCAATCAAACCAGTGTCATCCATTGTCATCTTGATCGGGGCTGAATCATGCTAATGTTGAGCAATTCCGGGTTGAACAAGAGCAATGACCTTTTGCTGGGAGTATGCATGACGCAGTGTGAAGACTGATGCCTTTCTGGCCCATTCTGGGGTTTTGGGTAATAAAGATGAGGCCAGGATGACTCAGGGATCTCCTCTTCCTCCTCACATTACCCAAATGAACATCCAAGAACTCATTCAATGAGTGTCCAAGCACAATACAGTTCCCCACACATTTTTTTGGCATTAGTAAAGAGGAAACCCTGAAACGAACCTAATGGGTCTTGCACATATTGCCCTGAACCTATGCCCTGGAAGAGCCATAAGTAATACTAGGCATGTTTCTGCAAAGCTAATATACAGTGATTTACTGCGATTATAAGCAACATATCATAACACTTTGATGAAAGTAACAGGAATTCTCATAGTTGTAGACTTTTGGTAATGGAAGTTACACGATACAGACTATGTTTTCTTGGATTGTAATTATTGTCCAAGTAAATATAATGTCAATATTAAGTGTCTCAGACTCACCCTACAAAAAGAAAAGTAGAAGTCATTTATTTGAGTTTCGAATGATTGCGCTTCTTAGAGCTAGAACAAGGCGGCCATACAACGTCTTTAAATGACTACAAACTATATCAACTACATTATCTTTTCTAACTTCACACATAAATGTGATATGATATGAGTATCAGGCTTCTTCTGCTGACCACAAAAATTTCCTACTGGGCAAGACCCTCTTACACATGCAAATATGCAGACCAAAACATGTGAATCTATCCTTAAAACAATAACCTCTAATAATTGCAAGAATGTATCACTTCAAATAAGACCAGAGGGCCTTTTAAATGACCATGAATTTGGCAAGAAACCATGAAATACCACTGCAAAGAGAGGGAAATTGAAACAAACCACGGACTATGGGAATCCCAGAAATTGGATGACTCATTTTTTGAAGTTCGATATTGATTGATGCGGCCGGTTAGCCGCAAAGGCAATTGAAAGAGAAAACAAGGGGAAAGGATTCCCCATCAAATAAATTGCATCACACCATAGGCTAATTGTAACAGCATTGGGATGTCTCATTCAAACATTTCATTCCGACTTTCCAGTCAGCTTGCAAAATAAAAAGCAAAGCCAGTTCTGCTTTTTCTCTTCCAAAAAGGATTTAGTATTAACAATGCGACTGTAAAAGCATTAACACTGCAACTATTTACCTATTTATTATGATTCGACCTATCGGGAGAATCATCTTGTTTTCTTTGATTTTATTATTATGATTCGACATAAATGGAGAATCATCTTATTTTCTTTTATTTTATTATTATTATTATTTTTCTTGTCCAGTTAACTTTGAAGCTAGAGCCTTGAAACTTTGTACATATATAGTCCATGGTTAGTACTTCATTCTGGTAGAAAAGATTTGACCTTGACCTTGAACTCAAGGTCACAGGTCATCTCAAAGTCAAAATTTTCAAATCTTCAAAGTTGATTAATTCATTAAATTTTATAGTTACAGACATGAGATTGAAATATATGTGTACAAAAGTGGTTCTCTACAAATGTGGGTAGCATTTTTTTTTCTGATGTGACGAAAAAGGGGTATTTACCCCATTTTGATAAAAACCAATTGCTCCTGTTTTTAGAGAAAACTACTTCACTTAGAGACCCAGTTTTTGCTGTGATTGGTAGCCTGACTAAATATCCATGGTAAGACACCTTTTATATTTTGATTGAATAAGGGGTTGCTGAGTAACAGGACTTTCAAAAATGGATGTTTTGACCAAAAAGTTAAAATATTTTTTAACTTTGGTTTGAATGGAGGGAATTTGATGAAACTTGGAGTGTATATGGTATTTATGAATTAGAGTCATATCATAAGATAAAAATGACATTTTGGGGTAGTTACCCTAAAAGGGGTAAATGATTATAACTTGTGATTGACATTGACGATTTTCTTCAAATTTTGCAAAAGTTTACTCTTTTGACTTGAGGACCTAATGAAAGTGTAAATTTGAAGTCATGGGGTAATTTACCCTCGTAACCAAGGTCGAAAGGGGTAAATATGTAATTTGAACACTTCTTAAGTTTTTAATGGTGTATTAGACATCGATTGGGTCTTGCCTTTTCATCACAGATATTACTGGATAAAATTTGTCAGTTTTAAGTAATTACCCCCCAAAAAGGGGTAAATAGCTATAACTTGTGATTGACATAGACGATTTTCTTAAAATTTTGCACAGGTTTACCATTGGGACATGGGGACATGATGAAAGTGTAAATTTGATTTCATGGGGTAATTTACCCTCGTAATCAGGGTCGAAAGGGGTGAATGTGTATTTTGGACAGTTCTTAAGTTTTTAATGGTGTATTTTAATGGTTAATATAACATTGTGTTGATAATGGAGTATTAGGTTTCCCATCTTATTCTACGCATATTATCGAATGTTTTAATGTCGAATCATCCCTTTGACCTTTTAAGGTTGAAGTCCCCTGGGACCCTAGTTATTATTATTATTATTATTATTTTTTTCTTGGCCAGTAGGTTTTTGTGCTAGAGACTTGAAACTTGGTACATATATAGTCCATGGTTAGTACTTCATTTTGGGAGAAGATGGTTGACCTTGACCTTGAACTCAAGGTCACAGGTCATCTCAAAGTCGAAAATTGGAAAACTTAAAAGTGGAATAACTTTTTTAATATTACAAGAATCAATTTGAAACTTTGGAATATATATATAAACATGTATCCCAACATTTGTAACCCATAATTGTTTGTGTGCAATGAGGGTAAGGGGGTAATTACCCCAATTTGACTAAAACAGGTTTGCACAGGTTTCCAGAAAAACTAAGCAAGCTAGAAACTCAGTTCTTTCACTGATAGGTAGCCTGACTAACCATTCAAGGTAAGTGATATTTTATATTTTGATTATGTGAAGGGGTAACTATGTAATGGGGTGTTGAAAATAGGGTGTTTTGCCCCAAGAGTGAAAACATTGTAAAACTTTGGTTTTAATGAAAGGATTTCAATGATAGTCTGGTAATATATTAATGGTTTCTGTATTATGTAATCCTTGTTGCCCGAAGCTTGGTAATTACCCCCAAAAAGGGGTAAATGTCTATAACTTGTGATTGACCTGGACGATTTTCTTCAAATTTTGCACACGTTTGGGATATTGACTCAGGCACATATTAAACGAATAATTTTAACAGTATTGCCAAAATAGGGTATTTACCCTCGTAATCAATGCCAAAAGGGGTGAATATATATTTTGAGGAGTTATGTTGTTCAAAATGGAATATCAGCTGTATGTTTGGTCTACGGGTATCCGGTTGGATTTTACTGGATGAAAAGTTTCTGTTTTGGGTAATTACCCCCAAAAGGGGTAAATGTCTATAACTTGTGATTGACATGGACGATTTACTTCAAATTTTGCACACGTTTGGGATATTGACTCAGGCACATATTAAACAAATAATTTTAACAGTATTGCCAACATAGGGTATTTACCCTCGTAGTCAATGCCAAAAGGGGTGAATATATATTTTGAGGAGTTATGTTGTTCAAAATGGAATATCAGCTGTATGTTTGGTCTACTGCTATCCGGTTGGATTTTACTGGATGAAAACTTTCTGTTTTGGGTAATTACCCCCAAAAGGGGTAAATGACTATAACTTGTGATTGACATGGACGATTTACTTCAAATTTTGCACACGTTTGTGACATTGACTCAGACACATGCTAAAAGGAAAAAATTCACAGAATAGGGTGATTTACCCTCGTAATCAAGTTCTAAGGGGGTAAATACATATTTTGAAGAACTTGGTTGTTTAAAATGGAATATTAGTTGCACGTTTGGTCTAGGTTATTCGTATGGATGTTACTGGATGAAAAGTTTCGGTTTTTAATAATTACCCCCAAAAGGGGTAAATGACTATAACTTGTGACTGACATGGACGATTTACTTCAAATTTTGCACACGTATGGGATATTGACTCAGGCACATGTTAAAAGAGAAAACGTTACAGTATAGGATAATTTACCCTCGTAATTAAGGTCAAAGGGGGGTAAATACGTATTTTGAGGAATTTGGTTGTTTAAAATGGAATGTCAAGTTTATGTTGGATCTAGGCTTGTACTTAATGGATGTTACTGGATGAACAGTTTCGGTTTTAGGTAGTAACCCCCAAAAGGGGTAAATGGCTATATCTTGTGATTGACATGGACAATTTTCTTCAAATTTTGCATGGGCTAAGTGTGTCTACTTTACGACATAATATAAGTAGAAACTTCAGCTTACAGGGTCTCTACCATAATAGTCCGACATAGTCTCATATAATTTGTTTTACTCATATATTTGAGGTCGAATCATTGCCTAACCTTTTTAAAGGTTGAATACTAGTTACCTATGTATTTCTAATGCAAATAGAAGATCTTTGGCAAAATATTCATCAATTATTTGTAAAGTATTTCAGATAAGGTTAATTTGCTGTTACATACTGTGTTTCTATGACAAATATCATCGTGTGCAATTATAATCAATCGTCATTCCATTTGTGCAGTCCATAGGACTTAACTTTTCGCTACATGATAAATTTGCCCTTACTGAAAGGTGACATAAATAATAAAAGATCATCAAGTACAGTAAGTCATTATCACCGATTCACCATCTATTATCAAATTATCCAAAATTTCTTGAAATTAAGATCCTCGATCTCAAGACAAATGGATCTACCTTCAGGAGATCTTGAAGGCAAATACATCATGTGCATTGTGCATCGACCGCATTTCAGGAAATGACAAATAGTCAAATACAATTAATGTATGTGACAACAAGTAGAGCAGAGCTACAATCATTATAGTTACACATCACTACAAATACTCCCACAGGAGTCACAGGAGTCAAAATAGCCAGGAATTCGTAAGCATTGCGACTCCAAGGAGCTCCCTCAGGCAGAATGTGCTCCAGTAAATAAGTGTGTTGACCTACAACAGCCTCTGGGTCCTCATGCCAGCTTAAGTCACTGCTTCATGACAAATGAACTGATCATTATTTCTTGGTCGTGTCTTGGACTTTTGTCTTGGACTCTTGGTCATGCCAGTATCATTCAGTAATAGTATTAGTCTTGCCTTATGCATGTTATGTGGAATAACCAATATATATATTGATATCAGTGACATGAGCATAATGAATAGTATTGAATACTTCGTCAGAACAAAAGATGGAAGGGTAAGTTCTGATTTATGTTACCAGGTAGATGTATATCAGTGAATAGTATCAAGGATTTAAAGCAGTCATCATAAACAATCAGAACAATCAAACATTCAGCATACGGTAATTTCCAAGAAATTACACTACCCTCCAAAAGTTTGAATACACCAGAAAAGGTTAGATTTCTTTTAAAAATACCTCATCTTCAACACAACTTTTGCTTTATACTTACATCAAACAATATGGAAATTCACATTCAGGCCATAAGGTGTCCATATTTCATGGTTTCAGATCATTTTGGTATAAATTTATATAAATTTCGCGATATCCCATTTTTCCATTTTTTATTAAAAGCTATAAAAGCGCTGTTATCTTCCATATTTATGACATTTAATAATTTTTTACACATTTCCACTGGTTTGTGATGATTTTACAAGTAGTTTCAGGCCAGAAAATGGCCTTTGAAAATCCGACAAAAATTCCGATTTTGGCTATTTTTGGGTCAAAACAATGCTGAAACAGCTCAAATAAAATAATTTTCACTAGAAAAGATACATTCTGTGATTATACTTCATGGTGACCCGAAATTATCTAAATTTAGTATTTTTGAGTGGTCAATGTCCAATTTTTAAACTGTCTTTTTGGGGTTTGAAATAGCTGTTACGATCATGTTACAACTCTGGAAACACTTAAATATGATTAAATTTCATAAATCTAGAAGATAACTTGGCTATGAGAATTTTTTATAAAATACCAAAATTTGGGATATCGAGAAAGGCCATAAATTTCAACCAAAATGACCTAAAATGACAAAATAAAGACAACTTCTGACTTCAGTGTGACTTATTTTATTGTTTGATGTAAATATTAAGCAAAAATTCCATTCAAAATCAAGTATTTTTAAAAGAAACCTCAGTTATCCAGGTGTATTCAAACTTTTGGAGGGTAGTGTATAAAACCATAATTACAACAAAGACAAAATGTGCAAGTACTCTTTTTTTAAATGCGCATAATACAGGCAGACTTCAGTGTAAAAGGGCGAGGAGATAAAACATATATACAAAACACAATCAATTATGCAATGACTTATTTTTCATAATTTCATGCAGGTCACTGAACAAGCTTTTCAGCCAATATTTTATGTTGTGAGCAAAGATTCCTGATCTTCACAATCACTGAAATTGTAATTCAGTGCAGTAATGGCATCTTAAAAACTAAATTTCTTGGTACAAGTACACTGAGGATACAAAGTGTATGCACTAAGCAAGGTCAGTACTTACAAAGTTTCTTGCAAGTCTAAGAAGTCTGACCTTCAACAAACACAATTTGTCTTGGTACGGTACTTGCTCTGGGACTGCAGTGAAGGACATGGAAGGTCAAGAGAAGACTATGGGCCCTCTAGATTACAAAGACCAAAACAATGACCTCACAAGGTCACCCACTGAGGTCAAGAAATGACCAGATCAGGTCACACCATATTTTATTCAATACACTGATACTTGTCATTAACTAACAATACCAGTCAATAGCTTGACAATGACTTGTCATCTGGTTACCAGATCATCACTGACACTTCAAGTGTGGCTGTTATGCTGTTGACAATAGTAATAATTTCGTATTCATGCAGCGTTTAACAGATAAATTCTCATCGGAGCAAAGGCTATCAGCTGCAGTGACCTTATAGATTGGGTTTTCTGTCCTAGGTTTCAGGCGTTTTGCATCTTGACGGCCAAAGAATAATCAGCCAGCTGTTGAATTGTCAAGAATTATAGCAAAGCTGAAAAGTGGAAACAAAGTCCGGAAACAAGAAATTTAAGACAATTAAACATGCGTGTTATCAATAGTTTTTGATGAACATAAAATATACTTTAATACATAAAACGTCACAGAATTCAAATAAATATTACAATAACTACCATCAGTATTCACAAGTCCATAACTTACCATCCATATTACATATTTAGAAACAATTTTATTCACAGTCGACATGAGCTAGGCTAATAGACAGAAATCTCAGCTCAGCTCATGATATGTACTCCATTGCAGATAGTGGCATGGTGCCATAGTATCTTGGCCTTGTTAAAATTGGGTGTAGCTTACACTTACAACATTCTTCAATCTCTCATTTCATATTTTTTCCCAATATCCATTAATGTGTCAAATTCCTGGCTGGAAGCTGATAATCATATTGCATTATAATAATAGCTCAATTGAGTCAATTCAGATTTAACAGCATTCTACCATTTACATTATGCATTTTTTGCAATATCGACAAATTGACGTCAATGGTTCGTAATTTTGGCATTTTGAGAACTTGAAACTACATAGAATTTGCATAATACAGATTTACCATGTAGTATGAGAATGCAAACTCAATTCTTCAGCTTAACTTTTCCAGTACAACAAACAAGTATCAATAACAAAAAATAACTGTTTCATATTCCTGTTTTTTTATTTTCATGTTCTTTTAAACTAATATCACTTTTAACAACATTGTTAACAACATGGACCAATCTCACCCATATTGTCATAAAACTGAACAATATTAACAAATGATTGACACGTCACAGAGATTCATGCAAAAAATTCACAAAACTGACAAAAATTGGCATTTTTCATGACAGCATGTTGTTGCCAGAGCAGCCGGGGGCCATTTAGGCAATCATGCAAGTACCTTGCCATAAAAGCCAGATAAATGATGCTGGACATTGGTGGTATTACAACCTCCGAATCAAAGGAAACATTTTATACTATATAGGATGTACCATGGAGTTGTCCCTTTTTCGTCCACACAATGCACAAGTGTAAAATCTAATCGCTGAAGACTGATGAAGTAAAGGTAAGTGCAACATGCAGTAAATTGGAATTGATGTATTTAGAACTTTGTCACAAACAGACAGAGCAGAGAGTTTTTTTGCAGTTTTTGCAGTCTTTTAAGATGCCACTGTTTGTCCACTATAGCCATGTCGTTAGCTTTCAGTTAGGAACAAATACACTGTACAGCATCTAAGTGACATTTGCAATTTATATTTTTCAATTATTGTTTCAATTAACTAGTGTAATTACATAAAAGACGTAGACTGGTAGTACTAATGACAACTCAAGCACCCAATTAATCACCTTTGAGGGAACTTTTTGAAATGTGGGTGACAGACAGTAAATAATTTCTCTGAAACATTGACAGGTTCATGTCTACAGGTTAAGAAAGATACATTACTTGTACCCTTGCAGACTTGTACCTGTTTCCTTGTGCCCTCTTGGTGTAAATCTTGTCTCTATGAAAATAGGTTACTGGTAACGTGCTGTGCTGCCAATCGCTGTGTCCCGAGTTCGAATACAGCTCTTGCCAGTTCACCTGGGCCTATGTTGGATGGCTGTTTCAATCACCCTTTGCCTCATTGCCATGTCCTTCTGTCCTAATTAGCTTACCAAGTGCATAAATACAGAACATAATAATAATAATAATAATAATAATATGGATTTATATAGCGCTAATTTCAGTAAACTGCTCATCAGCGCTTTTTCAGATCAGATCACTTGTAGGAATTCTGAAACAAATGGGTTTTTAGATTCTTCTTGAAGCTTTCTAATGTTTGTGCAGTTCTCACTTTTTCAGGCAAAGTGTTCCAGAGTTTTGGTGCTGCATAGGAAAATGCTCGATCTTCAAACTTATTTTTGTTGCATGGAGCAGGTTCTGCTAACAGCAGCTTGTGGTTGCTTCTCAGGTTATGTTCTTGTTGAGATTTGACTTGAACAAGTTCTTGGATGTATTGCGGTGCCTGATTGTTAAGTGCCTTCCATGTAGTTGTCATCAATTTGAACTGAATTCTTGCTGTGATTGGTAACCAGTGCAGTTGTTTCCTACTCTGGCTGACACTTTCGTGTTTTTTCAATCTCTCAATTAAACGAACTGCCGAGTTTTGAGCAACCTGAAGTTTATTTATCAATCAGGTAGCAGTGCCATACAACAGTGCCATACAACAGCCCATTTCCGTAGTCTAAATGAGGAGTGACAAGTGCGTTGACAGCAGTTTTAACTACTTTGTTGTCCAGGTTTTTTCGGAGTTTCGATAGGTTTCTCAGATTGAAATATGCACTACGACACATTTTGTTGATCTGCTTCTCCATGGTCATATTTTTTTAAAGGCCTCAGTGTCTCTATCAAAGTACACAAATATTTAAGGAGTCATCTTAAATTTATGTATTACAATCAAACTCATGGAAAAATTAGACCATGTTTAGAATGAACATGAAGACTAAGAAACAAAGAACATTTTTTTACCTAAAAATGAGACTGGATGTATGAATGTAGAAGTTAAGTTCCTTTTGAGCAGCCTCATGTAAGTAGTGCACCTGACAAAAAAAAGTTCCTAACCACTGGTAATCAGCTAATAGGTATTAGGTAAACTAAAACACCTCAACCAACGCCTTTAACTAGGCTGTAATACCTAACAAGCACATGTTGGGAGGCATAATCGTCAGATGTTATTGCTCGTCACATATTTAAGCATGTCAGGTAGAGGAAGGGGTCATTTCCATATATATTCATTGATTCAATAATGTATACAACACTTATGAATACAATGTATAAATACAATGTAATTGAATGTATGCAATTCAATGTACTCCTTATCCCACAGAGTATGCAAGAGAGAGCTGGTCAGACAATGTCTAAATGCCTGGGGTGAGTGGTGTCCATTTCAATAATGTGACTCTGTATCCTCCAGGACTTTCACTTGGCTACAGTATTAGCAAGGGACATTGGTGAATCAATATAGGTATAGAAGTACTGGTATACAAGGAAGTTACTTACAATATGAGTAAATAGATAAATGGATACAGTGTACTGTCTGTGTACAGTTACAGGGTTATCATACAAGTTGCCACAATATACAATGACAATGAATATATGATTACTATGATAAGAGGCAAGCAAAAAGGTAGAATTAATCAGCTTTTCCTAAGGCTTCCTACTGTCCTGATCTCCTACAGAGGGTCTGGCCCCAGGCCTCATGGACATCCCCTAGAGAGGGACACAATACGATCATACATGTTAATAAGACAATCCCACCCTTTCCACTGATGAAGTAGGCTGGCTTGCACTCCGCTGTCACTCCACAATGAATAGCATTAGACGGTTTATAATGTATTACTCAGTATACAGAGATAGCCTCAGATAGGAAAATATTTTGGCTACAACCCCAAAACAGTGACATTACACACAAGTAAGCCTAAGTCCCAAACATCACAACTGGGGTGGCAAAAAACCAACTCCATTGTATTTACAATTTCTGATTCCACGTTCGTGAATCTCCGAATGAATCTTGTCAAGGTGATAATGAAACGTTTGTCCATAAGACATGGCCTTGAATAGTTTCAAGAACTTGCATCAAAGTCAAATTCCAAAACTAGTCTCAACACAGCAAGGTGGATTGATGATTGTGGCTTTATGTCCCGTATCTATGATATGGTAGGCTAAGGAGGACGACACAGCAATGAGTTGAGAAATGAGGACGCTTGAAACTGCTGTCCATTGTCCAACATAAGTCTCTACAGTAACAGGAGACCTCGCCAGAGCACCAGCACTGAAAAATTATTTTTAATGAGAACAAGACTACTAAAAGACATTAAACTTTATATTTTTCTGGAAAACAAACATGCCTAATTGTTCCAATTAAAATCCTGTCATTCACCAAGGGATTCGTTATTTCTTAATGACATGTTCATGACAACAAGAATTTACAATGATTTGACGATTAACGAGAATCGGAATTATTTAATGAAAACTATGTCCTTGCCACTAAAATGAGTTCACTGTGTCTGTCTTTACTTCAACATTGAAAATTTGAAAAACAATAAAAGAACAAGTCAGTCGGCAAAATTAATTGATAAAACTGTTAATTGGACAAACTTGCATTGCTTCAAATTTCCAAGGACATTTCTTCTAATGTGTCATATCATGACTGCTTGGCATGAGACATTAAGTTCAATTCTGAACAATGTCAGCTTGACATCTCTGTATCTTCGTTATCAATTCAATAATTATATCAGCTACAAACACAACATTTGGAAATCTCCAAGATTATTCTATTCATATTCTCAAGTAACTTTTCTCTTTCATGAACATTTTCTGGGACCCTTCTCAGATTTCCTGGTTTTCAGGGCATTTTCTTGGGAGTTCCTCTCAGGTTCCCATGCTGTGTTGGTGGGAACCTGAATAAGCAATCTTACCCTAGTTACAACCATGTCAATAACGCAACTAACTATCTTATAACAACGTGATAATAGCATGTGATAACGAACTGCCCTGTACCCACTATTCTGACCTCAGTAAACTAACACTAGCTTGACAGCCCTCAGGAGTGCAAGATTAGATTACACCAATAAGAATAGTCATAATCACCACTTAATCATATGATAATTTATAAATAAATGATAAATTTATGATGTATTAATTAATGGGTCTCATAATAAATAGTTGTTATATTAGCCAGTAAGATGGACACACCCTCCAGGCTACAATGTTGTTATCCTAATCTTTTCTAAGCTTTTTTGTGGGCTTTTTTTGTTGGCTTTTTTCATTGAGCTTATCCTGAAGTCAGCAACAGCATATTGCAGCACAGCAGCTGTTCCTCTGTTTACCATGTTTACCTTGGAAACCAAGTTGCACTCATCCTGTTTAGAAATATGTGTGGAGCACTGAGGACATAATACAGCATCACCAGTGTGCAATATTACCAGCATCACCTGGAGCTAAATCAGCGTAGGTAAATAATAAGATTGCAAGGATAGAGAGTAACTGAAAAATACTAAATAATTTCAAAAGATATTTAGGAATGGCTGTCCTGATCAGAAGATTGTCAAATTTGTCAAATGAATAAAATATGCCACCCAAGAGCATAACACTAAAAATGTCAGATAATCTTTCTATTATATCTTTCTATTATAGTATACAATATAGCCGATATATCAGCAATAAATTTTAAATACATTAATTGAACCTTTCGGCCTTATTGCAAGACCTTGTCTTGTCACTTGACAAATGTTCTGAAAAGTGATGTTTAAATTGAGAATTGTATGTAAACTTTGGGGTATAACGGTAACTTAACTGTTAATAATACAGAAAGGGAGGTAGAGCAGTCTGAGCAGATGAAGAAAAGATATCAGAACAACAAACAATTAGGCAATAAACAACCAAGCCCAGAATAAACAAGAAAATATTCCGGTAAATTCTTAGAAACACAGCAGCACAAAACAACAAAAACATCTTTTAAAGCTCAAAGCTTCAATGATGTTCACCGTCAAAAATAAGCTGTACATTACTTCCAAGAAGATTACGTTATTACAACGCAAGAAGACAGCAGACAACCCTGTTGAACTGAGCCTAATGCCCCAAGCAGATAAACATTAAACAGAGGTGAGCATTCTGCTGTTTATCTTGTGTGTTGGGTTTGGGTTAAGCTTATCTGTGAACAATTGAGGGTAACCGACTAACTGAGGTTTGCTTCAACTTGCCTGGCACTCTTGACTGTTGTGGTAGGGACTGTGTGGTAATGTGCCGGTAATCTTTATCTTTGCGGAACAACTTCCCAGAATAAGAAATCTATGGAAGCGCAATTTTGGTCGGGCCTAACAGAACGGCGAAAACTTTCATTCACTTTTCCTTTCAGTTACAATTATGTACGTGTTGCGAAATGTTAATTTCGTGTTCGCAAAATAACAAATTATCATTATTCCATTAACCAATATTTACAAAACAATTTCAACAGCGCCACATGAGCAATTCAGAATGTAATATATAATTCAGATTCTCAAAATGGTCAAAATGTAGGAGATTAAGAATTGCCTCTCCAACAACAAAAGTGTCTTGATAAAAAGAACAAACTGCATCAAAGGAAAGCATTTGTCATTCACATCAATGGAAGTACTAAAGAATGAAGCAACGCCAATGATGAACAACATAACCTCATCAAACAATGCACATTGATGACAAAAACCTACCATAAGGCACCAGAATTGATAACAAAGGCCCATCTAATCACAGACAGGAACACTCTTCAACCTCTTTTCTATCAGACATCTCCTGTTTTAGTATCCTCCTACTTTTAGCCGACTTGACAAGTATGTCATCGTCCCTTGTTCCAAAACTGTCGCATCCTAATCCAATCTCCAGTTTCCTTCACCTGTCTGCCCTTTATAACTTGTAAGTCTATTCCTAGAGGAGAGCACCACATAGAGGACAAACCTTTCAGACCTTGTGATGAAGACGTCAACTTTTGACATGTGCAGGTCTTATGGATGCTGCTGAACAGAGCAACAGCAAGTACCGGGACAGTATATTTCAAGAATCACTGGATTAATCTAGATCTATATATAAGGAAGCAACATATGACAAATACTGAAAAGAGAAAACATGGTATATTTTTAGACTATTTTTAGACTACTTTGAGACAGATATAAGACAGATATGATGAGGTGTGTTCGCTAATGTTACCTCCATTTGCAGAATCAGCACAGTACGGTTTGAGATGTATCACGAGTCATTTACGACAAAGCTAGTGCAGTCCTCTCATGTTACATAATGCAAGATACATCTGTTACAAGTAGCAACAGTAAGTCTGATGCACATTTTAAGTTTTTCCAACAACAGAAAGCAGTCTCAAGCAGATGAGAAAAGTTGGAAGGAAACTTTGCAAAACACACTGTGTTCACTTAGAACTTTCCTGTGTTGCGCACTGAGCCAAACTTTATAACAGCAGCACAGATTGAGACTGCAGGATAGGAGATGGCAAGAAAATGAAGAAATACCATATCTATTATCTTTCTGCATATGACACACTTGTTGCAGATCTGCGATATCTTCTATGAGTCTATGATGGCATGAATGCTTCGTAACCACTAAAATGTGACCCATGCAGAAACCTTCTAATATTTCAAATCACATTTCACCCTCTTTTTCTCATGTTTCACTTGAAGGTCTGCCCATCTTTTTTCCTGCAATGTTCTGAAATTTTCTGATTTGATCATCGCTGCCTCCAAGCAAATTTTTTCAATCAAATTATCACCGCAGACTTCAGCAAATTCTCATTGAACTTTATGAAGCACTCAATATTTCCGCACTTTTGCTCAAGGAAGTTTTTAATGAAACATCAATCAAGGCGCAAGCACTTACATTCTTACGTTTAAATGCTATATCCCTCGGCAAAATACACCATTTCGTAATTGAAGCCAATTAAATGATGGAGCTAAATATAACTTTCACATTTTGTCTTGAACATGGATACTATATTCAAGATTCTGGTCCAGTGTCAATACCGAAAAGTCTTATTTTTATCCTCATAATCTGATTCTGAAACGGCTCAAACTGACATGAATGGAAGACTCCAAATTCCTAATAAGCAGAAATAACTCTTTAGATTACTAGGTCAACGAGTTTCCAATCAAACTATGATTTAACTGTGACTTTATAATGCAGCTTAATAAATTCATGATTACTTCATGTCAAAATCGGTGTAAAGCAATCAACGATGGATAAATAATCTCAGAATAATCTGTGAAAGCTTTGCAAAAACACTTTTTTTAATAACAACTCATAGCAGTTGCCATGGTGACCCAACAGGCGTCAAATTATGAAGAAACCTAAGAAATTAGTTTAAGCACACCTGATTTACAAAGCGGTGGCAAAATAACGAGAGATCGGGTTACTGTGGTTACAGGAGGCAATCTGGTGCTGACAGACATAACCACCTGAGAGTCAACGAGAGAGAACAGACACAATTCTGGAACATACTTATCAAGTAGCGAGTATCTAGTAAACAAACTTATCTTGTTGCAAGTAACAGTAAAACAGCGCTCATTCAGAACATTGCAGCCACTATATAACTCGGTAGCAGGTGAGGATGGGTGATAGAGTTTTACATACTGTATCTATGCTCTGACTTAGCTTGATTAAGTTGATAGGATGGATGGATGGACGAATGAATGGGGCTTTATGTCCTATATTTATGCACTTGGTAGGCTAATTAGGATAGGGGGAGAACACAGCAATGAATGAGGCGAAGGATGATCGAATCAGCCGTCCAACATAGGCAGGCGACCCGGCAATAGCTGGATTCGAAACCTGGACCCAGCAATTGGCAGTCCAGCACGCTGCCACCAAACCAACCCTGACCCCCTAAACAGACAGGGACAACAACAATGAGGTTGGGTGCACTCTTGGCACAGGATGAAACATGAGTCTAACATGGGTGCACAAACTAAGAATTGAACCATGGGCACATAGGTTAGCAGATCAGCGCACTTCTACTGACGGAGACCCAGCCGTCCAGGCTCCATGATTTGGTAGCACACTTTTGAAATACTCAGTGATACATCTACAAGTGCTAACTTTCACCTTAATTCAACTAATTGCAACGCCATTAACAGACAACAAATGAAATATTTTGCGCTCCAGAAAAATATATTACAGACAAAAGAAGTTGGAAAAAACCTTTGACCAAATACATTTCACTCAGCAAACAGCACAATAGAGGAAAAAGTATACATACAAAAGTTTTTACAAATAAATGAATGTTTTTACAAATAAATGAAACTTTTTAACAACTTTTGAAAAATCAATTATCTTGTTTCAAATAGCGAAACACCTGTACACAAAGAACTAACATAACTGATATTTCAAGTAGAATATATATTACACACTTGTGGCACATATCAATTCATTAAAAATATCCAGGACAGAGGTTGCGGTCGACAACTATAAATTCATCATCTGTCATATCCTTGATCTCCACTAGTTAGCTAATTTGACTAGATCCTTGTCACATTTTATACATATAATCATACATATTAGCTACATGTTACATGTCACTATAATTGATAATTATAGGTCATGCATTGCTTAGTAGGTAGGATTTATGAACTTCAATCATACATAAATATCATACACAGTGTGGTGAAGCAGATACTGCATTGACTCAAATACTGTTAGGAGTTACAAAAATTTATATTGATACCAACTTTAATATGATTGACTATCAAATCACTTGAAACTTTGAAATTTTGAAATTGTACAACTGTTCCACAACTTGACTTTCAATTTTAAATAACTTTTTCTTTACTTGTGTCACTTTAAACCCACTTCATATCATATCTCACTCCATGTCCAAAAATACATTATGACACCCTCTTGTGTAAGAGCGTACTGATTAAAGATTCAAATTTTGAGATAAAGAAATGACATCTATTTGCAAAGATGATTTCAACTGTAATACAGCTATAATTTTAATGTATACCTTTTGGCATCAAAGGCCCCTACAAGATAAGCTTCAGCTTTTTTTGGAGCATCCTAATTAATGTACAAACTAACAAACATGAATTTGATTGCTGGTTTCCTAAATGATGGTTCGTGCACAACAAAAGACACTCAGATAAAGGTCATTGTGTGACCAGCAGTTTTCAGTTATTGAACATCGAACGACCTCATAGTATTTTCTAATCAAAATAGCTTCAATCCTAAAGATATTCAGTATTTGACTCCTCATGACACACTTGACAAAAACTCATTCTGTTCCTGAGGTGGGTTCCATTGGCAGTTACCAATGGGGTTGAAAAGAATATATTTAAAAGAATGCCCTCAAAGCATATGGAAAAAATGCAAAAAGATAAACGGGCATTGCAATGCCCAAAATGGAAATCAGAAAATTTTAAGTGCATCAATTAGAAACAATTAGCCAAAAGAAAGAACAGGAAATCCCATATTGAAAGAGTGATGAAAGCTCATTTTACCAAGGCCTTAAAAAGCACTTTCGGGTTTCCAAAAGGCAGTGTCAAAGGTAATGAAATAACACAAAATAATTTTGAGTAATTATGAATTCGAATTCATATCCGATTGCCCAATTATTTCAACACTATTTCTTTCAGGGCTTTTGATCACAGTTGGCGCTTGTCATTATTCTCCAGAAGTTTTTTATCGGGAATTTTAAGGATTGTCTTAATCTCGCAACAGCCCAAAAAGTTTTGCAAGTGAAATACTTGCCATAAAATGAGCCTTGTTGAATCACTCATAGATCAAAAGTGTCATAAGGTTACAAATAATAGTAGTGAACTAGTGATACAAATTCAGAATTATATAGTAAGTGTATTAAGGTAAACTTTAGAAACGACTGAACAACGGAAAGATAATAGAAACAAATAGATATTTAAATCAGACAATGCAGCTATGCATAATACTGTATCACACATATTTTGATTTCAAAATTATGAAAATATTTGGCAATGCATCGATTCTAGCAGTGCCGCCTACTTATTTTTTAAAATTATACCCATTAAATTTGTTGCATTTTGGCTCTTCCTTACAAAAAACAAAATAAGTGAATAGAAAACAAATACTCCACTTAATTTGAGAAAGTCATGTAAATAACTATATGCAATAGAAGCACAAATATTCTATCATACAGAAGTGCTTTATCACCGCGATATAAATATCTCGATAATTCAGCACACTAAGCAGATACATAGTATCTATAGTGAGGTGAATATTTGGGGACCCGGCATTCAATTAGTGCCAATAAGTATGCATAGTTGTGCAGCAGCCTGTGCTTTGGGAGCAGTTAACCATCAAGGAGTGCGGTCAGATATTGGCAATTAGGACACAGGCCAGTTGTCAGAGCTGTAACTCTGAGTGGCTGTCCAACTCTCTGAAGTCAGCTGGAGCAATTGTGGGAGTCTAATGGGAGTACGGAATACAAATGATGCAAATGCAAGATCACTCATTTGAGTCAAGTCACTGCCACAGTCATGCAAATAAATGAGGGTGGCAGATGTCTCACACCAATTGCTGTTTGAAGCTGTGATCCCAATACCATCATGTAATTGCTTCCCACATAGCAGATGTAAGAAAGTAAGTTGCAGCCTATGCCTAATAGAAGTTAATTTTTACTTTTCATTAACTACTTGTAAAGTATGTGCTGTGACTCAGATTCATCGAGTCACAAGAAATTATTTATTCTCAATTTTACAAGAATTTTCTGTCAATTTTCAAAAGTTTGAAGTATTGTGGCTTATTTCAGTTTCTACATGTACCCTTTTTTTCTGGGTTTTTTTAAACTTTTCTTATTTCCTCTTATTTGAAGGGGTTAGAGATGGGTGCATTGTGGTTAAGAGTCTAGGTCTAGATAAAAGTTACTGATGAATACATGTCAAGCATGCAATTGGCTTCTGTTAGTTCTTTTTTTCATCCCTTTTATTTTTCCTTTTTTTCCTCTTCCTGAAAAAGTAAAAGGGGGGGGGGGGCTCAATGCGACATTAGCACCTGCCTTCATTCCTTTGTTCAGCAAATACAAAACAGAGTTTGACAAATGATTGGGTAAATAGGCTTTCTTTTTTCACGCCACATTTGGTGTTGGGCTTCAACTTAAAAGGCAAATTGTCCGTAATTAAATGCCAGAAACAGAACACTGGTAACGGTGAACATGGTTAAGCTCAACAAACAGCGTCAAATACAGACAGATTTCCATTACAAATCATTCAAATTAAAAGAATTTCATGCCACAGGGAATTTTGAACATTAAAGCGGCCACACTGTGTGACATAATACATCCAATTTGGAATGATTGGAATAAATAATCAAATATGATTCAATCCTCAGGCTATGGAAGAACTCATTAATTCAAATCAATATTGGACTTAGTCACCAAATGATTTCGAAAGATTATTGCAGCAAACTTAAAGCTCCGCCAAACTTCGAACAAAGATTTTTTTCAAAAAGTAATAGATATTTTAAAAGTCAAATATATCATAGTATTCAATCCAATGGGTTGCAATGAAGCCAATAGTCAAGCTGATACAGACAAAGAAATCAATAGAAGTGTATAATTTCATTGAATAACAATAGAAGATCACAAAATATAGATATATAACATACATGTAAGTTGATGTAACATTGTATAAATATAGACATCAAGTACATACAACTTCGTTACAACATATGTTAAACTTATGTTGAAAAAGCATTTACAATATATGATGAACTCATGAAGTCGACAAAACTTTTGAAAGTCCTAGCAAAAAATCATGACTAAAAACATGACACCATCTTGTCCTATGGGCAGGCTAGACCTATTGGAGAGCGAAGTAAATATATTTTGCACTTGAATTGAAGTTTGTTTTTGATTCCAGGCACTGGTGGTCTGTGTACCATATATAAAACATTCCTGGACTAGCTTGAAGACATTTGATGGTGCAATTTCACAAGTAACCTGGAAGACATAGCTATGATTGCCCATGAACCTTTGGTAGGACTGAGACAAAAGACTAAGGAGAGCAGAGACTACCAGAGAGTACTATAGGAGACTCCACAGACATAACACTGCAGTATTTAACCCTTTTCCAAGCATCCTTCTTGCCCCTCCTTCTCATCATCCTCATCCCAGTGAAGGTCTTCCACCCTGCAACCTGCAAATTATATATGACACAGCACTGCAACATGGGCATATGCACATGCTGTGAACTGGTGGAGGTAAAAATGTGTATGTAAGAATTCCTGTAACCAAAAGATTCCTGGCAGGGTGGATGAATGCACACACTTCTGAGGGGTATGACTCGGGGTACACTGTACTACTACACCAGAAGGGACATAAACCGAATATATGACATAACTATAAGCAAACTGTTGCACACATGCAATATCAACCTGAACTACCTGAACAGTTATTGCCCAAAATGCAATCATTCCCAGTGATATAGGTCCTATCTCAAATATTTGATCCCCAAGTAGTATTACTCTATAAGATTTATTATGCAGTCATAAATTCAAAACGTAAGTATCATCAGAAATACGGCATATTAAATTTTCCAGTAAATTGCACTTTCAGACATCATCTATACCTTATAGTATTCATTAATTGGGCTATTAAGGAAATGATGACAACTGGCAACTATCTCTAATATCTCCCACACATGTTAGATTATCCTGTTTCAGATTTATAATCTGATATGTATATATACCACAAAAATTTTACATATATATGCAAAATACAAAGTACAATAGATAACATAGCCAAACTGTCGATATATATAATCTATGGTGCCCATCCTTAATTTGCAATATTGAAAAACATAATATGATTCTACGAACATGACATTTATCAAACAGACATACTTGAGATAAGTATATAATATGATAAATATGAAGAGCTACTTACCAACACACATAATATTGAAAGCGTATGTTTTGTGATAACATTGTCTCAGTAAAGTCTCGGTGTCAAGTAAGATCTTGGCACCTTTTCCGCCGCTGTCGATGACGAACTCCCTGTTTTGTGATTGTTTTTGCGACTTGTCATTATTATCGGTAGCCATGCCTTGTATATGCATGATCATCCAAAAGTGGATGAATGAAAGACACTTTTTATGAGCTGCTGTGAAGGGAGCTAGCTCATCCTCATCTCTAACACTCAGCTTCAGCAACCAGGAAGCCGGTGGCCGAGCATCACATGTATATGCTGTATGTACAGTTGTACACCAGCAGGATGCTATACACTATAGATGTGGTGATCCCAGGGCCCAAATCTGTGATACACAGATAGTAATAGGTATTCGATCAATGATGACTGTACAAATCCACAGTGCAAACAGTGCAATATAATTTGATATAATTTATGATTTATGATGCGTGTGGTATGTATGATACTCCATATAATATGATAAATCCTTGGAAATATAGTGTACTGTAGCTCTCCAATACTAATTAAAACTTTTATAAGTGATCTCCTTGTAGTTGGCACTTTAAAGTTGGTTGGTAGTTAGATCAATGCCCAATGCTCCTTGACACAAAAGCCAGCTTCAATAGGTACATCCCATGCCTCCAATGCACATCTGTTGTGTGTGTAACTGCTCCAAATGAGCCATCTCACAGGTTGTGAAGTGTGTGTCACTGTGTGCACACTAAGTGATGATGTCACAACTGGGGAATCACCCCTGTGTGGATGACGTCATGGTATCCCTTCAGGGTTGCTTGTTGTCACAGCCTCAGTCATGTAACACTTCTGACAGTTATGCAAGGTAATCCAGGGGTGGCAGCCAATGACAGGGCTCAGTAAAAGCTCAGGAGAATCACTCAGGAAAGATGTCTTTAGCAGTAGCCCAGAGCTATGTGTAGTGCTCTCCAAAGCTCCTAGCTAGGCAGCCCCTCTTTATAGACTGACTGCCCTGGGTCTGTGCTCAATGCCTGTCTAAGTGTGTGTGTGTGGGTCTGGCAAAGAGCTCAATGCATGCAGACAGTCTGGCCAAGGTGGTGGCTGACTCACTCAGAGTCACTCTATCTCACTGGGGCTCACTCTCTCTGAGCTTTGACTCTCCTGGGTTTCATCTCCAATGCTCTCACTGAGTTTCATAGAGTGTCATTCACCCACTCTCTAATCATGATAATATATCATCAGTGGATATTATCAATGACAATGATCAGTATGACTGGCCAAGAGGCACTGCTTTATCTAGATCTTGATTACACACCAATCTAGACCGGTTGATTAACAGATTAATAGCATGGCCAACATCATGCCACAAACACAATAGTCTCATATTCCCAGAGCACACTGACTCCTCAGCAATGCTGAAAGGGTGCACTACTCCAACAGTTAATCACCCAGACTCCTCACTATTCACAATCAAAGTTCAGATTTCAATTTTCTAGAATTTGAGAATGAAGACAAGACTCCAATTGTCTTCCTTTCAAGTTCCTGAGATCATAATTAGAAAGTGATCCTTCAAACTAAGACTTATCATATGTCACATTTAAGTTTAATTAAAAACTTTGCAAGGGTTTTGATATAAGAACAGAACATAGTTGAAATATACGAGTAGAGTGGAACAAACAGAAAAGCGTAGAATATAACACACAGCAATATCATATGACTCGAAGCATCTTGTATCAGAAATACAGAATATCCTTTATTTTATGCATTTCTTTATCGATTGCAGTGACGGAAAGCCAGGTAAGACTAGGAGTATAAAAATATATCTATATATAAAATATATAGAACTCACGACAACTGTTACGTCTAGAAAGTTATTTAAGGCCATATATGGGAATTGCAAATGTTGCAAAATCATCATATTTTACCTGTTACGTATATACATATTCTCAAATTTCACACTCATTTGAACAACATGAGCATTTTGGAAGATATTTTCCACCAAGAGAATTAAAATTGTTCTCGTATTCCGCAAATCCCAGCAACGAAATACTTTAATATTATGATTTCAGTTTTTCTCTGGACTATTATAATGTATGCCCAGAAGCCAATTTGAAGAAGAGCAAGCTTAAAGAATCTTGCATTTTGAAAAGCCAGGAGCAGAAACTCAATATAATTCTTCTTTAGCAATTGGATCCCTCCAGCAATTAGCTAAGCCGACTAATGTAATAAAGCACGAAAGGTTTTGATGCCAGATGTGTCAAGGAAAAATCAATAGCTGTTTGAAAAATTGTGGATTTAAATACATTAATAATCACAGAATATTCATCTGAAATGCTTGGAGGAAAAAGATTAATTTCATTATTTGGGAATGGCAGGAACCAAAATAACTCTTCTGTCGATAGAACAACAATTCACATTTCACAATATATGAAAACCAAATATTTTACAAAATGCTCAGAAATCCTGACACCATCTCACATATAAATTCTCCGCAAGTCATATATCTAGAACTACAATTACCTTCTTGAATAACACAAGGATATTAAGCAACACAGTGATGGTTAGAACAACATGAGCCTCAAACAGAAAAGAACGAAAAGGTAATAAACCAATGTTACAACGCCAATTAGATTGCAAATATTTTTTGCACACAGTTTGAATGTCACACAAAAACTTCACATAATATATATCGTCGTCAATGTGTCTGAAGGGAAACTTCACAGAATAAATAAGGAATTAAATATTCATGAGGTATGGAGAGCAGTTCTGCCATTCGGATTCTGATAACATTGCTGTTTAAATGCTACTATCAGTGTCTATCGCAGTACTGCAGACTTCACAGTACTCAGTACTAGAGAATTTTGAAGTAATGCTTTTACATTATAACATTATGTGAAACTTCAACCGATGGGCCAAGGCAAAACTTTGAAACTATATTAAGCATGTGGGAGTAATGCCATGGAAATATTGTCAGACATCCAAGAAATGCCAGGAGATTCTCGAATTATATTGAACATCCTGGCAGCAAGGAGACATTTGGAGGATAAAATCGAATAAATCAGGTAATCAGTGCAGTTTCTGTTGTTTTTTGTTGTTGTTTTTTTGGCACTGCAGCAATATTATTGAGAAAATACCAACATTACAATCATCATTGGACATTACTACAAAATATGCATGTATCATTATCACAATTCATACAATACATTTCAATGCAGGAATGGGAAATATGACTAAATTCTAGACATACTATATCAAGCAGATATGAACATTCTAGATTAGCTTATTGAGAAATGCTTAAAATCTACAGAATAAGAATCCGAAAAAATGTCAGCGATAATTTTTAGAAAGAAATGATTAAATGTCAGCAAAAAATGCCACAGAATTTCGCTTGTTACTGAGAGAATATCGGTTGTTATTCAGATAATGTCGACAAATGAAACACACATTCGGCTGGCTTAATCTACATACAGGTGTGCAAGATGTGTGCATATCCCGGGATTCATAGCAACAGTGGTCAATATGACCTGACTTAATGTCACTGCTGTGCTAACTGCATCAACAACTGTGCTGCACTGAATCGCAGATTATTATATCAGGATATTGCCATCTGCGGCGATCACGACACAGATTACCATGATTATTCCATAACAATAATGGCCCCTTTAAAGCTCTCTGGGTTTCTTAGGTTCTTTTCAGCTCTTTAGAGCCCTTTAGAACCATTTTCTTAGCTATTTTGAGCATTTTCTCGGCATCATCACAATTCGTGATTATAACGATTCTTAACAACTGATAAATTGATAACGGATGACAACAAGTCTTTTCGCAATTATAAATGTCGGTAATATGAGAGCTTGAGATAGAGCAACTCTGAACAAGTAACATTTGGTGATGAAATTAATCACTTATTTTCCAAAAAATTACAATTTATTATGAGAATTAATGTCACAAAACAGCCGGAGGGGCCTGCCCACATTCCCAGCTAATATTAAATCCATTATCGAATGCCACAAATATGATTCCTATAATGAATTGCATGTTGCAAGCATGTTGCAAGCATGTTGCAAGCATGTTGCCATGTCTCGGGGGATTCATCCTAATCATATGAGGACAGTCTGAAGCACAATAAGATTATCCAATATCAATAGAATTTAATAGCACGAAACTGGATTATTTTGGAAGTCATTTGGATGTAAGTTGCGGAATCTGCAAATCTCGAATATATAAATGAATTTCCTTTTTGAATGTGACATTCAATGTGCACGTATCTTGTTCGGATGCTTCAGTCTCTTGTCAAAGCTTTCCTTTCTGCGCTTGCAATACGATCCCCAAGGTGACACGCCTACTAAGGGAAAGATCGTGATGTAGCAAACATATTATCTAAACGTCGGACCTTTAAACCGTGCTCGGCAGCCTGAGGTAACGACACCAAAGCAAAGACTGAAAGAGGAATGCAAGAGACGAAAACGGCGATGCATATATTTATAGACGGAGCAACAATAAATATAGGAATATGATGCGGAGCACCATTAACGGAATCCAGACTGATTAGAGGGGAGGTAGGAGGAGGAGTCCTGAGGATTGATGAGATTTGGTAAAGTGGTTGCTACAGCCTCACAATTGCAATCTGCAAAGGGGAGTGAGTGATAAACAGTGGTGAGCAAACATGAGAGCCTGTTGCTGCTCAGGCTGCACGGTGAAGCTGCACGGTGAAGCTAGCTGGTGAAGCAGCCGAAGGGATGGGCTGCCATCGAGTCAAGCAGCTCCTTCAGTAGTTAGTTGCAAGCCCCTTCTGCTCCCAGCACTGGTTAGGCATTGGTTAGGCTAGTACAGTACAAGACTCCAGTTGCCTACAGCTTCACAGCAAGTTCACACTACTTGATCAGTGCAGAAAGAGCTGTCATGTCAAGCTGTGAGCACATTCAGCACACTGAACACTACTCGATTGCTCGATGCCTCACATGTTCGGACTTAGTTAGCAACCGTGAGCAACTGCACTGTAGTCTACAGCGACAAGCAATGCACTAAGGATACTGGACAGCTTCACAACAACTCCACACTGCTTGTCATGCTTGACATGCTTGTCATTCCAAGCTGTGAGCAGATTCAACACGCTGAACACCGCTCGGTGCTACCTGCAATGACACTCAGTTAGCAACTTGTGTGGGAAAGTTCCACACTGCAGTCCATGCAACGAGCATTTGAGCAACGCACAGAGGATACCAGACTCATGTTGACTGCACACGGTGCACGTGGTGAACACGGTGAAAACAGTGCATGGATGGAGGCAGGTTGTTGGGAGTACAGAGAAGAGCCATGTGCTTGCTAATGATGTGCTTGTCTCAGCAGCTGCCTCAGCAACCTAGCATCATCAGCAGTAGTCTATCATCAGTATCAGGTCAGCTGCTGCCCGGGTCTATTGGAGTACAGCTCTTTGGATGTTACATCAGTGGATACCTCATCGTATACTTCATTGGATACATGGAAACCCCCTGAAGTACTCCTCTGGATACATCTCTGGAACAAGGAATCCTCTGGATACCCCTCTGCATCTCTGGATACATCTCTGGATACATCTCTGGATACATCTCTGGATACATCTCTGGATACATCTCTGGATACATCTCTGGATACATCTCTCTACCACTTTGGATACATCTCTGGATACATATCTTAATACATCATCAGATACATCTCTGGATACATCTCTGGATACAACTCTGGATTCATCTCCGGATACCTCTTTGCCAACATCCCAGGATACACCTCTTTGGATACCTCTTTGGATACCTTTCTAGATGCTGGGAATCCCCCTGAGGCCCCCCTCAGGTATACCCTTGGGAATGAAGTATCCCTTGGAGAGCCTGCTTTGTTACATCCTACTCACCTGTAAGTATCAACTTTCATGAATCTGTTTCATCTTCCCAAGTCATACAGATCTCAATATCATCTTACTGCTGATTACCTCAGCAGTAAGATCAAAGAGAAGCATCTATTGCATATAAAGGAGCTCATTTCAGCCAGATCAGAGCATTGCTGTCTGTTTTGAGCAGCATTATATTACTAAATTAGAATGGAATTAGATAATTTTATTCATATGACATTATAAAATTACCTGACAATGACTTATATACATAATTATTATGATTATATAAACATATCATACAAGCATAAGTCTGTAGATGACTCAACGATTCTCTGTGTTCCAATAAAAGCACTTATGGCCTGGTGCAAATTTTTGCGTATTTCAGGTGAAGCCAGCATTGTATTTGCTACAAAACCATACAAAATATGTATGTTCCATTCAAAAGTAATTTGTTATATTTAGAACTATTTTGTCAGTAAATATTTCAAATTTCATGGCAATCAGAGTACTGGTTCCAGAAATCTGAGGTCTTGAACATCCAAAAAATGGCCATTTTTAGCATTTTAGCGTGACATGCATATTTTTAGCAATGTTTAACCCTTCATTTGCAAAATAATTTCAACAATTTGGCAGCAGAAAGTATTCTCAACTGTGGCCATGGGAATTCTGGTTCTGTGACTATCAATTGCAATCTGATGCTCTGTGTATTTGTCAAATAGTGTCGATGAGACTCGGAAGTGGCAAATGAAGCCAAAAATTGAAATTTTAGCAATTTCTGTTAAAAAGGTCTGTGTACTGGTTAGCTCTTTGTATTCTATGTAGTGTTAGCTCTCCCAGCTTAGTTTGAGGATCCCTTTATTGCATATTATACCTTATTTCCATATATACATGTCATAGCTACTTGTTTGTATCATTTTTTCTTGCTTTGTAAAAGTTGTCCCGACCCTAACACCAACTTTGGAGTTGCTCTCATTGCAATACAGGCTGGCTACATGCACTTTTTCACTTCGACATTTTTCCTCTATAGTGGCACAATTGTTTAGCACTAAAAAGGATGCATCTGCCTGTCTGGATTTTTAGCTAATGATGAAAACTATTGAATGTCCCGACCCTAACACCTCTGTCCCGACCCTAACACCTTTAAATAAACCAAGTTTAACTTCAGTTTAGACCCAGTTTAAAAGCAGAATTTTCATATCTGACAAAACTTGGCTAGACTGGGTTTATTGAGACCGAATTTTAAACTCAGTTTCGACCCAGAACCATGAAACAAGAAAATAAATAAAGATGAATATTAATATACTTTAAGATTATCAAAAAACCTTTTTTGATGAATGTAAAAGCTATTAAAAGTTAAAAATTGAGTGAGGAATAATGTTAGACCAGGAAAGTGACTTAACCATGGCCACTGGTTGAAGTTCATACATTTCTTTTTTCATTGTCAGCTAGTGTCCCGACCCTGACGCCTCCAACAAAATGTTTAGGGCCATGTTTCATGTTATATATCCAATGCTAATAATTATATCTATAAGAAATTTAAATTGCATGCTAGGCTTAGTATGCAGAGCAACAGTTCGTCATCTTTTTCAATTTTTAAATATGTAAATCTTAGTTTGGGATATATATTCAATTCTATCTTGTGTCAAAATGGGCTAATCTTTGAAAAACGGCAGTTATGAATATTGGAACAATTTAAGAAGTTCTGTGTCCCACCAAAATATGAATGCATGTCATTCATGGTCTAACAGGTTCAGAAAGTGATGAGATATGGCCAACACAATACTTATAAAAGAACTAAATCACACCAAAATTTTATGCTTTGATGTTGCTTCCTCCATTGAAAAAATCATAATAGCTATGCAGGAAATCCTTACTTAACTCTGATTTTTTGCTTACTTATTGCCACATATACGTGCTTTAAATTGCAGAAAGATTCCAAGCGAAAAGAACACCTTTATTTTTCACCATCTTGTCACGCTCTTATTTGCACCAGGCCTTATGTTTATTCAATTGGAGCATCATTCAAGCCAAAGTATAAAATGTGGCACACTCAATTTTGTTTGGCAGCACAATCGAGACTTACTCTGTTATACCCGTAAGTGCAATTTACATGCAACTTAAAACACCATACATTATTAAGCGATATTTTTGATGCTGAATAGCTGCAGGAAAAAGCATTTGCGTACTGGCACAAAACTAATGATGCCGACCACAGCCCTAAAGACACATATATTCGCAATTAGCATCATTATTTTTACATCATCCCAGCGAAAATCACACCTGTGCTAGCAATGTCATGAAATCCGCCAGACACCTGTTGCTAATAGGTGCTATTAAGAGTATATCAGGACCATACAAACAACACTTGTACAGATTCAGAATACATAAAAGCAACCATGACAATATGTGTTACGTGAGACTACCATAAACTCCGTCCAAATATATTATGCAGTAACAATGGTCACCCAATGACTCTCCCAAAGTATTTATAAGCGAAAAAACATAACGCTGCAACTTCACAATTTCCGCTATTGAAGCATGATACTGTTTGATACAGCATAAAGAACAGCCAGCACGACATTATTATTTTATTTACAACTCAGAATCTATAACTGCGATTCTCCTTTATGCATTACAAAAAGAACATTTCAAGTGTCTTATCCTCACAGAAATAGGGCTTGGGGAGTAACTACAAGGCAATAACCCTATGTTTTCACACCATTAGCAGCTTAGTTTAAGAACTAACCTGTCAAATGTGCTCCCAGGACTCTGCTAATTTTTCACTTTCACCATCAGAATTGTTTTATCTTTAATTTTGAAGAGGAAACTACCAAAGGGATAAAAAAACTATGAAATTGTCAAAAAAAGAAACTTATCCACATGATAGCAAAAGCTTTAATCACTCCCCCATGACATAAAATGATACATACAAGCAAACTGCACATCTAAAGTCCAGGCGCCAATGGTAAGATACTAGTATCAGAAGTGTATCAGTAGTGTATCAGCAGCGTCCAGCAGCGTTCAGCATGCTATCGCTGATAATCGGGTAGGGAACTTGTTAGGAGTAATAAGTTCCAGTCACACAACTTAGTTAATAGCTGACAAAATCAGCTCTCAAGACGAGGTGAGACTTAGTAGTGGGAGGCAGTCTCCCTCCCAGAGTCACTCCCGGAGTCTGCAATACTTCATGTATACTGGCATATATATATGCATCATAGCACCACCATTAATGGCCTAGTGTTAAGAGCACTATCAAGTTACAGTCCCATTCCGCAGCTACACTAGACTCACTATAGGATAGAATAAAGATTCACAAGTCTCACAGCAGTGTCACAACAGAGGAAGATTCAAATGTCACTACAAAGAATTGCAACAGGATGATCAAATTTATAGCTCATCAAATGCGACAGCCATGGATACAGTATCACAAGAGTAACGCGACTCAATATGACGAAAATATATCATTTAGTAATTTGCCCTTAGCTTAAAATAGTTCAGTCTTACTTGTCACACTCACACATTCAAAGCTGCCTCTTTCTGGCCTAGCCTGCTAACTACATCTGGACTAAGCCAATCAGAGAAACTGTTACAAAGGTTCCATTTTAAGAACTTTCCTAATTGGCTAAATCCAAAAGTGAACTACTTTCTATCCAGCTGAAATTAGCAAGCCACTTTGGAATGTGGTACCCTTGAGTGACTTAGTGTTTTACGCCCCATCAGCACCTGTGTGGGCTACTTAGAGGCAAACCCTTGAATATACTAGGAATAAGTAGAGACAAGACTCCATTTAGGCCAAGGCCAGTGGATAAAGTCTCAAGAAGCAGTTTCTGTACTAAAGTCTTGCTGCAGCATGTGACAAACTGTCAAAACAATGCACTTTACCTCAAGCAAGCCATAAAGAGGCAGGCAGCCTGCACTTAGAGAATTTTCAATTTCAATCTGGATATTAGATTAAAACTGGATGTCATAAAGATTAGAAGTGAATCTTCATCTGCCGACCTCCAGAAAAGATTGACTAAATCTTAATGTACCTGGCAGCTGCAAGGTCATCCAGTTGAATTCTCAATCAAACCACAAGTCAAACTCACAAACACCACTTCATATCAGTTTTCAATTGACCTTTTACTGTCAATCAGTCAAATTTGCTCCAAACGAAATTCAAAATACCATCAGAAATTGAAATCCGATATGACGCAGAGTCCAACATATCACACAACAAGAATCCGCGGATTCAAAATGGAGTGCCATGAAAGTAGATTAAGGTTCTGGAGATTGATTATAAATTGTTAAATGACAGTACCTCAACACTTCCCAATGACAGCACCAGTGAGTACCTCAACAATTGCCCCAGATTTAAAAACCTCTATGCAAATTTAAGTTAAAGTTGAGTAAGTGTTATTGTGGTCTGAGTAGATGATGATCCTAAACATTCTTGTAAAAGTGCAGGAAGTTCCAAAAGGGATTGAGTGAGTTTGTGTTTTCCCCCACTAATGATTAGCACAGTTCCAAAAGGGAATTGGCCATTTAAAATCACATGTAGACCACAGGTCTGGGCTTGCAGGCTTAAAAACCACCTGGTGTGGAACTGATGTGGATATGGAAAGCTGTTATAAATAACTTAAAATTAATTGCAGTCATTGGAGAGCTTTCCAAGGAAGCATAGAAGACATTTATTTATTTCAAGACACCAATCAAATTAACTGTGTAAATCCTTCTCATTCTGCATCTATGCAGTGAGGCCTATTTAAGAATGAATTATATAATTATATAGTGTACGAGAATTTCTGTTGGATTTTGTTTGACAATATCTCACTCATAAATAAGTCAACAAAATCTAATTTGGTTTACTTGGCCGCGATAGTGGAACTCTTCAATTTACAGCTCTCCGACGTCCCCGTGCACATTAAAACTTTTTCCGCAAACACGTTGCCATTTTGTACCATTGCTGAGTCCATAGAGCAGGCATGCCGGGCTCCAGAACTCTTTTTTAATCCATTGAAAACACTATGTATTTGCATCGCCGATTCTTAAATGGAATGTTTACCGTGGATTGCAATAACTATCCAGTCAATTGACGACGTATATATCTTCAGTTATGGCCTAGCTATGTGGAGGTGTCGGGCAGACAAACTTCGTCGGTCAAAATATCCGGATAAATCACAGGTAGGTCTCGTAAAACAAGTGGGATCCATGGATTAGGTACAGATCTCAACTCGGTAGGGCTAATCCAGTGTTGACAAGCTGATTTAACAATGTTATGGGCCTCGGAAAACCATCCCCAATTGGTACAAAATGGCGGCTGGTTCCCAAAATGACAACAACGGCACAAAATCACACGTAATCACGAGGCTGCATGAGAAATTCTTGTGCCTTCTGTTGCTGTCCAGTGTTCATGACCAATATAAGCCCTTAGACCAATTTGCAAGTTTTTAAAATTGGATTTCTGTAGGGAAATAATTTCTATCTTTAAATTATCTTTTTAGAGTTGAAGCTTAAGATTGTTGATTTTTTACTTTTATTTTCAAGAACGCTGTGCTTTTAGGGTTCTGTCACTCCAGCTTGACTGATTATAAATGAGATTATTGACATAATAAGGTTGTTTTGATTGAAAACAACAGTGTACACCAGCCACCAAGTAGGCCGATGAATTCAAAATCTTGGGAGCCTCAGACAACATTCTCTTTGCACTGAATGCAGCTGACACATAATATATCTAATGAACTGCCACTCATTCTGTATTCGTGAAAGTATTGTCTACAACCAGCAGATAATCTAACTTGCAAAAATTTAAGTTAGCTACCCAAATGCTCAAAACCATGCAGACATCTTCCAAGTGTTTCCAAACTAAGGGCCAGCAGCATAGACAGATCTTCATCACCAATTTTAGGCCATATAATACACATAGGCAATTTAGGCTCCTTCTAGCTAATCAACATACACAACACTAGGATATTTTTTAAGTTAAGCATTTTCCTATTTTGCAACCGACGGGTTCTTTTTTTTTTTAAGATCCAGGCCAAGTCAAAGAAATTCAAAAGTATCTAAAAGATTCAAACCCCAGCAATGAACACATTATTTCAGGAAGCAGAAGCTGTTTAATAATTGTTTAGAAAAATTAATTTCAAAGGATAGCTAATCTGCATCTGCCTGATACTTGAGACGCTCAATTGGCTAAGCATTACCTCAAGGTCTAGACAGATCTACCTAATTGTTAACAGCCAACTAAATCTACTTTCATAATTTGAAATAGGCTTGATTTATTGATTTATTTGGGATCACAGATAGTCATATACAATACACACACACATATATACAGGGGATGAATGAAGTAATGAGTGAGGGTGTCCCCCTGCAACCAGTTGCCCCCCCCCCAGACCATTTCTAGATACACCCCTGACCCACCCTCCCATGCAGCTTGTCTTGGCAGGGTGCCCTGACCAGTGCTATCTCAGTTCCAGAGCTGAGTCACTGTTGCTCCAAAAGGAATGCAAACAAGCCTGAGCCAGGACCTGTGCATGAAGCAAATTGATGTTTTCCTTAAAAAATAAATATATTTTGTTATAGTTTGAACATGATAGTGCTATCACGTGTATAATGGGAAATTATAGCAATATAAATATAATCTTTATGTGTTAACTGACTTTTTAGACCAAATTTGTCTTGAAATTTGCTAGTGCCAGTCCTGGCCAGGCTAGTGACAGGGCACCATGAGCACATGCAAAATGTCAGAACCACACTGTGGTGGCTCTGGGAAATGATGCCTCATTCCATGGATAACAGTCCTATTAATGCCTTTTGACTCTTCATTTGATGAAATAAAGAAGGATAGCAGAGTTTCAAAGGACATTTAGGTATGTAAGTGATGTTTTCAGCCAGCAAATGAGCTGGGAATGGTGCACACCATGAACAACATGTTGCTTCATGTCACAATGACATTGCTTAATGTGGGCCTCAATGTTGATGTACACTGGTCTTGCTCTCAAGTTCTGGCCAGGCAAGTAAAAAACTTCATTTCTATACAAATGCCAACACCCATACTGTTCATTCCTATGGCAGATGTATGCAATGTGAGCCAGTAATGGCTTTACTCAATGTGAAATGTTGTCGAGTTCTAATTACAGAGATATGACCAAAACAACGATTTGACAAGCAACAGCAAGTCATCTCACTACATTATGACTACCCTTCTAACAATGGAGTGACTACTGTCACTCCATTAAAAATACACCATCGATCACTGTATCAATTATCAGAAACTAGAGAAAACACAAAGCATAATTATAACTTTTCTCATTACAACTTACACTATTTGATCACAATAACATGAAGCATTATTGAGCATGGATTTACAACCAGTTTTATGACTTATAACCTAGCCACTGCGCCGGAGTCTGACAGATGGATTTATGTAACGTTATAATATCATGTGGTGTTTGATACTAAGCTGACAAAGCTTCAGAACCAGAACCAGTCATATCAGCAAACACTATATTATATCACACAAGCACTAGTATGACATAAAGGCAGTCATCATTGCTCAGGTAAGAATCAAAATAGTGACGAACTGATGATTATTGATGAAAGGTGCGATTTTGGTCTTCCATCACAGATTCACAAATATCCATTGAATGTGGTATTTAATTCTTACCATATATTAGTTATTGGTTGCATTTGTGTAACCATCTTAAATCAGTAGGTGTATGCTTAAATTTGCATTCTTCCTTTCGTGCAACAATCTTTACTAGGCCTGTATCTATCTACCTAATTATCCTTTTGTCTTCCACCTTCCTTCCTTCATTCCTTCATCCCTTCATTACTTAAGCCACTTATTAAAGCCATCCCTCCCTCCCTGCCTTCTATCTATAGGCCTATGTGTTATGAAGTGTTTGATTCAATGTGTAAAGAATCACTCTGACTGCTGCTGTGCACTAATGTCACAGTGACATGAATTTGAAAACTTTTCAATACTTTTTTTGGGGTCAAGAATTAGAAAAGCTAATTTTAAAACTTTTCAATACTTTTCTTTGTGTCAAAAGCAGGTGGTCAATGTAACACCATTGGATCTCTCAGGAATGTGGGGGGTGGGGGAAATAGGTCAGTTTGAGCATGCACAGTGGTGAGGGTTGTGTGAATAATGAGCAATGGCTGCAGAAAGTTTCTCGGTAAGAAACGTACCAGCAAGATAACACCAAGAATATAGCATGATTATGGTCATATTTGGTATTTTGGGATAGGAAAAACAGTAATCTACGCACGTGGCTATATTAGAATGGTGAACAATGAACCTGGAATGCTGAAATTATGGAAAACGGCAACCACCTGGTAGCTATCCCAGAATCCTTAGAATCACACATTAATATAAAGATAGTATACACTACAAACTGGACATTTTGCAAAATTGCTAAAATTTAACATGTTTTTAAAGCCTAGCATATTGATCCAACAGCATTTGGTACAGACACTTCAATCTGGACTTACAGTGTTACACAATGTCAGAACACAAAATTATGGATATAGAACATCTTACAAATTTACTTGAATGTTGAAATACTGTGTAAACAGAAGATTTTTGTTTTATAAATATCCAAAATACATAAATACAACATTATCAACAACACAAGATTATGAAAAGCTGGAGATGAGAAGCTTGAGGACCAATACTTAGTTTCACATCACTAAGTGACATCAGTAGCATACGGCAACAGGACATGTAAGGCGACATGCACGTCACACAATCCATTTCCTTACCTTTCCTTCAATTAACTTGTCGTCCGCTCCAGGCTTCCAGCATGCCAATTACTGTTTTTACTCAAGAAGTAACAGCGCCTAAGATCACAGTAAATGTATCATTTTCCCATTGCCTGTAATGCTTAGCATTAACAGATTAAGACATTCATTTGAAGTAACCCTGCGGTAATTGAACATCCAGATATACATGGAAATATAATAATAATATGCATGTAGTCTATTACAGAAACAAGACTTTCTTACGAGGCACTCAGCTCTGTCAGCAGAGCTCTGTCAGCAGAGCTCTGTCAGCAAAGCTCAATGACATGTAAACCCTCAATTTTCTGTTTGTGTGTTTTGAACCTGGGACCAAGGGATTTGAATTTAACTGAGCTAACCTCTGTCAACTTGTTCAAAAATAGATTTAATCAATAATACAATATGTAGGACAAGGGAGGAGGGGGGGGGAATTAAAAACCAAAATATCACAAATGTGTCATCATAGTCATTGTGATGGCAGCACATGCCACATACTGCCAAATACTAATCACACTCTTGGAGATATCAACACTCAGAAATCAGTTGGAATAGAGAAAGACATTCTCATTTCTTAGGGTAATATTGCGAGTTGCTGGTCACTGTCTTGACTGCGATGCATGTCATCTGTCATCATCAATGAGACAGCAAGAACAAAACAAGCATAGAAGTGACAACACAACAGTGATGCTACAATTGGCCATTACCGTAATCACACAATTTGTGACACAAACGGCAATTGCAATGACATAGTCTGAAAAGTTACTACAGTAACTAAGTATAAATTAAGTTACAGAAAATCTAGACAATTTATGCAAGATCTTTGAAATTTTCAGGAAACATTGAATGACCGACATTCTTGAAAACCAAAACTAGTTCCATCAACTTCCATGTTTACTTTTCAAATTAAATGAAAGTTTGCACTCCCATATAACATGGAATTCAGTTTGCACAGACCGCAACATTGGCATAATCTTTCCTAATAACCCAATGTCCCCATGCCTGCTGTCCTCCGGAGACCTGGGTGTTCCATCTTCTAGTTTGAAATTTTGAATACAGTCGATTTCCAAATGTTGTCTGGCAATCATCATCTTAAAATACTTGTCATATAACAGGCTATTATAAAGGCAGTGAGTAAAAAAAAGAACAAAACAAGATTGAATTACAATCCAAAACTTGAGATAGATTCAACATGTCTAAATTCCCCATTATCTCATACATCTCACCAGGAATTACTTGCCTAGTTTAGTTTACACCTGACCCATACAGTCAGTATCAATGGACCAATAGCCAGTGATATCTGCTAGCAAAGGTGGAATTTATTTTTGGGAAAAAGAAAAAGAAAGATTTACAACATTGACAAAAAATCTAGCAGCTGATTACATCAAGGTCCAGTGCTGTCTCAAACAAAAGGCATTGCTAATCGTTTTACCTTTAACATTACCTGAACTAAATTGATGACAATGGACAAACATAACTGAAGACTTGACATCAGGACAAACAGCGTTAACTGATGAAACCTTGTAAATTAAGAATCTTCAAAAACTCCTTTCAAATTAATAAATTATCATATCATATATGTATACTATTGTATAGATCTCAAAAGTTGTACCAATTATTTTATATACATGCAGCTCTAACTAAAAGAGACCTTGAAGTTGTATATTCTACAAGTATTCTACACAGTGACATAATTCTGCAAGGAACAATGCAAAGTTAGCATAACCTCCTGGGGCTGCACAACCTTCCAGGAAAGAAATCTTGAATATTCATTATTCAATGAGCCCACCACTAGATAAGACCATAATAGGCATGCCATCAGATTATATAATACAGCGAATACACAAAACGTCTGGAGGATAGAGAAAAAACCACCTAAATATTATGGAGATCTTGCTCAAAGAAGGTCAAGCTGACCGTGATTTTATGAACAAAGATCTGAGCATAACATGGAGGGCTGCCCCAAGATAGGACTGGGCCTTGGGTGACTTGGGTCAAGTGAATATAATGCATGAAAACAATGACAAGCATGCCATTGGCAACTTCGGTGGCTAGTCATTTGAATATCATGAGTACAGAACAAATCTACTTAGCATTGGCAAATTACAGAAAACCTCAGACTATATTCTGCACTCTGCAGTTATTGTTTATACAGCAGAGTTATTGAAAAGAGCAGAATGGTCTAGAACCATAGAAAAGTGATGTATTGGCATAAAATTACAATGCATGAACATGTATGTTTGCTCTTAAACATTGCTGAATTACCAAGTAATAATAGTAGCTACTGATGGCAAATATTGCCACATTACTGCATGTGTAGAATCATGAACTATGGCTATTGAAAAACATCAATATGATCAGATTCATAATAATTAATCACAACAATCTATCAATATTTCAGACCTCATTAGCATAGCACAACATAGAATTTATAATTGCTACCATGTAGCAATACAATGACACATATGCCTGGAAGCCACAATGATATCAATGTAAACCACAAGGTGGCATGGCAAACTACATTTAGTACATTAAGAGCCACCTGCCATATATTACAGTAACTACTAATGTAGTGCACTGCAGAGAACAGCCTGCAATTTGTGAGCTTTTACATTTGTCTTATCTATGATTGATTATGAATTAGTTTCATTTGCAAAAAATAGTCCACTTTTAATTACATATTACAAATCCAACCCTTAAACTTTTAACTGCTTCAAAATGAAGTACTCAATGTCAGATAAAGCAGCTGTAAAGTAAAATTGATTCACTTTCATAAAGTCTTAAATATCAAGTCTTAAAGATCTCTTCAGTGCTTCTATAGCAAGAAAAGAATATTCTGGGTACTGACCCCGAATCACCGAAACTATTACAAATACCGCATCCAGTAGACAAATTCTAATTGATCTCAACTGATCATTTCACACGAAGACAGATATTTATGTAATAGTCCATCACTGAATCATTAGCTTGTTGAAAGTCTTTGAGGTTCCAGACCCATACTACATGTACCAAATTAGAATTGCTTTGAGGCTATTTTAGCCAGACGTCAACTCGTTGAGCCAAGACAGGCCTAAAAACTTCACACAACTAGCAAGCATTTGCAGTGTTATAAAATCATTTTAAAACAACATACAGATTTATGAATATTCACTAAAAATTGACTTACCAACACACAAGATGTTGAAGCAAAACCCTTGGCTGACGGACTTGTTGACGAGCTGGTCAGGCAAACTGTCGAAACCAACATGTCCACCCAAACCAAGGTTGCGAGGTTGATGTCCATTTGGGATGTTCTGATTCTGAACAGAAAATGTTGAAATATTGTTACAGACTAATACATGATGATTATTCTTGACCAAAATAACATGGTGACCACAGAACTTTTACTCAGTAACAATTAGTGAATTGCAATTACATCTCAATCAGTTAAATGGTTAACCCTTGACAACCAGTCACAAAGGGGGATTCACATAAGTAAGCTTCCCTTAGTGAGAATTGCAATTAATCAATCTGAAATACTAAAACCCTCAATAACCAGTCACACAGGGGGCTTCTCATTTATAAGTAAGCTTCTCTGAGTGAGAATTGCAATTAATCAAACTGAAGCACTAAAACCCACATTAACCAGTAACAAAGGAGGGGATTTCACATAAGTATGCTTCTCTGAGTGATAATTGTAATTGATCAATCTGAAGCACTTAAACCCATAACCAGTCACAAAGGGGGCATAAGTAAGCTTCTGGTCTGCCTCCCAATGTAAAATTTAATTGCAATTATTCAAAGGATGCTCGGGCTTTTCTTCAATCAAGCATCCAATTATCTAGGCCTATAGAGTTGAACATTGCTTAAAACCTTCAGGTTGAGCACGTTTTAAGGGATATTCCAAGTAAAACTTTAGAAGGAGTGAGATTAAAAAATTTTCAATAACAGAAACATATTTTCAGCCAACCAAATTTTAATTTTTCTTTCAAAATTAACAACTAGGCCTATCATTTTAAAAACTTTTAAAATTAAAATGGTGGTAGAACAGAACATGTTCAGACCACATACTTTGAACAATATCATCATGATCATGCTTCAAAATAATTTTAATCACAACCTCCAGAAATGGACTTCAAAATATGAGATGAAAAAACTCAATTTTAGCTATCAATCAAGATCTTTGAGTCATTGGCAAATCTAAACAATTAATCATTCTGCAAATATCTTTACAATCTTGAGTCAATACACAAGCGTGCAAACCAAACTGGCATTGAACAGGTTTGAGTTTAAGGTAGCAAAACTTCAATTTTACCACTGCACTGTCCAATGCAAAAGACTAAGCTACATTTAATACAGATAGTATAGCCACACCCCCCCTTCCCCCCACTTGTCATCTCCTGACCCCACAATCTGGCCCAGGACAAGTCAAGCATGGCAAGACTCCCAAGCAAAAATACTATCAAATTAATTTTCAAAACACGCGACTTTCACTGTTTACAACAAGGTCTATCTCATTTAGAGTAGTTACAGAAAGACTCCAAGAGCAGGTTAAAGAAAGGAGACTGTCAGACACTGTCTGGACACTGCTCAACTACATTGGCAGTACACTAGTTCAGTCACCCCACCTGTCAGTACCCCCATTTTGACAGTTGACAGGTTGTCTTGAGAAAGTTCACCAAAGAAGTGACTCATTTTGCGAGTGCTTTCGCCGCCAACATACACGTATGCGGCTGTAATTACGGTTCACAAAAGATGCAACAACTTCTAACGAATGAATTCTGTGCATTTTCAACTTAGCATACCGTTTTGATTGGCATTTTTTGCACGTCAGGCGCCGCCATCTCGTCGAATTCTCTTCACAATGGCGGAAGCGTCGAGACAGTCCGGAAGTAGAAAGTGCGGGATGAACAAACAATAAATTCGCGCACCTGCAAATAAGCAATAAATGCAGTTAAGGTTATCAGCAAAATTATTTTGAAATATTGGAGAGAATTTGCTAGCTTTTCGATGCTAAAATAGACCGATTTGAGTAATTGATTTTTCCCTGGTGTCAGCCAACTGCAAGCCAGGCGATAATTCAGTCCGTGACGAATCATTTCACCATGGCGGACACTTGCCATCGTTTCGACTGATTCTTGGAGGCGAATATCTCCAATAATCAGCAAATTCTAGCGTTTTTGGAGTTGATGCAAATAGTTTGTGCTTAGTTTTGGCTTTTCATTATCTTTCATAATGGCAGAGCCGGCGGATAAAGAAGGAAGTGACGTAAAGACGGCCCAGGACGTGTTGAAAATGTCTGGCAAGGATGAGCTGAAATTCGGCGTCCTCATCGGCTTAATAAAAGTGGGTCAAGTTACCAATAAAGATGTCGTGGATACAGTCCTCAGCCTGGTAAGTCATTTCCACTATTTGTTTTCGCATGTTTGGCCTATTTAAGACCAATTAGGCCGCACTGCAGAAGTGGGCGGGTCCAATGTTGTGATGTTGACAGCGTCGAGCTGTCAGTGCTGACAGTGGATTCCCAGCGTTCACCTGTGTAGCTGTCAGTTGTGGAGCTGTCAAACTCAAAGACTTGCTGTCTCTGGTGTTGTTTTAAATAAATCTGTCATTTATTGTGCAAGGAAATATCAGTGATCATCCCTCACACACATAATCAATATTGTCAATTTGTGAAGATTGTTTCACTCAGGATGGTACTATTTTATTTGTCAACTGGCTATCCAGACTACACAAGTATAGTCTAGGCTTATGACTATGCTAGATGTCTTATCAATGTTTTATGCGGAGTGTACAATATTGTCACAGTTAGACACTGTATTTCCATAGAAATAAAAATAAAATTAGCTTACCTCGGTTGTGCTGTTACGATTAGACTCAAGAGTGTACCCTGGGCCAAGATAGAATGATTGAGAAATTAGTTCATAACTTCATACATTCAACACAATGTCATGTCTCCCCCATGCCCATGCAGTGTCTGTGATGGGATTCGTTAAGCCACATGTGATTGTCAGTGCTTGTATGTAGAATAATATTCTGGTCGATGACATAGCTCTTCCTGGAAATGAGCGTGGCTACTGCCTACAGGATAGTTCCTGCTATAAAGTTAAAATGTGCATCAGCAAATTCCATGTTATTCTCCAATTCATGACTTAAATCCGAGATAATTATCATCAAAATAAGAAGTGTACTTGTGATGCTCTGTAGACTGAAGCCATTTGCAGACTTGTGAAGGCGGTCACATGAACTAATATCTTGCAATATTGTGGCGTGTGTCCATGTGTCCAATGCCATTGTATTGCTCTGCAACTCAGACTTCACTCTACCAATGAAGGGTTGTCCAACACCTGAATCTGAGCTGTCAGCCTGTCAAAGCTGATACTTGACTGATGCATCTCTGAAGTAATTGCCATTACAAAAGACATCATTCCTCACCAAGATTTCTATTGAACCAAAGGCTAGGCATAGTAGTAATCCTGGTTAATTTTAAGTTTTGGAAAATTTGTTAGCTCGGTTCCTGGAAGGACCTGGTGGGGATTGCATGTATTTTTCATGTATTAGGATGACACATGGAATTTTTGGGTTAAGCATGTTTAGGGTTCACAAAATCTGAATTGGCCCTGTTACTGATATAGATTTTATTTATTGTTCAACATTCTGAACTTGTTATTAGTGTAATCTAGAATGTTTGGGTGTACATACATTGACACATGTACATTGTTCATTTGATGGGATTAAATGGTCAGCTTTCAGTGATCAAGATATTGAAGTCAGTGAATGCTGTTTTGATGAGTCATTTTGATATCCGTTGTATCAAACCAAAACATTTCTCATATTGAATGCTGAAGAGCATGAGGTCTGCTTTGTAACTAGGAGTGCAGAGTATCATATTTTTATCAACATGTTGCAAGCCATTGCAGGGTTCCCACAGTCATGGAAAGTCAGGGAAAGTCATTGAAAAAATAGTGGTCATGGGAAGTCATGGAAAAGTCTTGGAAATTCAAAATATTTTGAAAAGTCATGGAAAATTCACATTTTGACTACAATTCGCGCTAAAATTTAACAAATTTGGGAGCTTATGGTAGTCAGATGGTTGATCGGATGACCGGACAGTGAACGATGGTCATCGTGTGAATTCGTTTCGGGGTGAATCTCGCCCTCAACGAGTAAAACATTGGTCATGGAAAATCCGAAATTTGGTCATGGAAAGTCATGGAAAAGTCATGGAATTCCCGTCGTAAAATTATGTGGGAACCCTGCATTGACACAACCTCACTTGCTAAAGGAATACTGAACATTATATTGCAGGTTTTGTTGCTTTCGTGCATAAATGCAGTTGTGTTTTGGTAATATTAGTAGTTCGCAGTTGCTTTTCAAGTTTTGTATGTTCATTGTTTGATTGATTTATTTCTTTACTCTCAGTTAAATTCAGATTTATTTTTCCCTAAATTTCAGTGAAACCAATTTGTCATTCTCTGTTTAAATGCATGTTGTTGAGCTCATTCAAAGTCACTGTCATCACTGTTGTCAGTGTTGTGTATGGTTATTTATCTGTCAGGATACATTATTGTCTCATAAATCACCAAATGTAATTTGACATGTTACAATGGTAACATCCATGGATGTTATATCGCCTCAACAGCTCAATTTTGGAGTAGTAAAGCTTGTCAATATGGTCAATGGATGTTCATATTAACTGACAGTTCTGCTGCCTTAGTCTTCTGGTACATAAATTAACCCAATTAAAACTCTGTAAACTTAATCTTCAATTTAGTCTTGCATATGAGCTGTCAGATGACATTCTTGTTCTATGTTGTCAATACTGTTTTTTGACTTAAGGAGTTGGGCCCCTATAATGTCATAATCAGCTGCTAATAGTGTATTAACTAACCAGTAAAAGGTATAACTTATGTCCGTGTTAATTTCTGTTATTTTTATCATATATCATAAGCCATGTGATTTGTTTAGTTTGACAAATCATAATTGGCTATAATAAATGCTAAACAGGTAATGAATTAGTAGTTGCAATATACAGCAAATTCATATTGCTGATCATCACTGATTAATTAGAGCATCACCATCACAGCTGTGATATCATAGGTCGTGATGCCTTTGGGGGATTTCCAATCCAGACTATGCTAAACATGGGATATCCTGGTCTGCCTGGATTTATTCAATGTATAATGTATACATCCAGGCCATTGGCAAGGTTGGAGGACTCGGTGCATGTAATCTAGAATGTCTGGACCTCTGTAGGCTACATAGTTTTCAAGTTTCTTTAACCATGTACATGATGTGCTACATTTGGTATGCAGAACTTCGTAGCATTGTAATATCCCCCCTGAAGTTTACAAATCTGCTAATTTGTTTCTTCAGTTAAAAGTATAGACTGTAGAACGAGAATACAAAACTTTGAAACGAGTCATGAATTTTTAATATATTTTCTTTATTTTATAATAGGCATTGTGCCATGCAATTTTGCATTCAAAATAGTTGTGAATGTTATGGTTGTATAGTCTACTAGTCTTACAGATACTAGTATTGATTGATTGATAGAAAATCGAAGGATAATATCAGTTTCTTAAAGCAATTGCTGAAAGTGCAGATTAATATGACAATGTGCTGAATTTAGGATATGTATTAAGTAATTGGCATTTTTTACTGTATTTTTGTCATATCATCATGTGTAGGACTGTAGGCCAATCATGTGACTGTATTTAAAACTAGTATTTGTTTTATTCTAGGTAACTAGTTTGTTGTCAGGTTAGAAAAGAGAAACTGATCCATAGAAATGTATTATGTATCGTACTTTGTCCTTGCTCTGCATGCTATATCATCATTTTAAAAAGTAAAAAGATCTTTTATTACATGTCATGAATAGTATGTCTAACAGATAAATGGTAGTGCAACATGAACATCAAGCTGGCTGTAAAATCTATCTTCTTTTGTTTTTTATGATAGTCTTTATTTGGTAATGCTTGCTAAATACTCAGTTATTTATTACTCTAATAAGGTATTTATTGTGTTTTTAGTATTTCAACCTTGGTTGTTTATCACTTGTTTGTATATTTGAGTACTGTATGCAAGTTATAGTGCTGCAATAGTCAAAGGTGAACTTAACTAGATCGATCTGAAGTTCCAGGAAAAAGAAATGTTAGTAGAAAAAGAGATAATTCAACATTTTATGAATGTTTACTTCAATACTTGATCTTGTTGATGGGCACTTTTCATATTTTCGTGCGTAAGTGGGCATTTTGAGTGGAGATAACTCAATGAACTTACTATGATGCATTGATGATAAGCCAGAGTTATCTTAGGAAATTGACCTACTTGAGAGATCTCAATAGAGTAGACTGATTCTCATAGATTGTGATAGAATGACACGTTTTATCATTGCAGCTCCCAACTAGTCCTAGCAAAGCAAGCAGATCAATAGCTATTGATGTTTGGCTTAGGCTTAAATAATCAATGCATTGTATTCTATTGTACCTGGTGTAAAAATTACATCACTGATGCTGTGCTAGCTCTGCTCTTCAACATGTTCAATGCAGGGCGTAGTTCAGCAGCAATAACATTATTTATGCTTAGTGAAATTGCCTTGAAGTTGTTGTTGAATCAAGCCGTTTTACCCTCTAAAGATAATGGAAAATACTTGAGATATGTTTTGAAGTCATCATGATCATGAAGCTTTACTTTGCTGACTGCTATTTGAAAAGTTGTGCTGTTCAATGCAGGGCGTAGTTCAGCATTCGGCATGATCAGCAGTAGCATTATTGATGCTAAGCAGCTAATGAAATTGCCTTGAAGTTATTATTGAATGAAGCCTTTTCTAAAATAGACTGTTGAAAGACTTGAAACTGCTGAGATGTCATGCAGCTCAGTGAGCCTACTTCGCTCACTGCCATTTGAAAAGGTCTGCTGTTCAATGCAGGGCGTAGTTCAACATTCGGCGTGATCAGAAATAACATTATTGATGCCTCGTGAAATTGCCTTGAAATTATTATTGTATGAAGCAGTTTCTAAAATAGGTCTACAATTGAAACTGCTGAGATGTCATGCTGCTTGCTCTGCTGGCTGCTATTTGAAAAGTTCTGCTGTTCAATGCAGGGCGTAGTTCAGCATTCGGCATGATCTGCAATAACATTATTGATGCCTCGTGAAATTGCCTTGAAATTATTATTGTATGAAGCAGTTTCTAAAATAGGTCTACAATTGAAACTGCTGAGATGTCATGCTGCTTGCTCTGCTGGCTGCTATTTGAAAAGTTCTGCTGTTCAATGCAGGGCGTAGTTCAACATTCGGCGTGATCAGAAATAACATTATTGATGCCTCGTGAAATTGCCTTGAAATTATTATTGTATGAAGCAGTTTCTGAAATAGGTCTACAATTGAAATGCTGAGATGTCATGCTGCTTGCTCTGCTGGCTGCTATTTGAAAAGTTCTGCTGTTCAATGCAGGGCGTAGTTCAGCATTCGGCGTGATCAGAAATAACATTATTGATGCCTCGTGAAATTGCCTTGAAATTATTATTGAATGACACCTTTTCTGTTTCAAAATAGACAATTGAAGAGGCTGGAGGCTGCTCAGATGTCATGCACTTTGCTGACTGTTATTTGAAAAGTTCTGGTGTTTAACCCTTTCCTATAACTGCAACTATTCCAGTGTTCTGGTGAAATGATAGATCTATCAGCTCTGTTCTGTTGTTGCTTAATCAACAGTTGAAGTGCTATTTTAGATATTGGATTGGCATGTTTTGGTTACTGGTTGCTCCACACTCATTATTCAGATGGCTGAACACAAATTTGGAATTGATTTTATCAGTTTCATGGATTTGCTCACCATCCCAGTTGTATTGTTGCTGCCTGAAGCCTTGTTTGCATTGAATGTTGGCAATTGATGAATTGCTAGTATAACCCGTTGTAGTTGGTTGATCATTATTGAATTCAGGCTTTTTATGCTAATCTGATGTTTAGGTGGTCCTCTATGTTAGTGTCTGTTCTGATGCATCATAAAGTCCCCCTCCCCACCTAACAATATGCACATAATCAGCCTGTTTTTGTGATTTTTATATACGAATGGGTGTACATTTACTATTTAGTGATACTCTTTGTCCCCTCACTCCCCTGTCAATATGGGGAGAGGGTTAGCTCGGTGACAGCATGCTGGGCTGCCAAGTGCTCGGTGCCGGGTTCTAAACCATCTCTTGCCGGGCCACCTGGGCCTGTGTTTGACGGCTGTTTCAGTCATCCTTCGCCTCATTGCCATGTCCTCCTCTTGTCCTAATTAGCCTGCCAACTACCAACTTACCAAGTACATAAATACAGGACATAAAGCCCCAATCATCCTTCCATCTCCTGTCAATATTATGTCAATAGTAGTTATTGGAATAATAGTTAGTTTTTGTTACAATATTATGGTATCTGAGGTCTAGGATCTTAGATCTGACTATTTAGTCAGCTGCAAATATGGAATGCTGAAAATACTATATTTTGTATAATTGTAACAAAAGTTACCTGTCATATGTTTTATCAGATTCACAGTAACACTGTACCTGGGATGTGTACTCAGTAATAGCAGTGAATAGAGTCTGTATCAACAATAGGTTTTGTGTATGTATTGGCAGCGCAAACACAGAAAGGCTAATGGCTATTGAACAGGTTTTTTGCAAAGGTCGATACTCTTTTATGTTTCTATTTCTAATAATATCGGGTGTATATGTATATTTTTTTTGCCTTTACAACAAAATATGTAATGTATAAGTTATATATGTCAGCTATAATATGATAGGGCGTATGTACAATGTCTTGGTGTTTTTTACTTTCTCAATCTGTTGTTTCAGTTTCCTTAATTTTGTTGTTCAGTGACGGTCATCTAATCAGTGTTCGGTCTGTATAGAATTTCGACACTAAGATGACTTGATAGATGATACCACATTCCTTCTTTGCAAAGAAGAATTTTTTTTTGTTCTAGAAAAACAGAAACCCGCAAGGAAAAAACCACACCTTCATGAAAAATTTTTTTATTTTCACTGTTCAGTCTTCAAGGGTGGTTTCTCAAAGCAAGGAGACTCTGGAAATCCCACAGCCAGGGATGACTGTAATCAATGATATTCTGTTGCTCATGCTTGGACTTGTAGCATTTAATCAATTGCTGGTTGTACCTGGTTCGTTTTCCTAGATGCTGATAGCCAGACTCCACAAAGTGACTGTACTCTGCAGTCTCTGTTAGTGTATGACTGATCAATGGAAATAATCTGATCATTCTGATGATCATGTGTTGTTTTTGTTATTCTAATAATCTTAGTAAGTGTACAGCCATCTTTGTAATAACAGACAATACCTTGGTATTTCTATCATCCTCTTTGGTTCTTTTGTTATGGTTCATTTAAGAAAGCCACCAGTGGCATCAAATAGCATCTACAAAGCACTGTGATCAATGAGATAAATTGTTGCTCGTGTTTCAATTTGTGTAACTTTTAGGTATAGGTGTACCACATGGTTGGTCCAAATCTTCTCGAAGAAGCTCGGAGAAGCTCAAAGAAGCTCGGAGAAGCTCGGAGATGCTCGGAGAAGCTCAAAGAAGCTCAACGAAGCTCAACGAAGCAGGTCTGGGGCCTGGATCAGTGGTAACAGGTGCAGGGTTCGAATTACCTTGGCCTATGTTGGATGGCTGTTTCAATCATCCTTCACCTCATTGCTGTGTCCTTGTGTCCTAATTAGCCTACCAAGTGCATAAATACAGGACTTAAAATCCCTATCATCCATCCATCTATCCTAAGCAACAGAAATTATTCAACAAGATGCATTTTCTTTGCAAGTAAAGCCCGCTTCTTCAGCGGATGATGCGGAAGCCGGTACTCTTCGAAAACAGCAAAAGTCTGTTTCGCAGCGGTCATATCTGTGAGACTGCATGAAATAGTTAGTGTGTCTAATCTGGTATGGATTGATGCAACTTGCCTGGATGCTGCTGCAGGTGCATGATTCTCTGTTCATTGATCTATCTCATCATCTCAGCTATTTTGTCTAGTTTGTTGCAGCTCCATTGAGTTCATGATCATCATGATGAGTGTTTCATTGATTTATAATCTGTGTCTTCCCATTCAGGGCAGAAAAAAAAATCACTTTTAGTGGTTGGTCAGATGCCAGAACAGACAATTACACGATGTTGCAGAATATGGCTATGGATTGCTAACTCTGCATCCCCAAACTGGTATTGGGACGACTATGTATATGGCCAGACATTTAGAATAGAACGTTGTATTGACTTTGTGCTGTCCCAGATCTGTGATTTTTGAGGACTTAAACTTTTTTTGGTCTCATCTTTGTATATTGTTGTATGGCTTTGATTTCGGTTTCTTAGATTGAGAAGTAGTTTTCTTTATATCTAGGTACCAGTGATATACATGTATGGATGAATTTAAACACATCCTCATTTCATCTCTCCAGATGCTATTTATATGTCTTCGTGTCAGCAGGGGAATTGTAATGATTTAAAATTATAGCTCTCAGCTCTGCATAGCTTACTATAGAAAGGATGTATATGACAATTTAATCATGTTGTATTAAATGGATATGGATTAATTGACTGAAGTGCCAATTAAATGCAGATATATTTATAAATCAATCTCTGTGATGAGCGTTATCTATTATTCAATTTTAAAAATTATTTTTGCTAACTGGGTTACCAGGTTACAATTTGTCAGGATCTGACAATCAAGGTCAACGTTCTAGCATATCACGAAATATATAAATGCAAAGCATGATGCTATTTTATATACCACTTAATCAATTACACAAAGTGTATGAACATGATGAATAATTAAGTACTATGTCGTTCTCGTAAATATATGGTACAATAAAAATCAGCAATGCTGCCGATTGCTGGGTCCACGTTCGAATCCAGCTCTTGCTGATCACTTGGGTCTATGTTTGACGACTTTTTCGATCATCCTTTGCCTCATTTTTGTGTTCTCCTCCTGTCCTAATTAGCCTACCAATTGCATAAATACAGGACGTAAAGCCCCAATCATCCATCCATCTCAAGCAATGGGTGTCTGGCAATGTCTACTGTTCAATGTGGCCTGTGATAACAGCATTGAGATTGAATCTGCTGAACTGACTGAATCTTCCCCCTGGAGTTATCAATTAGGCCAATCCTTCAATCTTCTGGCCCATTAGTGCACCCAGCCAATTTCCTAATGAAAAGGCACCACCCAGACACAATCATCCAACAATGTAAGATGAAGTGGTCTTAGTGAATACAATGGAGGAAGATCGAATAGTCTCTTGAAACTTTCAGTCGTTCGGTCTAGAACTTCGAAAAATTATAATGTTCTTCCATCAAGTAATGACTGATAGACTGATAGTTTTGTGGTTTTGTTTTCTTCATTAGTCATTTAATGATCATTTGTCATTTTTCCCAGGAGCTGTGATTCTTTATGTCATTACGATTCATCGGTTCTTCTCATTGTTGCAGTTTGGTGATCTATAATGGCGATGGTCATCCGTCTTCTAATTTGTAGCACTGTTTTTTTCTTTTATGCTTCTGTAATTCACTGATTTTGTCAGAATTGTTTAATTGGTTTCTTCCTTCTTCATGCCAGGTCTTACTCAAGACTTTCACAGTAAAACCGTTTTGTCAATTGCAGAATAAATAGGCCTGGAAAGGTTTATGACAATCATTGATACTACGATTTATTACAATGTATATTAGGGCGGTTCATTTTTAGATGGGAAAAAATTATTTTGTGAATTTCACATCGCACACCCTTTTATTTGATGAGGGTAGGTACTAAAAGAATGCAGGTGAAATTTTAAGGAAATCCAACTAGAGGAAGGGGTCTCCCAAAGGCCTTAAAGTTTCAATGTTTTTTTTCGTTTTTGACCATTTTCGTTAATCCGCGGTTCTCTATAACTTTGTCAGTATTTGTCATTCAGCATTCTAATTGCCATGGTTGGAAAGCTCTCAAAAAGACCTTCATTTTGCATACCAACATCAATGGTCTAGGACGACATCTTGACTCCCTTTGGCTCTTCAGCCAGCACTTTTTACAAACGAAAATCTTGCGACTGTCTAATCCTGTTAAAAAAAGGTCTTTGAATTTTTGTCACAGATAATTGCAGTGATTCACACTCTCCAAGTTCCAGGAAGAGCAACTAAAATATTTTATTAATTTTTGGCCTTGGAAAATCCTGCATTATAAGCTTGGAAGTTTTAATGCTAAATTTTGTCGGAAGTATGGGAACGAATCAGGGAGGGGCTGTTATATTTGTATTTTAACCTCATAAGACTTAAATATAGGGCAATATCACTGGTACCATGAGAATGCTGATAGTATTTTCTTTCATGTGGTACCACTGATGTTGCCCTGTAATAAATTCTGACGAAGATATGATATGAAATGCAACCGACCCCATCTCACATTTTACGAGTTTTAAACTAACTTCAACATTAAAACGTCATCACTCATAAACCAGGCACTGCAACAGTAAAAATCAAAAAGGTTTTATATTTGGTAATTTTGGAAGTTAGAGAATGCGAATCATTGCAACCAATCAGTGAAAAAAAATTCAAAAGCCTTTTTTTAACAGGATTAAACAGTTTGCAACATTTCCGTTCTAAAAGTGCAGGCTGAAGAGCCAAATGGAATCAAGATATCGTCCTAGACCATTGATGTTGGTATGTAAAATGAAGGTCTTTTTGAGAGCTTTCCAACCATGGCAATTAAAATGTTGTATGACTAATACTGACGAAGTTATAGAGAACCGCGGATTGACGAAAATGGTCGAAACTTAAAAAAAAAATTGAAACTTTAAGGCCTTTGGGAGACCCCTTCCTCTTGCAGGATTTTCATAAAATTTAAACTGCATTGTTTTTGTGCCATTTCTCACAAAATAGGAGGGTGTGCGAATTGATATTGACAAAAAAAGTTTTTTGGACCACCCTAATGTATATATATATTTATGCTGACCAGTGTGTTATGTCATCTAAATCTATAATGGTATCGAATCTATAGAGCTCTAAATAGCTATTTGTGACTTTTCATACAGCATTTATCCTTGTATCCAACTGATGAGAATCTGACAAGATGCCAGGACTCTCAGCCAGAATCAATCCGTGGCATCTGGTGGATTTTGAAGTTCACCATCCACTGCCCAGTCCGGTAGATTATCGGACAAGTATTAAACATTGTCTCTATATTATAGATAGATGTATATTGCTTGTTTATCTGGACACCTGCTGCACCTGCTGGTACTTTAGTTGGTTCAAACAATTATTGGAAACTCAGTGCTCAAATTATGCACCTAATCCTATTATTATTCAGTATTTGTAAGCTTTGGATTAAATAAATAAATATTTTACTATTATTTTGTCATACAAAAAATATCACAATGGATGGAGGTGATCTATAAATAGAGTATATATATATTCGGTAACAAGATTAGATTGAACCATTTTGGTAATCGTTCTGCAAAGTGACTAAGGGACCGTTCAGAATTTATGACTGGAGGGGGGGGGTGGGAGTTTTGGCCGAGGGGGTACTTACTTTTCACACGTGTTTCAAGGGGGGTATTAATTTTTGACAGCACTTCCAAGGGGGGGGTAAGAAATTTTAACGAAGAAAAAATGTTAAAAAACACGCATAAACTCATTTTATTTGGACTTTTTAATGCGCAACAGTCCGCGAAATGACACGAATCTGTATTCGTGGCCATGTATAACAGTATATATTTGTGTATTGCTTTATATGTCGAGGGGGGGTACTAAAAATACACGTGAAACCTAAGGGTGGGGTTCTAAAAATCTGCATGAAACTCAAGGGGGGGGGGTATTAATTTTTGACGGGAAGTTCCAACAAAACTCCCACCCCCCCCCCCCAGTCATAAATTCTGAACAGTCCCTTATCATGCTCATCAAGTGTGGTAGCTACAACATATATATATAAAATATATGAAGAATTTCTCAAATATTTTGGATAACCTTGTAAATTTGTATCTCTTCCATTTGTGTCTCACGTTTCACAGGCCTAAATGACATCCTCAATGTCACCTCAGTGCTAAAATACATGTCGTAAAGCCACAATCCTTGTATATTGTCCAATATTTACTTGATTTTACTGATGAGACATTTACGATAATTTGTCATCATTTTTAACATGCTTCATGACAGTAGCATGATATGTTCTGTCTCTGGGACTAAATGATATATCCTTAAATTTTCACTAATTAGCAGCCATTATGTGTAATTACCTCCGGAAGAATTTAACATTTGCTAGATTAAATTCGAAGAAAACTTAGCAGAAGGTTTTTTGTTACTTTTTATATAAATGATATATATTTCTTGTTGGCAATGTTGTAGATATGAAACATGCGGGAAACGTCTGACTTGATTAACAGCAAAGTTGTTCTTAGTTGCGGCTGTTTTGCCATAGCATGCGAGAATATGCGAGATTACTGTCCTGAATGTTGCTTGCTATGTCACAAACTTGCGTTTGGCATAACCTTTTCTGTAGTGAGGAGGGGGGGGCATGATTCGAAGCTACATGTATATCTTTCGTCATCGCTGTTATCTTAAATGTTTGGATGTTTGAAATGTCATGTCATGGGTATATCCCATCCTACAAAAAGTGGTTCTATCAAACAAAGAATTTTAATTTAGAAGACGTCTCTATAGTCACTTTTCCCTCCATTTCTTTGGTTGGATATTGGATGTATTCCTGGACCTTCCATATTTTCAATTGTAACATTTTTCGGATCTTTCAGTAATATTACTTAAGAATTCGTCTGAAATATGCCTTTCTTTAGGGATACACCCAGAACAGTGACATTAAATCAGTCTTAAAAAATTATTGACATTTCTGACTAAAAAAGTGCCTTTCTTTTCGGATACACCTAAAACATTGACATTAACAACAGTTTTTAAGATCGAAATAGAAATTTACATAATGAAGAAAACAATATGTTCTTCATATTGGAATGGAATCTTTAAAATGTCAGACAACTCCCTACTGATTGCCAAATGCCAGTGGTGTCCCTAATTCCCAATGGCTGTGGTGGTCTTTAAATTTCTTGTTTTGCCCTGTAATATTCAGCCTGTCAAAGCCTGTCATGGCTAAACTGATTGCCATCCCTTTTCAGTCTCGCTTTGAGGTGTTCTGAAATAAGTTCTAATCATGCCCGGGGGAAATTGCTTTTTCATGTTTTGCTCCCCTCAGCCTTCTGCGTTGCATTCAAGTTGTAATGGGCGTAGGTGTGATAGTCCTCTACTGAAAGCCTCTCCTAAAAATGGATTTTACAATTGTTTTCAATTCCAGTTTTCACCAGCTACCTCCGTTGATCATTGATCTGCAATGGTGAATCTTTTGATACACTGTATCTAGCCTAACCTTTCATATTTTACAATAAAGAACTTCAAGTTTATTCATTTATTACTTCATATTTATAAACCTTCTTAAGATGCATTGGTTTTTGTCATGCATGCAGTCTTAAGAACAGATAAAGATGAAACTTGTACATTGGATCGTTAAGGCACATGGATCATTGGAAATCTATTTTTTATCTTCATTCTCAAAATCCTGATATTTCTTCCGAAATGTTGGTCTAGTGGTAGCGTGCCAGGCTACCAATCGCTGGGTCCAGGGTTCGAATGCAGCTCTTGTCGGGTCACCTAGGCCTATGTTGGACGGCTGTTTCTATCATCCTTCTCCTCATTGCCGTGTCCTCCTGTCCTAATTAGCCTACCAAATGCATAAATACAGGACGTAAAGTCCCAAACATCCATCCATGTTCCAATGGTCATTCGAATGCAGACTGCTTGATCATATATTTCACAAAATTCCAGATAGATAGGAGTCTAGTGAGACCTTTTCAATTAGAGAATTTTGTGGCAACCCAGGGGGAGAATCATTAAAGCTGAGTAGGACATTTTAGTGGGAAATGTATTGCCGTTTTGAAAGAAAGTTTGACAATAAAAAGTGGAATGATCTGTCACAGAGCAAACCATAGCAAAGACAGCTTACATTTATGACGAGGATGCTTTTGAAGGTTGCTTGTCTGGCCATCCTGACATCCTCTGGGCTGGCTGCTGGGGTAGAGCATCTTTTGTGGTCACTGCTAGATACTTGCTTGATATATGGTAGGGTGGATGCTTGGACCCCTAGGTTTGGACCAAAGGGACATATCTCATGTTGGGGTAAACTGGTCACTCATTCATTATCATCATTATTTCACTCTAGAACAGTTTTTGAATAAGATAACTTTCGGAAAGCTACAAATAACTCATTCAAGTCAATAACTTCCCCAAGAATTGACAGAAAGTGGAATAAGCACAGTGATCCACCAAGATTTAAGAATCAGATGATAAAACTTGTTTTGCATATTAATTATTGTCATGAAATTATGTCCTGTTTAGCAGTGTTTCAAAAACGTTCATTCATTTTAAGCTCTCTATTGTCTGTACAGTCTTACAATCCATCTGATAATATCACCTTTTGTCTGTAAAACTTGGCAATGTGGTAATATTTCAAGCTGTCTAGCTTACTCTATCCAGCTGACAAGAGCAGCATAGAGGGTCTACTGGCCCAACTGGGATGAATGTCTTTCACTGCATGTTGACCAGTTGTCAAGAAATTTGGCACTGCCTGGTTCAGACTTGCTGGGTTTATTTGGGCATATAAACGATGCATTGAGGGTGGCCAGTGGTCTCTGTAGTCCAATAGACCAATGGACCAGTGGGCAGTATGGAGCTATTGGGACCTTCTATTGACAATTTTTGAAAGGGACACTTCTTTTTCTTTTGCTGTTCTCAGCTGAGTCAGCCCAACCTACAAAGTAGATTCTACAGGCTCAGAATTTGGAAAAAGGTGGAGGTGTGCAACTGTATACCACACAATACCCCTCTGATGGATCACGGAAGACATTATGGTAATGGATGGATGTATGCGTGGATGATTGGGGTTTTATGTCCTGCATTTATGCACTGGTATAGCCTAATATAGAGAAGAGGTCGTCACAGCAATGAGGCCAGTTCCTCCGTGGCCTAATGGTTAAGAGTGCTTGTTTGCACAACCACTGGCTCTGATAGCGTGGGTTCGAATCCCACCCCGGAACTCAATTTAGTCCGAGCCCATGGAACATTAAATGGAGGCGGGTTGTATCCAGTGTTCTATGTTGGGGCAACTGAAAGACCCTGGGCATCCCTGAATTAATAGGGCATGTACCAGACTCACAGTCTTCTCATCTCATCATCATACGGCGATCGCCTGCCTTGATATAGCCCACTAAGGTGCTGCTGAGGCGTAAAACACAAACAAAACAACAAAACACAGCAATGAGGCAAAGGATGATTGCAATTGCTGTCCAACATGAGTCCAAGAGGGCACACCAGAGACTTAGCGACTGGAAGCCTTTCGTGATACCAACTGAGCTAAGCTCCCTTCTTTATACCACTCAAAATCCTACACAATATGATGTATGTATGATATAATTGGAGGCCCCTATATTCATAGGGGACCGACTCTGTTTTCACTATGATCGTCGTGGAAGGGTATTTTTTTGTAACGTCATTGACGTCAACATGACATTGCATATTGCCTCAAATGTCATCTCACTTCCTCATATACATGTCAACTTAGGATGATACACCCATTTGAACACGTTTGCACAACATTTTCCCTGGAAAAGACACCTTTTTCCCAGCATCTCTCACACCAACATTGTGAAATCTGCCATGCCCGCTTCGGTCTGATCATCGTAGTGCGCATGTCACGCTTGACCAACTCAAGCATTAGCCATGTGCTCTCAGCTGTCAAAATAGCCTGATCAAATAACTCAGCTTGACAGTCTCAGCTTAGCTAATAGGTGATACCAACTTGCAACACTTCCACAAACACTCACTTGTGAAGAAACGGCTGCTAGAGCCTTGGGATATGCTACAACTCCTCTTAAACAATCGTGTCTGTTATAAACAACTGATATCAAATCTGATGAAGTCGAACTCCGTGCCACAAGTCCACATGACATGTGCACTCTCATTCCCTTCAAAATATGGTCTCATTCAAGTCATTAACATTGTCATCTCTACCTTGCATGCTTCTGATCTATTACTTCGATTTCACCAAGAAATAAAGGATTTATTTTTAGCCAATTCTGTATTCACTTCCATGTTTGCCTGCCACTGGGCACTGCCCTTCTTCCTCGCACTTCGAAGTGCCTGGTTGATGACCTACTTCACGTCAATACAGGTCACAGCTCATTTGCCCTCTGGTGGACCATGCTTGAACTATTCACGAAGAAGTGACTTGAGAAATAATTAAAGAAAATTAAATTAATAACTATAAAGAAAAGTACACAAACAGTTATATGCCGAGATAGGCCTACATATGGACATAGATAGATAGATAGGATAACAAATTGGATTAATGTTCATTCAAGCCAAGTTTATCTTTTTTGAAATATGTTTTAAATAGGACTAGTGGCATTGCATTAATTAGGAATTCCACGCGAGTCTCCAGCTCTATTTTTAAGTCAATAAACTTTTATTTACCAAAAAATAAAAAATAAAAAAAAATAATGATTATAAAAAATAAATACAAATTATGAGAAAGGAATATTATTAAATACTTAAATCACAAAATAAACATTAAAAGTCACGCCAGAACATGATTATTTTACAACTGAGTATGGTCCAATTTAAGTTATTTAACTCATCTGATCTTTCATTTAACAGTTTTTGCCTTTTGACTTCTGTATAAATAAGTGCTATTGGGCCGACTTTTCGTCCCTGTAGGACAGCATTCCATGCGTCGGACGATCCCTTATCCCATGCTTCATCTAGTTATGTCCTGCCAGTCTTTGTGAAGGTCCAAAATCCTAGGCCGGAACAAAATGGTCATTTTGCTTATTTCCACAATTTTTAACATGTATCCAATTACAATTTTTTGGTCTGGACTGCCGGAGTCCAGGACCGGTTGAAAATCTGCCGGACATGTCCTTCCGGACCAACAATCTTCGCAAAGACCATGTCCTGGTCTTAAAGCATAACCTAATTTCTCAATATTGTTGAGATCATTTTCCTCATGCATCTCTCTCCTGGCATCTCCTTCTTCTAACCTGATCAAGTTGCATGACCTCTGATGCCCTGAGAATAATTGCTTCTGATTTAAATGTCCCTGCAGTCTCCACTCTCCCCTTATTATGTGGCACTAGCTTTGATGTCTAATTGATAATGCATGTACTTTCTGATTGACTCTTACAGATACAGCAGCTAACCTGGCTTGGACTAGTATCACTAATATGGTTCCATACAAAGTTTTCCTGACACAGTTCTAACATTCACAGTTGTTAAGGAAAACAGAATGGTCTTTGCAAGGGTTAAAAGTATGCATTGAATGCCTTTGATCATCACAGCGTCTTCAGAGGGGAGTGTTAGCTCTGCCTGTAGTTCACTGGGCTGCCAACCACTTGGTCCCCAGTCCAAATCCTGCCCTGGCTGGTTCGCTTAGACCCATTTTGGATAGCAGTTTGTATCATCCTTTGCGCCCTTGCTGTGCCCTCACCCTGTCCTGCATGATAAGCCTGTACCAAGTACATAAATACAGGATGTAAAGCCCCAAACATCCATCTATCACCGTAGGCCTATCTTCAAGATCTTCAAAATAGCTCCAATTTTCTGCTGAGGAGAAATCGAATACTTTAATCGCTTGAGAATATGATCATGGTCCGGGGATTGGTGGAAACATTCATGAATTATTTTGTAATAACTCTTGTGCTCGACTGGTTTGGCGTTTAGTGCAATCATGATTCAGCAATTACACAATTGTTTTTATAAATTTATTCATCTGGTTCGATTAAACCTCACAGAATAATATTGAGTAATGTCACAGTTGTTCATGCATCTGAAATGCAAATTAGCATTTTGAAATTAATAACCAGCATTTTGATTGATCTTCCTGACCTCTTTATCCTGTAATTCATTGTTTTTGCTGTGGCTGAATGATTTGTGCTGCAAATTGTGCATATATATGTCACATTGTTGTTAAAATGCAACACTATGTCAATATGCACAATTTGCACATTTCGATTGGTGTGTCATGAATAAGGACTCATTATATGTCCAAAAGTTATTGAAAAACATGTTCATTTGATCCCAGAAGACTAATGTTGTTTCCAACTTTGTTGTGGTGACATTGGTGAGGTTAAACCTACGAGGTTTAGCTGTAAACCTATTTCAGTTTCATTGTAACAAATTCTGTGCAATATTCCACAAATTCACATGTAACATACACTGTGATACACATGTATGACATAGGCAACAGAGATAATGATGGCTGTTGTCACAGTGTTCACACAGCATTCGCAGTGTGATCGGAGGGTCACAATGGAAGAGTGTACAACAAATGCGACACCACTGTATGTGTGACATCCCTGTGTGACATCACTGATGGGACATGAGCCGGGTGACACATTGCCAGGTCATCAATGTTGACAGCTACATTGTGTGATGAGGAGGGAAGCAGAGGGAATCAATGCCCTTGATGCTTCTGTCTCCCCTCATTGCTGTGGCATCACTGTGACATTGCTGTCTGCATTGCTGTCCACATTGTTAGGGCAGTGCAAACAGGAAGGTATCCCACTCCCATTACTTTGTATCACTTTATCAAATTGTCATTCGCAATGTCTGTCGGCGACTCCGCGTCTGTCTATGTCTCCATTCGATCGTATGATGGGTGTGTATGACCACAGGTGTTAGCCTTTCACAGTTATATTGTTTGGGTTTGCAACAAGAGATTATACCAATACATACCTACATATTGACAAGGTGTAGCAGTAACCAAAAACTAATTGTTCTCTGTGATCTTATCAGAAGCCCAAGGTCACCTTTGACCCTCAAGGCCCTGAAGGGAGGGATTTTCTTGGATTTAATTATAAGAGCTTGTCGTTTTCTGTTTCAAGTTTTGTTCGCTCCAGTTTGTTGTAATCTTTTTGTGTGAAATAGCAATTTTTAAATCCTGTTTTTTTTTGTTACCACAGTTGTGTGAGTAACCACAATGTGTAAATTGGCAACCTCAAATTCTAAGATTTACTGGAGCTTGTTTTTGGATGAATGTATACTAATCCCTTAACTGCAAACATCAACACCAAAACAGCTCCTTAATCATGTTAATACAAAAACACTGTCATTATGGTGCAACCTTTTGAGGCCATTATCTCAACATTCTCAGCGAATCAGAGGAGGTCAGAGAATTGGGTCAGGTCAGTCTGAGGTTATGCTGGGCTCCTGGAAAACTCAGCAAAGTGAGGAGTGAGCAACCTTGTTTCATTTGAGTACAACAGATATATATAGCGGCTACGGCCTATGGTTTTATACTTGCTTTCTCAGACTTTATCTTGATGTCTTTCTTTGTGATATATATTCCACTTTGTCTATCTTATGTAGTACGTTTCTCTGACTTTGGTTTCACTGTATCTCTACTCCCAGTCTCTGGCTTCCGTCTCTGTTTCTGGTTTATGTCTCCTGTCTCTGGTCTGTAGTTTATGTCCCTGTTTCTATCACTGTCCCTGTTTCTATCTCTGTCCCTGTTTCTGTCTCTGTCCCTGTTTCTATCTCTGTCCCTGTTTCTATCTCTGTCCCTGTTTCTGACCTTATTTCTATCTCGGGCCCGGTTTCTATCATCCTTCAGTCTGACGGGCTAGTGAATCCAGATGATTGTATCACCTGCGACAGCTTGGAGGATGGTTTCTATCTCTGCTTGTTTCTGCCTTTGTCTTTGACTCCTTGTTTCTGTCTCTGGTTTTGACTCCTTGTTTCTGTCTCTGGTTTTGACTCCTTGTTTCTGCCTCTGTCTGTGACTCCTAGTTTCTGCCTCTGTCTTTGACTCTTTGTTTCTGTCTCTGGTTTTGACTCCTTGTTTCTGTCTCTGGTTTTGACTCCTTGTTTCTGTCTTTGGTTTTGACTCCTTGTTTCTGCCTCTGTCTGTGACACCTCGTTTCTGCCTCTGTCTTTGACTCTTTGTTTCTGCCTTTGTCTTTGACTCCTTGTTTATGTCTCTGTCTTTGACTCCTTGTTTATGTCTCTGTCTTTGACTCCTTGTTTCTGTCTCTGTCTTTGACTCCTTGTTTATGTCTCTGTCTTTGACTCCTTGTTTCTGCCGCTGTCTTTGACTCCTTGTTTATGTCTCTGTCTTTGACTCCTTGTTTCTGTCTCTGTCTTTGACTCCTTGTTTCTGCTTCTGTCTGTGACTCCTTGTTTATGTCTCTGTCTTTGACTCCTTGTTTCTGTCTCTGTCTTTGAATCTTTGTTTCTGCCTTCGTCTTTGACTCCTTGTTTCTGTCTCTGTCTTTGACTCCTTGTTTCTGCCTCTGTCTGTGACTCCTTGTTTCTGCCTCTGTCTTTGACTCTTTGTTTCTGCCTTTGTCTTTGACTCCTTGTTTCTGTCTCTGTCTGTGACTCCTTGTTTCTGCCTCTGTCTTTGACACTTTGTTTCTGCCTCTGTCTTTGACTCCTTGTGTCTGCCGCTGTCTTTGACTCCTTGTTTCTGTCTCTGTCTTTGACTCCTTGTTTCTGCCACTGTCTTTGACTCCTTGTTTCTGCCGCTGTCTTTGACTCCTTGTTTCGGTCTCTGTCTTTGACTCCTTTTTTCTGCCACTGTCTTTGACTCCTTGTTTCTGCCACTGTCTTTGACTCCTTTTTTCTGTCTCTGTCTTTGATTCCTTGTTTATGTCCGTATGAGGGTGGTTTCTATCTCTGTCTTTGACTCAGGACTTGTTTCTATCTCTGTCCTTGGGTCTATCTCTATCTCTGTTCGTCTTCTCTTTCTTCTTTCTGCCTGTCTGTCTGTCTCTCCTCTCTCTCTCTCTTTTTCTGTGTTTATCGATGCCTCTCGTTTCATCAGTACCTCTGTAGTATGTGACCCTTTGTCTCAAAGTCTTTACCTCTCTTTGTCATGTTTTCCATGCACTTTGGGCCCTCGTCGGCATCAGTGTGGTATTGACAGTACTGCACTTTGTCAACTCTTGCACTGTGTCTACTCTCTTTAATTTGGTGTGCTGCTCACACAGTCTCTGTCAGACTGAAATGGAAATTGACATTAGCGCTGCACCATATATTTATACTAGGATTGGCACATGTACATGCTGCCCTTACATTTACTCAGGCTGTCAAGCTGTTGTCATGTGACATATTTTACTTCTTAGAAGCCAGAAGGCAGGCTTGGTCTAGTGGTAGCATGCTAGGCTGCCAAACGCTGGGTCCAGGGTTCAATCCGGCTCTCACCGGGTCACCTCCAGGGGCCTACGTTGGACGGCTGTTTCAATCATCCCTCGCCTCATTGCCGTGTCCTCCTCTGTCTTAATTAACCTACCAAGTGCATAAATACAGGATGTGCAGCCCCAATCATCCATCCTCCATCCCTCCCTGTTCTATGATGTGCTTTAAATAGTCAGTATATATGTCGGTTTCTACCTTCAATGACTTTTCTAATGACTTATCAAGCTTTCCATTGGTGCTATTGCTCAGACATTGAACAGAAAGTTCGCTTCAACAATGTTCAAGGCGACTGCTGTTGTAATTAGTGCTCCTTGTCATTCTTGCAGCCTGCTGCTGCTCCTGTAATGAATAGAAGGTATGAAAGGCAGCTGAGATTGTGTCTAGATTTCAGATACGAAAAGTAGATAAGGTTTATGGCAAGGAGCCGTTCTAAGCCCAATATTATGACTTATCATTGGCTCTGTTGATGTGTTGTGACCATGGTCTAATTTCATGTTATGCAACCTTCTAGAATGAAATTCCATGCAGATAGTAATAAATTTGACATTGCAGTTTGGACGATGGAGTGATCAAAGCTGGTTCACAGTCTTGTTCGTTGAAGAAATTATAAAGTTTTATATATTTTTAATTGCCATATATAGTCACCGTTCTGTGCACACAAAATGCAATTTGTGGTAGTCTTGTGCATGTTTTCTGATGGGATAGATTCACAATTAAGGAATCCTGAAGGTTGTAGAATTTGTAGTGGGCTCTACAGACCTTCGATAGCCTTTATTAGCATATGAGTGTGCTGATTCGATCTTTCGATTATTTCGATTAAGACATATTATTTGACATAATTTCTGAAACTCATTATTAACCATGTCTAATGATCAGCTGATAAGATAATATAGGTGAAACTTGTGTGCTCTGTGAAAAGGTTTGTGTTGATATGAATTATCTCAATTTATCTGATCACTTTTTATCAGGACTCTGTGTTGATAAAATGACTCAGACTTGTGACAGATAAATTGCCAAGTGTCAATTTTGTATTTCAGTCGAAAGATTTGATAACTCACTTTGCATGATTTCATTTGTGAAACAGAAAATTTGTCTGATGTTTTATGATTTTGATTCAGTCCAAAATGTTCTCTTATTGGTAATTTCACTGATTTGGTATCACACATTGGTAGCAATAATATAAAGAGTTCCTGATTCCTGATGTTGCCTTTGGTTGCATTGTGAAGTTTTATCAATGTTTATTTGAAAAGATAGATTTTGTCAAGAAATGATATAATACAAGAAGCAGTGAAGCTTTTAAACACATTTTCACATTTTCTGGCGTTATGCAGTGTAGGTTTGCACTTGAGCCGCAATGTGAAAGTCAAATTGTGTTTTTGCCTTTTATGGGAGTGCTTCAGCGTTTTATGGAAATGTCCTCTCGTGTTTCCCATTGGCAATTTGGACACACTTTGTTGCCAGTTTTCACCCAAGAATTTTTCTGTTCCATCAATCGTACAATGTTGCTCTTTATTTTATGGAATTATTTTAAAAGCTTCATATCTGCCAGAAGTGGCAAAGCACTAACATAAGCATTTCCAATCTATTGCATTTGATGGTCTACTTCTTCAACTTGTCTTTTAAAAAAATCGTGTAACAGTGAAATTTCAGAAATTAACTTCTTTATGTGTCAGTAATTGTTCAAATATATAATCAAGAATTCACGATAATGGGGATTCATGGTCTTTTGTTCAAATCAATTTTAATCCATTTTCCAGAATCAGTAGGAAATGGATGATTAATTGCATTTGAGACATTGACAGTCTGACAAGTTGCTCAATTGTGTGAGTTCTGCCCTGTATTGTTTCACAATTTCACCTCATGTGTTAAATCCTGTTCAATATTGTTTCAGTTTTGCTTTGTTCTGATTTTCTGCAATCACAACAGGGTTGGCAAATAAAACCCACCCCCCGGGTTTAACCCGGGTTAAACCCGTATTAAACCCGGGCTGGGCAAAATTGACTTTTACCCAGAAATGGGTAAAACCTGGGTAAAACTAGTAATTTGCCTATCAAAAGTAATTTAAAATGTCAGAATTAGAGAGATCAATCATGTTAAAACCTGAACTGGTATGGTGGGTACAGGCTGGTAAGTAGGTAGGTAATGTCAGTGCAGCCCTCAGGGTAGTTCTTGTCAATTATTAGGATTGATGAATAAAATGTGTTGGATCTTTCAGTCGCTATTTAGATACCGGTACATGTAAAAGGGAGCAGCAATGTTCATTACATTTTAAATTTACATGATCAGCAGTGATTTTATCCGTATAAGGAAGGGCATTTAGTAGCTGCTGAGAGATCCAATGAAACCCAGTCTTATCCAACAATTAAAAAAACTATTTGGCCTTGGCGAAGAGGTGAAATATAAAGTGACCCACTTATCTCAAGAACTTGGGAGACAAGACTCAAAAGAACATTGGTAATTCATGCCTCTAAAAGAATGCTCCTGTATCCTGATAAAGAACTACTGTACATATTTGCAGCATGTATTTCATAAACATGAAACAAAATTCAAGAATAAAGTGAGATGTTCTCTCCTTGGTGAATTGGTCAGGAGTAAAGAATAGAACTCCAAAGGTGTCGGCATGGTCAGATCTTCCTAACTGACCAAATCCGAATTGAACTCAAGGTTGTTGAGTAGCTTAGATTTTCTACCTGCTCTGTTTAAGGACCTGAGTTATGTTGCTTCAGTTAGTTTTGTAGACGATTTCACAAATACATGTAAATCGGAACAATTAGCTGAACATGCTTACTGCAGATATAGCCCTAGTTAGTGCCAAGAAATTGCCTGGAGGACTGCACTTGCCATACCAACCCATGCAGGTACTAGCTAAATCCAGTTAACAATACTGAGAAATTACCTTGTCAGTAACTTCGGTAAAATTGTGATCTTGAATAAGGCTGTTGATACAGATAAATCGATTTTACCCAATAAAACCCACTTTTACCCGGGTTAAACCTATTAAACCCGGGTTAAACCCAGGTTATACCCACCGGGCTGGGCAAAATTAATTTTACCCGGGTGTTTTCCAACCCTGAATCACAATGTCCCTGGTGAATTTAACATTGGGGCGTTTTAAGATCAATTGTTTGCCATTCATCATTTTAGCCCGAGGGAAGATTTTTTGCTGGCTGTAGCTGAAGGCCGGCGCTCGAGTGAACATTCTGAACCTTAACGGGCGATAATGATTGATCCTATTCGTTGATACCAATTTCTTTTTTTAGTGTTTTGCTTTAAATTTAGATTTTACCTGTTTGTGACAACTCTCACTACAAGACTGTAATGTTTATGAGTTACATTTTATTATATACACATTATTTCTTATTTAATTGTTCATAATTTTTCTGTGATTATGTCAAACGTTTTAGAGCATGTATGTGGACTTTACGGTATATAAAATAAATTTATTATTATTATTTATTATTAAATTCATATTTGAATACAAAATTTTATTTTTGTAATCATACCTTTTCGATTCACTCATTCTGTCAGATATGGAGGCAACAGTTACAGTTGTCTATAACTTCCAAGTTGCTTTCCTCATTCAACCATATTTATAGAACATCATACTAAATGCATATTGGACCTTGTATATTATGTTTGTATTACTATTTTCAGTATATCTAAACACATCATGACCACACCTACATCATCATTGTAGTGATTGTGCTGTTTACATTGTGTTGATGAAGTACTATTGTACTTTTTTTCTCGTAAAATACCTTTTATCTTATCATTTATTTATGTGTTTTGTATTTTAGCAAATACTGTTTGGATGTTTAGCATGGTCATTCTTCTACAATGTCCTGCATTATTATATGATAACTTTTGATAAGGCTATATAGCTATAGTTATTCATATTTGCTCGTCGCCTTGACCTTAACTTGTGATTCAACACAGCGATTCGAAAAATCATTTTCCTTCAAATTGGCCAATTTGTTGCTTTTCTGGGGCCAAATTCAGAAAGAAAGTTTGACCTGTAAACTGCAAAATAAAAGTTATGTCTTCTATCTCTAATTTCCTGTCACTGACATCTTGTCTTTTGATACCCTAGAGTCTGGAATCTCGGCAGTAAATTTTCTGGAATTGTAGTTGAATCTCTAAATCATGTCGCGGGGTTTAAAGTATATACGAATGATCTTGAATCCTTACCACTTTTTCTGCAAACTCAACCATTTTGCATCTTGTAAACTGTAATATTTAGTTTGAGACCTTCACTCCCACAGCCAGATACCTTCTTCAAGGCAACACCCTTCATCACTTTCTTTGAGGAGACCATGACACCAAATGTAAATTCTTTAATGCCACAGGTCACTGGGTCTAAAGCTGTTAGCCTTCCTGTCTACAGCAGTTTCCTTTGGTCCACATCGGTTAAGTCGTTGAGCAAAGTTTGGTAATGTGGTTAGTGTTGGAACTTGTGTACAGGACTTTCATTTAGAATTTCAAGACAGGGGAAGGGGAGGTTAGCCTGGTCTGTTACTGTGAGAAATTAGATGATATGTATGATGTGGTAGGTTAAAACCACTGAATATGTTGAACATTTGAGAACATTCTTACTCTTTGTAACCTTCTGAATGAAAGAAGGATTAAGTTAAAAATTGATATTTAAGGTGTTGAAAAAAGTTTGCCAGAAAGATTTTGTGAAACAACAAGAGAAGGTCAGTTGGGCTGCTTCCTGAACTGGTAGTGGTAAGGAAAAGAATGTCTCCCAAAGATGATGCCAGCTGGACGGTTAGAATGTTATACGAAAAGAGATGAATTAATAGTTTCATAGTTTGGCTGTTTACTGAACCAGTGAGGAAAAGAATGTCACTCAAAGATAACGCCAGCCGGATCGTAAGAATTAGGAAAGAGAGAATGTCAGTCTCATAGTTTGGCTGTTTGCTGAGCTAGTGAGGGTGGAATCCATCTTCCCTGACCCCTTGAGGATTCATTTGCTGTCTTGCCCGCTTCCTGATGACCCTAATGGCCATTGTCCTAAATTATGGTTAGCACCAAAATGGCCGAGACGTGCCTGCGCCTCTCTTCTGTAGGTGTATGTGGATGCTTTGAACTTTAATGGAGCATCTGAAGAGTAAACAGGCTGGAAGCTTGTTACTTACTATGTATGCCAAGAGGATTGTAGTGGCATAGTATCACAAATGAAGCATAAATCTAGAATCACCTGCGGTAAACCATAGGGATATGTTTAAGCAAGCACTTATTTTTGCGGATTTTAGTTGCTGCCATATCACTTGCATGTTTTGGATGCTACTAAAATTGACATCAGAATGTTCAGCTGATATTTTTCAAGGAAAATATTGAGAAGGTTCCGTTATTATTGACTTAATAATATGTTATCATTATTTGGCTATTTATTTGTACATCATCTGGTAATCATTATTTTCACCCGATGGAGCGACATATATATATTTGGTTATAGTATTCCTGAATCCAAAAAACTTTTTCAACTGGTCTCATCTGATGCTCAAAAAGTTCCATTTGTGCTATTTTAGCTGTGTGTAGAAATTCAGACAATATAATTACTGCTGGTGGGCTAAGTCAGGTTTGTAATAGACAAAATGGCAAATTAGCCGCTCATCAATTGTACATGCTTGATGCATTGCTGCCATAAGACAAATTAGTCCCTAATTTTGAGGATGGAAGTTTCAGGTAGAACAATAGGATGCTCAATTTGGTCTGATTGCAGCAGAATGCCTAAGGATGATTGGCCCCTTTAGATAGCAATGCATCACCCATGACAGACAAGCATGACTGATTGTTCTTGTGATATTATATCAGGTGCCACCGTTCAATCAAGAGGCCTGTCTGTGCTGACTGGCTACCAGAGGGGGTTGGACCTATCTGATCACCATCTATATTGATATCTGCTATCAATGCTATGGATGGAATCATCTATAGGCGTCATCTATGGATCCCCTTTTTTGTTGGATCTCCAACCCCCCCCCCCTTTTTTCTCTTGATCGCTAAAGACTAATGCTAAACCCCAGCTGATTTCTGAGATTGCTTGAGCCTGACTTTTGTATAATGAAATCTAGTCCAAGGGCATTTAATTCATAGTGTAATGATTACCTGATTTGAATGGATTGTGAAATGGTTGATGGCGTGATTTGCAGGTTTAGAGTTAGAATTAGACCATTCCATCTTGTTCCTCATTTATGTCTTCGTACAGAATCAATAAAAACGTTTTACAGTGTTTAAATGGGTTACTCACATCTTATTTGCTTACCAATTACACTGAATTACATAGGAGATTTTAATGAAATTGTCTTGACTCTTCTGTCTTGACTCTTCTGTCTTGAATATAAAAGGCAATGATAGAAGAATGCTGTATTTCTTTCTTAGCAAGAGATGCACTGTTTATGTCGTCAGTGGCCTGAAGTTATTGTGGCGAGTGTGTTGCTGCTCAGCAAATTGCATTGTCTAGACAATGGTATACTGGCACAGGAGCCTGAGTTGTAAATCATGTGCTTAACCAAGTGTGCTGTTGCTCCTGCTAGATCTGTCTTCTTAGATGCTAATATTGCTTAAGGAAGCAGCAAAATGGCAACTATAGCTTCCTGGCTGACTCCTGCTGAAGCTGGCTCTGAGAAGTGCCTCAAGTAGTGGTCTACTTGTGAAATGACACTGTGCCACTTCATTCTATGGCATAGTTCTTGTGGCATTGCTGCTGGTGGTGACCCTGGCATCTTTAAAAGATCTTTGACACAAGTATTTCTTTGGCTTGACAAGGGTACTGAGTTCTACTGACAAAACTGTGCTGAAATTCATTTTGTATCATTTGTAATGGTTTGATGACACGAAAATATGATTTAGAATTGCAAATTGTGGAATCTTCCCAAATAGTATTTGTATTGGTGCTTGGTGAAGATTCCTCGATTCTTTAAGGCATGAAAAATTGTCACCTTGAATTTCTATTCTGTTGTAAATCATTGTGCATAGCCAAGTGTGCTGTTGCTCCTGCTAGATCTGTCTTCTTAGATGCTAATATTGCTTAACGAAGCAGCGAAATGGCAACTTTAGCTTCCTGGTTGACTCGTCCTGGAATTCATGCTGAAGCTGGCTCTGAGAAGTGCCTCAAGAAGCGGTCTACTTGTAGATTGACATTGTGCCACTTCTTTCTATAGCATTGCTCTTGTGGCATTGCTGCTGGTGGTGACCCTAGCATCTTTATAGTATCTTTGACACAATTCACTTGTCGCGACCAAGGTAACTGTGGTTAAGTTAATTTTATACCATTAGTAATTATTTGAAGACACTGAAATATGGTTTCGAAGAATAAATTGTGTAGATTATCTCAACCTCCCATGAATTGTGTATGGTAGATGAAAATGCCTTGAAAGCATAAACATTTGCTGCCTTGAATTTCTGTTTTGTTGGTATCTGGGTCACTTCGAAATTTTTCATTTTCAATTTACGAAATTGACAAGTTCTCTCATAACATAGAAGTGTCATCCTTAAAACTATATAAAAGTTTGAGTAAATCTTTAGTGTCTGACTGTACTAATACAGAAAATATAATGCCACAATTCCCACTTTTAAGTCCCATTTCTATCTTTTCTGGTCTGAAGCAATTTACCAACTACCAGGCAAGTTGCTGCCATGCAGTCTCAACCTCTGGCTCAGCTGCTATTACCATTCTTCTTGAGTGTCTGTTGCAGCTGACATGAAAATGACACAGTCTGACAGAAGTCAGGGTTGCTAGTCTCTTGATGTCTGGGTCAAAAAAGCAATTTTTTAACCTCGTCCGCAAGTCATGTTTTGCAATTTTTTGTGTCTTTGAAGGTGATTTCTCTGTGGCTGAAGGTTACGTGCTGTGTAGGTCAGCGGTTTCTGGTCAACGTCTGTTCCAGATCGATTTTTCCAAAGTTCTCGACTTTCAAGTGGTCCACAAGTTCTTCTATTTGACAGCTGCTTTCGAAAGGCGCTTTTCCTGCTCGTTTCTTCACTCATCCCACAAATACACACAAACTAAAAGCCGACTTTATCGGACTTTAAATCTCTAAATAGATCTATGTTATCATTAGAACTTTGGGAAGAAAGAGTTTGATTTAGAAGTTGTTCGATGGAAATAGGTGTACCACATAAGTGGAAAAGTCTGTGGACGAAAATACTACACAATACCTTCAGACGAAGATAGTCATTTTTATCTGTGTGAGTTGCTTAAGCAACTTGCTTTGACAATTATGGGACAGTGCAGCAGTAACAATATTCTCACTGATTGTTCATTGATGGGTACAATAATCTTGGATGTGATTTGTTAGTGGTCATGTTATTCTCAGTTCTTTTCTTAGGTTATTCGGGAGGTGAATGATGTCCACATTGACTCTGTATTAGTCTTATTAGATTATCTGAGTAAAGATGAGATAACTCAATTATTTGCACATGAAACCTATCGACCTACAGCTCATTAGATGTCTGATGTCAATTTATTGTCCACTGTCAAAGACTCACAGTCCTAATTGGCACCCCAGTTTGAAGCATGACATTGCACTGAGCTGCAGTTCTGCACACTTGTATATATGGCAGTACAAGCAAGAGTGCTTTAACATTGGCTACTTGCATGTTGACTAAGCCTCAGCATTGCTGACCCTCTACCCTTTGCTTGCTTTTGCCTGCCTTTTGCCTGCCTTTTGCCTGCCTTTTGCCTGCCTTTTGCCTGCCTTTTGCCTGCCTTTTGCCTGCCTTTTGCCTGCCTTTTGCCTGCCTTTTGCCTGTATTGATTAGAGGTTGAAGAAGGAGGGGCTCTGTGATTGCCAGAAACATCAAGGCACATTGGCATGTCACTGATAACTGAGTGATGCTCAACCACCATGCATGTGTAGTTGGGTAGTGGACAGAGTAATGCTGAGCAATGTAAACTCAGGGTTTTGCTGATCAACATCCATCACTGTAAGAGTGTTGTTGGTTGCTCTCCTCTGAACAACGATTTACCATGCACAGTAGCAATGTCATATTTAGGTAGCCAAACCTAACGAGAGAAAGATAGGAAAAGCCGCAGAACGTTGCGTATTCAGCGCATGTTATGGCCCCCGTCAGGAAATTTCCTGATATGCCCCTGCATGGTGGAGTGTACTTTGATTCTTGAAATCAAGGGCTGATGAACCTATTTGAAAATTCTCGTATGTATTTCTGGGGCTTCACCTGTTTGATAAGGTTCCAAATTGTGATGAACAGTTTGTGGTCTCTGTGCTCAAGTGATCAGCTGATGATTGTAGTACCTTTGCTGTATCTTCACATTAAGTTTTTTCTGACACTATAAAAAGTAATCTTTATACTTCATACGCTACTATGGACCTCTAAATATGCAAACCGTTTAACCGGATAAAGTGGATGTTCCTTGAAGTTCTGATATGAAATGTCAATGAAAAAGTTACTTCTTCTGAACCTTCCAGCAACGAATCTGTTCAGTGTATTCGATCAATTTTGCACTGTTTGAGCATCTTCTTCGGGCTCATATTTGTCGAAGAGTCAATAGAAAATGTAAACACTTTGTTCTTCGAAAGGCAGCCCTTCGTTTGTTTGATGCTCCAATTGTTTCCTTTGATATATCAAATATCCCGAGATATTCTATTATGCCATAGGCAAAATAGGGCTGACCTTCGAAAGAGGTTCCGCTGCACTTTATTATTTGCCTTTGGTGCGCTTTCCTCGAGTTCCTTCTAAGTGAATGAATCAGAATCAGAATGATACTGAGTATCCAACCACTGGATGACTACAAAGCTGGGGCATTTATTTTGTGGACAGAGCCTCACAGAGGCATATGTGGATTTCAATGAATATTACTGCCCCCTGGCTGGCCATACTGCATAATACTCATGTCCTATGACCTCCTCCCAATGCTGCTGAGGTCCTGCTGGGATCTCAGGGTCACAGGAGCAATCAATACAATTCAGTTACATTTGCCTCTGATTTACTGCACAGGGTGGAGAGAATATGTTGCTGGCCCTGCCATACAGTCTTCATATCTGCTATGTGTGTTGTGTGAAGGGACACTAGCAGAGCACTCTAAATTGGAAATGCGTACAACCTAAACAAAACCTAAACATTAAACATTCCCGCTTTGAGCGCGTTTATTGGTGTTTAGCTTTTTCTTTATAAACACTATGTTTAGCCAAATTAAACAAGGTGCGTAAGCAACAGCGCAGATACAACCTAAACAATTATGACAAAAAACATTTAGTTTTAGCGTTTTATTTGTTTAGAACACTAAACAATACCTAAACAATTAGGTGCATAGTCTAAACAACCAAGTGTCTAATGCCTAAACTACTAAATGTTGACAACTTAAACAAAATCTCAACAACTAATGTGCGTACAAAATTCCCGCTTTGAGCGCATTTAAAAGTGCGTACAAAAAGTAAATGTTTAGGCTGTAAACAAATGCGTACATCTTCAATAAAAGTTTATATCATGTGAAAAAGGTATTCCATACTTTTATCTATACATCAATAGTGACTGTACAGGCAGCAGTTCTATGCTTTACATACCAAAAGTATATTTCCAAATAATCCCACATTCTCATTACTTACGATCTGTCGTAATTATGAAAAATTAATTCAGCATTTTATAAATTATATTCTCATGCAAAAGACACAATCATAATTGTATAACACCTCCTGTCCAATAGTTTACCTGCCTACATGCCATATAATGATAGTGCCTAAAAAAATTTAGCAATTTAACTTCCCAATAAGTAGCATTGACAAATATTCTGTAGTTGAAAGTACTTTATTATAATGACTAGCTAAATCGATGACTGTTTCTTTTTTGTAAATAATATTTCGAGACTTGACATTTACAAAATTACAAAATTGAAATAAATACCACTTTTTAAAAACCTTACTGATCAATCGCGGGAAACTTCACACATCAAAACAAACAACTTTTTGGATTACAATTAATTAAATTTGGTACAAAATTCAACTCTTTGGCGTTAAAACTTTTACTAAAGTATCAACAACGTTTATTATTCTATTCTAAATACAATTACAAAATACCTTTTTTTGTGCACAGTTTGCATTTTTCATGGTGCAGTTTCACATATCATTTGTGTGATTTTACAATTTCTCAAATCGTCCCAGTTAGAGCCAAAACTAATTGGATTGGCCTGAGGTGAACACTGAACAGCACTAATGTTGTACAAGTTTTGTTTGTTTGTGGCATCATTGTGATTTGCATGAAGAGAGGCCACAAATACATTTAGTAAGGGCCTAGCCTCAACGAATGATCCTGCTGCTATCTGGACAATTCTGAGAGTCTCCTTCAAATATCTCTGCATTTCCAAACTTCTTCTTCTTCCACGTGAGAGCAGGGTTCATGTGTTGAACGTTTAAGCTCTGCAGGACTGCACAGTGCACATACATGTGTGCATGAACAACGCATAACACAGCCTCTAAAAATGTGGTCCTTATGGTTAAAATCAGTGCGTATGTGTAACAACATTTTACGAGCTGATGAAGGTTGTGTCCGTTGTCCACACATGCGCTTAATCCCCACTTACAGGCTTTGTCTCTGTGTGAAGCTGGCCAAGTGATCCAGACATCCTACTTTAGCATCATTATTTGTCCTTGGAGACCATCACAGTTCGTGGCACATATGACAGCTAGTGCTTCTGACCTTTGTGGAAGTTCACTTTGTGTGTGTATTTTTTACTTTCGTGATTTCTCTAGTTCCTGGCCATTCCACATGCCGTTTTCATAATTTGAATAAATGCAATGTGCCTGAAAGTAGACATACACACCATGTACGTGAACAGCTAATAACAATATCAACTGATATTCAGGCAGAAGGCCATCATTACCTTCTGAGTTATTATACAGAAGAGACAGTGTTAACAATTTTTCATCAGTATTTTAGAATTAATTTTAAATGATTGCAAAAAAAGTCTGACAACATATCAATGGCACTTACTACTTTCTGAAACTCAAATTTTAAGGCAATGGCACTTATAGAAAATTTGCTTTTAGTCCAAGATCTTCTCTTGACATGTCCTTTTGTGAAGTGATAAGTGATGGCATGCATTGCATGCCTGGAATCGATCATTTGATCAAAGATTGGGTAAGTTTGATTGCATCTACTCTTGTCTAGGCCTACTCCAGAAATTATGTTTCTACTTTGCGAGTAAACTACTTCAAAATTGTCCAATTTATAATGAAAATGAGTACGGAATATCCTGGCTGCTGGCAATTCGAACCATCATTTGACATCTTCAATTGACTGACTTAATTGTTTCAATTGAATTACTGCAATCCACACCATAAAAACGACCAGCCACTAAATCAGAAGTATCAGCTTTTTATGTAACCAATCCCATGTCATGGGATATCCCAATTTCTAGACTCTGATCTACTTCCGGAGATGCAAAAAATGATTAAGAGTAAACTACTATACTCCAAGAATACCAAATCAAATCCACTCAGCATTCACAGACTGAGTGATATGATATTGTAGTGAAATATGAAACCATTCTGGTCTGGATGGTCTAAAATGTGCCATTGCACTGTCATAGTTACTTGGACCATTGATATACTGTCAGTATGATGAACCAGTTATATAGCCATATGATGGACATTGTCAAAAATAGCAATACTTGTTTGTTTTTAAGTAGTTACCTGAATAAAATTCCAGTAGCACCAAAGCAAGGATTCAAGGCCACTATTAGTGTCTGTCAGGTGGAGCCACAGCAACTGTCTTCCAATGATAAAGTTAGGTGGCACTGCCATCAAGTTACCCAGTTCAACAACTTGTTTAGTCTGTACAAAAGATCATGCAGATATCTACAATTCTACATAATGTGTTTAGGAGCTCCACATATTCAAATTCTGATTCCACAAATGTTTAGCAAAGCTACGCAGTTTGTTTAAGTGAGATATACATGTTGTTTAGAATGCTCAACAACCCATTTAGACTGTAAACGTCATGTCTTCATATTGAACATGGTGTTGTCATTGACAACATTTGAAAGCAACATCCATGGAGAACCTAAACATTAAACATTTGAAATGTTTAGAATTTGTTTAGGTCAGTTTAGAGTGAGAGAGTGGCACTGTGTGTGCTTCTTATGGTTGTGTGGATGCAACTTTCATCTTCTTAAAAGATCCCGAATGGGAATGCAGAAAAAATGCAAAGAGTTAAAAGACATCCTGGCACTCTGCTGTAACCCCATAGCAATTGGGGTGCTCAGTGTCTGATATATCCCAAAAACATTCTGCCTATTTCGGAGTATTTCGTTCACTGTACTATGACTCCAGTCAATGGTTAGCACATCTATAGAAGCCTCTGTACTAAAGGAGAGTCCCACAGTTTGCCCAATACTATTGCAATGTTGATTGTTCGGCCACTGAACACTGCATTTCACAGCTCAAGCCGTATTTCACCCGGCATTCTGCTGGGCATTTCGCAGCATTTGCACAGAGCAGTCCATTGCCCCTCGGCCACCCCTGAAAGAGCCGCAACCCTGGAGGGATAGCATTTCTATTGCGACTTGAGTTTGGCTGTCTTTCAACTGGTAAGCCTGTCTGAGGACTGCCAATCCCCCATCATGCTGTCATCCACAGTTGCAGTCTGCCAACTTATCTCTGTGAGCCTGTATCAAGTTCTACTTCTGTTTTCTGTAACTGTCAGCGTTTCGGTTCAGGCGAATCACCTCGAATGTGGGCAAAATCTCAATGACGGCCGAGTGCGGACTGAATATCATGAGCTATGCTTTATAATAGCTGTTTATATCCTAAAAGAGCTTGATCGATGGCTGTTGGTCTTTCATGTTATCCTTATGGAGCATTGCAACATTTACCATTGATGGAAGCTGTGCCTGAAATGGCATCTTTTTTCTGGGGCTCTTAATAAACTACATATCCTCCTGCTTCTTCTGATGTAGAAGTACATTAATATATGTGTAAAGATTTGCACTGCAACAATTCATTAGTCGTCCATGACCTAGAATCAAGACATTTCCATGTAACTGAAATATTACCTTCGGCATCATGTTCTTTCGCCGGTGTCAAAAAGGAAAGTGTTCTCCTTAAGCGGCTGTTAGATGTTTTAAGGGCGCCAATAAACTGTGAACTTCGTTGATATACCCCAAACGAGGTGCGTGAGCCGTGTCATTACTTCACATGTTGCAGGTAAAAGGCGATGGCATGGCAATCTCGCTTGGCATGATGGCGATCCGCCATGGAAATCCGCCATGACAATCCTGTGTTGCAATCCACCATGGCAATTGATGGGGGCTTGCCGCATCAGCATTCTGATGACCCGGAGGCTTTCTCTGCCATCCATCTCCAGGTGATCAGCTGATGAGGATGCTGCTGCTGCTGATGCTGCCGCTGATGGAGATTCTACCGTTTATACTCGAATAAAGGCTTTGGTCAAATAAAGGCCTTGGTCGAATAAAGGCCTCCATCGAATAAAGGCCTTCGTCGAATAAAGGCCTTCGTCGAATAAAGGTCGCCATCGAAAAAAGGCTCCTTCAAACAGAGGCTCCCTTGAATAGAGGCTCCCTCGATTAAAGGCCCCATCAAATAGAGGCCCACCTCGAATAGGGAATAGAGGCCCCTGGTAGATTCTTGTCTAAATAAATAAAGGCCTCCCCTGAATAAAGGCCCGTCTGAAGTCCATTAGTATAGTTTAAAAGCAGCATTGCTAGAGTTTACCAAGTTCTTTATGGGAGCGTTTCGTTTCTTGCATTGTGAAACAGTTAATAGAGGCTCAGCTCGAATTGAGGTCCACTTCAAATAGAAGCCTTGCTGGAAACCCTTCAAAAAATTATGACAGGGGAGGGTTCTAAGCGAGTAAATACAGTAGAATCTGTAGATGCAACTGATGAGGAAGGCGATGCTGTGGGATTTGCACCAACCACCATGATACTCACACAAACTAATTGGGCTTCGTCCTGGTGCCATAAGCCTCGATAAGGTCTCATTGCTTTTGGCTCGGAATGTGTGAGAGCCAAATGTCAACAGCTTTCTTGACAGGCTAAGGTGAGGTTAATTGATGCAGCAATTACTTATTTAATTACATATAATATGAAATTAGTGGAAGGAATGTGGGGTGTGTATGATAGCCCTTTATATCTAATTATACTCAATCATATAAAGCAAATGAGGGCAAAGTAAGGCGAAATTTCCGAAGTCGCAAATGCCCTGTATAGCACTATGTCGTGGCGCTCTGTTGTGAAAATGATTCGAATGGCAGGAAAATGAGGAAATTTTTTTCCATAATGTGCCATAATAAGTCCAGAGAAGTGATCCAAACCTTTTTGCTTGAAGCTTGGCAATGGAATCCATTCTTCACTCTTGGCTGCCTTAAATCATTGGCATCTCTCACTGAAGCACAGGACCAGTTGGGAGTGAAGGGGGATTTATTGCACCAGGGTTTTTGGGGTGGGATATGAGAAATTGAAGATTATACTCCCGTCAATCCCGAGGAAATGAAGCCGAGAAGTTGGACGAGAAGAAGTCATTTTCGGAGCGTTCAAGACAGATATCTCTCGCCTTGCTATCCGATTTCGAATGATTTGACTTCTCAGGCTGCAGACCGTTTAGATGATCAGTGATGATGAGGCTCCCAGGAGAAGGAGAAGGCTCCAGGAGGGGCTACATGGCTCCCCAGCACCTGAGCCAAGTCAAAGAGAGATTTTTGAGCAATTTGAAAACCTGCTGGCCCTATTTGCCAAGAGGAATGGTCATCCCTGCGGACACATTCGAAGGCTCCTTTGGGATAGATGAGGAACTTTAGAGCAAGCATCCACTTCTCTGCTGTATTTCACCTCCTCTTTAAGTGGATAAGAGAAGGCTGTCAGCTCTTCTTACTCCAGTTCTTAGAGCTCTTTACCGCAGGCTTTTACATGGTGGCATCCCTTCCGTAATTGCAGTCATCCTGACGCTCTGTCACTCAACACGTTTATCGCTTTAGATTCCTCCTTGACTTGTCAACGAACCTTCAGATTATGTTTGACATTTCATTGCAAGGTTTTGTTGTGTTTTCTCAAAACTCGGCGAAACAAATGATGGAAAATAGATGATTTTATTGAATCTTGGAGTCTGAGCCAAAAACCAGCTATACTTTGGTTTTGAATGTGGCTCTGTGATGCTTTTTCTTCTGCAATGTTCTGTGTAAATTATTATTTATAGGGTTGCAATTGAAAGAACCAAAAGATGCTTAGTAGCTGTGTATTCAAAATCATGAACAGTGGAATATAACAGATACAAGTGGCTACTCGAAGTTCAGTGGACTTGAAGTATCTCGTTGTTACAAATCTGTGTTATTCGCTGATATGATCATCTAATAGTACAAATGGGTACAGTATATATTTACTGACAACATTGTATCTCCATCCGCTTGGTTGCTAATGTTGTGCCATAGGGTGATGCCATGGAGTGAATCAGCTGTGTGCTCTTAAACAAGTGTGTGTGTGTATCTGGAGCCTCCTACTCTATTGATTGGGAAACCCTTACCATCAAGTGTATTGTAGAACAATACAGCTACATATGGTTGGGCACTAAAGGCTACTCATGGTTAGATTATGTCTTAAATATATCTGCCAATACAACCTACCAAGTGGCACAGCTGTAGCGGCATAAATTGCAGTAAATCACTGCTGTACAAAACTACAGTTGTGAGTGTAAGTGTGGATTTGTATACAATTAGGCCTATATTAAATTAGCACAATTGCCAAGAGCTGCACCTCTTGGGCCTGGGTTCGACTCCCGGTCCAGGCAAACCATATTTGGCAGATTTTTCATCCGGTGCCAGTAATGCGTCTCGCCTCGCCTGATAACCGTAGTACGGTTACCGTACTCCCTGTCTCTCCTATTAAGCCTAATCTGAGCATAAATGTAGGATGTAGAGCCCTATCATCCATCCTACTGCTGCACTGAGTATTACCCCTGTTTGTTCTTCAACAGAGAACAGCTGCTGCAAACTGCTGCAAACTACTCTGCGAGATCAGATTCTGTTGCACTATGACTTACAAGGTTCAACAGGATCTAAAAGGCAGAGGTCCACTGTTTTCTTCTTTATCTGCTGACCTCTGGTCAGTGATTGATGTTGCTGGTGTTGCGTGATTCCCCCTGCTTTGTACGAATGGCAGTGATGTATTGATAGGTAAATGACAGACTTCTGTGCTACAGACAAGCTGCTGTGAAAAGATAGTGGTGTACTTTGTCAGTGAAGTACTGGCCACACTGCAGCCTCAGCAACTAGAGTGAAGGACGCTGTGAAGGAATTGATACTTTACTTGCAGAAGCAGTCAGGGCAAGTTGCTTTTGATTGAAGACAGCCATTGAACTGCCTTGGCTCATATCAGCCTCAGACAAGCTCAGCTATGATAGGCAGTCTTGCCTGTATATGGAGAGTCTTGGATGCATGGCTTTGGATGGTTGCAATAATTGCAAGTCTGAAAATCCCCGATAACACAGTTTTGTTTCATGTTTCAGTCAAGCGGTATTTGTTGGATGGCTTTTCGATCACAAATAGCTAAAGGCTGCAGTCAATGTGAGTCAAGGGCTCTCAGATGCTCTTGGAGAGCCTCATAGAAATGGGATGATAGTTGGAGGAATTTTGGTTGTATCTCTAAGGTTGCTGAGTGGGTTCCCTGCTGGTTTGGCCGCAGAAATAGTCCATTATTGTTGGAGTCAGATAACGCCAAGCGGTCGGCCTGGAGACATAGCTTTGTAGTCTTAACACGCGAATCAAGACTGCGTCTTTAAACGAAGGAATGCTTTAGTGGGTTGGCTGGCTCTCATCGCCACATACCAACAGCCAGACAAGCCTTTGCTGAGTAGGTCTGTGGGCGGAGTTGGAGTTATACATTGATCTTACTCCTTATAAATAGCTCTGGGTGAGACTGCGTTGCTAAAAGATATCTCGGATTCATTGTCCAATGTCCACACTTTTTTATTCGTCACTCGGTCATCTGTAAAAATACAGCAGCCAAATGTTGGCAAAATATCTTTTGCAGAAGCGTCGAAAGAATTCTGCTTACCGTCCTATTGCCTTTGTTGCTGTAAGAGTCTTTTCATTTCACCAGCTAACCACCTACTGCTTTCTGGGATTGAAGAACTACTATTTGCCGAAACATGAACTACTGTTGCCTTTCGAAAATATTATTCGCATAACATGCGACTTCATCACTCAACTCGCTATTGGATTCTGTGGTTTCAGCTACTGTTCCGAGTGTTCTCTAGTCTCGGCATGTCGTTATATGCTAAGCGTCAAGTCCTACCACAAGCTTCCAGTCTCCTGGCCCGATGCTAGAATGGCTGATGCTTTGCTTTCTGTTTTCTCTGCTTGTTCGCAATGCTCCCATCTCCTCTTGTGTCATCCTGCATTCTGTGCTATACATACCAGGGAGTGTCAGAGTGTCACACTGTTGATGTATGGTCTCCTGAACTGTCAACAACCTTACATTTTCGCAGTCTCTAGCTTTCGCTGCAAGCTTCACAGTGTACTTTCACAGCAGCTTCGCAGTGTACTTTCGCAGCAAGCTTTGCAGTGTACTTTCTCAGTGTTCTTTCACAGTGCACTTTTGCTCCTGCAGAGAATTTTTGTTAAAAGGGCAGTTCTTAAAAGCTTTACAAGAGCGCCTCCTTCACAAATTCCATTATGCTTGTCACTTTGCGGTTGGTTGTACATGTTCTGTATGTTGAAGTTCCCCCATGTGTTGCTGTTGGGCATATGTTTTATGTGAAGAAACTTTAACTTTAAAGTTCTGGGTAGTATATACACTGTATATTGTATAGCATTGCATGTGTGTAAAGAACATGATGCAGAAGGCAGCTTTGATTTTAGTTCTTGGCTGTACAATTTACAAGTTCACATCAGAAGATTTGGATACATAGAGACCATTTCAACTTCTTTTGCAAGGTTTAAGCATATTCTCTTGATGTCTTCCTTAGCAATGTTTCATAGGAAGATAGTTTTGTCTGCAGTTCACGTTTTGATAAAATAACTAGGTTAATGGAATAATGGTCTAAACATCCCTTGAGACCAAGATCATTGTCTCATGCCTTTGATGTCCACTGTAATGGCAGTCTTTCAGCAGTCTTTCATTGTTGGATATCCTTTCTGAAACAACTGTTTGCTCTTCATTGCTACTGTAATGCTGCAAGTAATTGTCTATTGATCCCATAATGTCTTTCTGTGCCTGACAGTGCCTGTGCCTCACCATCTTCTTAACATTTGTCTTATCTGCAATCAATGATGGTCACATAGATGGTGAGCTGATCTGGCAATGTTTGTGGTGTATCGTCTTACCATCTGTATGATCACTGATTCATTGGTATAGAATGGTGTAGATGTAGAATCAAATAGGCCTATATAAATACTGTCACTCTCAGCTGTACTCTGCATTGATCATGCATAAGGCATACTTGACATTTGTCTGTCCTGCATGGATAAGTTTGATGTTCCTTCAGAATCTTCCGTTCGAATGATGTACTGAGATATAACCCAACAAAGTAGATTTGTATCGTTCAGTGACAACTGATGTAAAGTGAATGCTGACAAAAGGAATTGCAATCGCATTCTTGGATGCATGGCTGAGTGCAATTTCTATTGGTTATCACTGGCCGCCACTGGCCCCTGCCTCTTTGATAGAACATTCTTAGTCTCTTCGTAAGTTGGAATTGGGGGAAAGGATGGGTTGGAAGTTAAATGCACTTCGCACAGCTGAATGCAGATCTTGTATAGCTTCTGACAATTAGAATTGCTTGCTGGATACCAAAGTGCCTAAAATTGGGTTACCCACCATTTCTGAATTAATTTTGCTGCCTTCCGCATGAAATGCACAACCTCTTAGTAGAAATATGCCACCCGACCTTCAGCATGATATCAACCAAGAAACACGGTCACTCAGTTTCAAGCTGGCCACATGCTGTCTCTTCTTTGTAGTTTCTCTGAAGGAATAGCCGAATAGGTAAAGGTTTACTGAGAACTTTTATCGCATTGGCTGAATTGCATTGATGAGGGTTCATTTTGTTCCATGGTATCAATGGCCCCTAATAATGTCATTGCTGAATCAGGGTCCGAATGTCCTGCTAAGTATATGGCTGTTGACCATCAGAATTGTACACTCCCGGGCAAAAGAAATAGACCACCCTAGAATTCTACTTCATTTTGTTAGGCTTTGATTTTTAGCCTGGCTCACCAGGCTAATTCAGGAGTAATGGTCTGAAAATATTGTCTGTCAACTCTACTGTTCAATAACTACAGGTTCAATATATCTGTTTTTGTGTTTTATTGGTTTGTTAGGGTAGCTAGATGTATGGAAATTACTTTTTTTTTTCAATTTCAAGAATTTTTTTTTCCCCCAAATTTTTTTTTCCAAGATTTGAAAAAAAAAAAAAAAAAAATTCCACTTTTTTTCAATTACACTAATTTTTTTTTTCAAAAAGAGGGAATCAGGCAACTTTTTTCCTAAATTAAAAAAAGAAAAAAATTGTTTTCCTAGATTAAAAAAACCAATTTTTTTGTTCCAAATTTTTTTCAATTTCGCCAATATTTTCAAAGGAGGAAAGTGGGCAACTTCAATATTTCAAAAAACTGTACACATTCTTTTCGTGGTTATTTTGATATTATTTTGTTCATGGAACAACCACAATAACAGCACTTCACTTGCCGCAATTCAGAACCACCTTTCTCGGCCATTTCCAAAAAAGTAGACTTAATTATTTCACCAGCATTGCTACATATTTTGACGTCATCACTGCTACATATTTTGCCATCATCACTGCCACTTGAGCCAGGCTTTGAATCCGTGGATTCTTGTTACAGAATATACTCATCCAAAAGCTTCATTTTCTGTCAGTTAATCAACAGAAGCATTGTCTTCGTACTGAATTGTTTTTCCTCTTTACTTTTTAAGTAGAACAGTTTTTTGGCTGCACTTCTTGACGGCTTTCTGCACTACAAAATGTGCATATTTTCCATTCTGTGACACTGCCTTCCAGAGCTCCTCGGTGTTACTAGGTTTGCACCTTCTTAGATTAACATCAGTATGAGCCCACAAGTTCCGAAATTAGTTGAAATCTGGACTTTGTCGAAAGTTGTGGTGGAGGAATAATGGTGTGGCAAGCCTTTTCAAGCACTCTTCTGAGGTATCAAAAATCATCTGAGCTTCTAAGTATGTAAAAAGAATGTATCGGGGTCTTCTGCTGACCATTTAGAAGCTTTTCCTTGCAGAAAACGTACAAAATGTGCTGTTCCAGGATGACAAGCTAATGTCCACGCAGCAAAGGTGACCCTTAGTATTTGCTGTGCAGCAATATATCAGCTATGTTCTGGCTGGGACAAAATATAGATATCAATCAAATTGTGAACTTTTTGGGTCATATTTATGTTGATCTAAGATGACACAAATTTGGTTACACAAATGTGCTTTGAAAATCATTGAAACAGCAATGGGAAAATGTGCACATTTTGCAGTGTGCAAAGTTGTCAAGAAGTGCAGCTAAAAAACTGTTCTGCTTAAAAAGTGAAGAGGAAAAGCAATTTAATGCTAAGACAATGCTTCTGTTGATTAACTGACCAGAAATGAAGCTTTTTCGATTTGTATATCCTGTTAAAATCAAAGCCTTACGAAATGAAGTAGAATTCTAGGGTTGTTCATTTTTTTTGCCCAGGAGTGTATTAGTCAATGCAAAGCCTGATTTAAGGCTGCTGGTCATTAGCCACCCTTCCTCTGACCTGTCTTGGGGCCAGTTGGGGGTACTATGGTTTAAATCCCTATCCCTATATGGTCACTGTTGAGTCTAATCTAATTTTAGCAGCCGCATCAGGATCAGGCTCTAGGGTATGGGTCGTATTGCACTATAAAAGTCTCTTGCGTTGACTTCTTGTATTTTCTGTTTTCCTAGAGCGTAGGAGTTTTCGAAGTTATTTGTAAAAAGAACCTCTCTAAGACTTCTTGTGACAACATGGACAATAATTGTTGGAAAGGTTGTGCATTTGTAACCGCGGTTCATGATTTGCATCATTCGTTATGGTCACACCCAGAGAATCTGAAGTGTCTTCCTGAAAAAAGTAAGAGACAGGTTCCCTTTTTCGGTTAAAAAGTTGGCTGTTCAAAGTTTCAGAGCGTATTGGAAATCGACAATGCGAATCAAACATAAGCGTTTGCATCACATAAATACCCAAAGGAGATCTGAGCATAGAGGTTGTATAACAACCTCCGCCCAGTACTACTATAACTTATTAACTATCACTATAACTATGAAAATAAACCGTTGTACCTCATAGTTGCTACTCATCTTCAAACAACTTATCAGAAATACATATATATATACATGAAATTTAGCCTTGGAGACTGAAGTTGGAGTAACTTGTTGGATGTTCTTCCACTGCTCTTCCACTGCTCTTGTTTGTACTTCCATCTCTCCATTGATGTTGCTGTATACATTCCTGTTGTTTGCCAGTAATTCAGTTGTTCTTCTGACTGATGCCTGACAATGTGTCTGGCAGATAATACAATGGCAGTCACACTGACACATTTATGTGATGTACACATGCAATACCACTGCATAAGAGATATGGTACATCATAGTATATGCCAATGTTCATACACTGTGTAAATTGAATATGATAGTAATCATAGTATATCCTCATTCATTGTGGTCTTGTTGACTGGGTGGTGTGCATGATACTTAGATGTCTTTGTCATGTAATTTGTATCATAATGACCTCATAGTAAAATTAATTACAAGATTAGCTCTTTGTGATTGACTAATACAGTTGAGTATTATAACACTTGTTATGGATAATATGTAGCACAGGAGGAAATTGGCTGCTCCATACAGCTTTTGAACATACAATAGAATGGATGATAAAGTGGGGGTAATTTCTCTCACACTTCCACCATGTATTACCACTACAACTTGCTGGCTTAGGCCTGACATAAGTAATCTCTAGCTTCTTGGATCTTCTCGAGGCTCTCCTTCCGGTCGGTCGATGGACAAAAAAACGCTTTTTATTTTCATAATATCTTTGATAAAAAATTTTTATTTTCATAATATCTTTGATAAAAATTGTAAGTACGCTAAATTTTTTCCCTTAGGCAGAATATCTGTTGGGTCGCTGGATCCAAGAAGCTAAAAATCATATATATCTTGCCTTAGCCATGTAATGTACTGCTTCCATACTTGGCTATTCCCTTTGATTTGATATGATCAAAGGCCAGCCTGATGAAGGCACAGGTATACTGCATATCAAGTCACCTGTGAAGGCTGCTCTTTTCATTTGGACTTGCCTCAGCAGGATTATGATGCACCTCTGAAGGCCACTGCAGGCTGTATACTGCTATATATATGGGAGACTGCCATAAGCATGAGAAGTGTTAATGGCAAAATGATACACTAACTTACAGGCAAGGTCATTGGAGTCCAGTTTTGGTCCGTCGTTGAACCAAGTACTTGTTTGGTGTTTGCTGATAAAACCGATACAAGCTTTATTTGGTTTTATGGTATTATGAGTCTTGGGCACCGGTTTCAATCATCCTTCACCTCATTGCTGTGTCCTCCTGTCCTAATTAGCCTACCAAGTGCATAAATACAGGATGTAAAGCCCCAATTATTAGACTGGCAGGAGGCCAGTCTATTGAACTCCTAGAGAATGCCAGAATCCTGTTCCCCCAGCTGGATCATTGTACGTACATGGCTGTCGTCTGCCAAGTGATCATCAAGTGATCTCAAGTAGTGGCTGCAATTATCGTATTTGCACCTTGCTTACCTGTTGATTGAGTCAACTAAACCATGCTCATCAGGCCTGCTACATGTCCAGGCATTTCATTGCTCACAGCCTTAGTAAATAACTTTATTACATTGGTTAATTTCGACTGTATTCGTCTGCAAAAAATAGCAGTAGCCCAATGCATTCTGGGAGTTCCTGGATACTTTTTTCCATGTCCACCAGAGGGAGTTTGACCCTGGCCATGCTACTGCAGGGACATCTAGTGAAAAAATTGTGAAGCGCTGAGCAGACATGCATGTGGCCTGAATTTGTGGACTTTTCAGTGGGTGCAAGTGTTGGCAGTGGGTGCAAGTGTTGGCAGGGGGTGCAAGTGTTGGCTGGGGTACAAGTGTTGGCAGGGGGTGCAAGTGTTGGCTGGGGGTTCAAGTGTTGGCAGGGGTGCAAGTGTTAGCAGGGTTGCAAGTGTTGGCGGTGGGTGCAAGTGTTGGCAGGGGATGCAAGTGTTGGCAGTGGGTTTAAGTGTTGGCAGTGGGTGCAAGTGTTGGCAGTGGGTGCAAGTGTTGGCCATGGGTTCAAGTGTTGGCAGGGGATGCAAGTATTGGCAGTGGGTGCAAGTGTTGGCAGTGGGTGCAAGTGTTGGCAGTGGGTGCAAGTGTTAGCAGTGTTTGCAAGTGTTGGCAGTGGGTTCAAGTGTTGGCAGTGGGTGCAAGTGTTGGCAGTGGGTGCAAGTGTTGGCAGTGGGTGCAAGTGTTGGCAGTGGGTGCAAGTGTTTGCAGTGGGTGCAAGTGTTGGCAGGGGTTGCAAATGGTTGTAATGTTTACCAATGGATGTAATGTTTACCAATGGATGTTCACATACCAATGGGTGTAAATTCAACAATGGGTGTAAATTCAACAATGGGTTTAAATTCAACAATGGGTGTATATGTTTGCCAGTGGGTTTATATGTTTAGCATTAAAGTGTATATGTTTACCAATGGTTGTATACATTTCGAAAGGGTGTATCATACTATTAATTCACGGACCCCTTACGCTACTCCAACAAAACTACTGATTGCCCAGTTATGAAAACTTCTACAAGTCTTCCTACAACACCCTACAATGTCCTTAGCTATGTTTCACATCCAAATTATAGGCACGCAAATTGAAGTTAGGTTTTTCAACATAACCCTCCCCTGACATGTCTTCACGGGTCTAATGCTTGCTTACTATTAATTCACCGACCCCTTATGCTACTGCAACCAAACTACGGATAGCCAAGTTATGAAAACTTGCCAGAAGCTTTTATGTATTCTTTACAAGGTCCTTACCTAGGTTTCATGTTCAAATTACAGTCAAAGAAATTGAGGTGATGTTTTCCATAAACCAACTATATAGGCGATTACAGAAAACCCTTTAGTTTTCAACTTCCCTCGCATGTATGCTTTCACGGGTCTTATGCTAGTACCATACCAAAGGGTGTATATGCACCAAATGGTGTATATTTACCAAAGGGTGTATGCGTATTTATCCTCAGTCCAGTGTGAATCCTTGATTCTGATTGGTTGAGAGCCGCGGTGTATGACACCTGTCGTCATCAGACAGGGTGTATGAGATAAACAATGATGTCACAATTGCAACCATAGGATTGTTATGACGTTTTCTTGTAGCAACAATAGTCATGACGTCACAATGCCATTGTTTGAGCCATTGTGACATCATCCAGGTGACAGCACTATTGATGACGTCACAATGCTGTTGCTTTGTTACTGAAAGACATTTCAGACTCAGTTTGCAAGAAAATCTTTGGGCATCAATAAAGTAGAAATCTGAGGATAAAACCGTTACACCCTGCTCGTTTTTCGAGGGTACGGGAATATACACCACTCAGGCCTCCATACACCACTCAGCCTTCGGCTTCGTGGTGTATGGAGTCCTTCGTGGTGTATATTCCTGTACCCTCGAAACGAGCAGGGTGTAACTGATAGTATGTTTACCAATGGATGTAATGTTTACCAATGGGTGTAATGTTGACCAATGGGTGTAATGTTGACCAATTGGTGTAATGTTGACCAATGGGTGTAATGTTTACCTACAGGTGAATGTTTACCAATGGGTGTAATGTTTCCAATGGGTGTAAGGTTTACTAATGGCAGCAAGGTTCACCAATGGGTGTATATGTTTACCAATGGGTGTATATGTTTATCAATGGGAGTATATGTTTATCAATGGGAGTATATGTTTACCAATGTGTGTATACATTCCCAAAGGGTGTATATACTGTACCAAAGGATGTATACATACTAAAGGGTGCACACGGACCGAAGGGTGTACATGTACCAAAGGGTGTATGTGTTAATAATAATAATGCTTACCAATGGATGTATACATTCCAAAGGCTGTATACTGACTGATGAGTGTATGCCAACCATTGGGTGTTCGCTGACCGCTGGGTGTCTACTGACCGATGTGTGTCTACCGAGTTGTACCTACCGATGATGGGTTTCTATTGATGAGTGTATATTATATCGATGGGTGTATACTGATGGGTGTATTCTGTCTTCAAGCAAGCCTTCAAGTGGTTGCACAGTATTTTAATGCGATGTCGTGCACTGGTAGCAGAGCTACGTTTGTGCATCTCGTGCACTCCGTTCTAGTTGCTGCTTTGCAAATATCTAGATTTTCACCATCCATTACTTTATTGAGGAAATCAATTCATATTTTTATGGTGTCCGCAAAGTACAAGTATTGGAGATATTCTTAGATTGGAGTAAATGCATTCTTGTATGAAAGATGCCTAGTCTGTGGCAATGTCCTCGTATGGATGCATTTGACAAATGCATTTGATCAATTGGTACTGCCACTAAGCCATCAGGATCTTATACAATAATGGCTTTGTCAATTTTTCTTTGTATCTCAAGGGTGTGCAATTTAGTATCTCCAACATGGCGGTAACACTGCTTCTCCTGTAATAGTCATGGATCTCTCTGGAACACAAACACGCTGTCAGCAAACACCCTGCCAGTCTTGCATATTTTAATATGCCCCCATCTAGTCCATCAATGGTATTATGAGTCTGACATTCTTGTAAGCATCTCCAGCTAGTAGTCAGAATGTCTGAGAATGTCACTGACTGGGTGCCTGGGATTATGACCTGGTAGTTGACCAACATGGTTCCTATTCTAATAAGCCAACCTTATGTGACAGTACACTGGGATAAATAAGAGTAATCCTGTCTGGCGTGCATTATCTCTCAGCGTGCTCAGCAAGTCTTGAGATTCCAAGACATCATATATAGGTCAATGACTTCTCTGACTTCAGCACACAGAGTAGACTTCTATAACTCTTCTATTTATAAGTGAGACATAGTATATAGGTCAGTTTAGCACGTAGACAACAGTTGTGCAAATCTTCTATTTATGAGACGTAGTATATTTGTGTCCCTCAAGCACAGAGGACCAGTCTGCAGTTCTTCTATTTACAAGACATTGTTTATAGGTCACTTCAGCACACAAAGGAAAGTCTTCTATTTATGAGACATCAATATAGGTCACTTCAGCACACAGATGACAGTTCTGCAAGTCTTCTATTTACAAGACATTTTTTATAGTCACTTCAGCACACAGAGGAGTCACCAGTCGGCAATTCTTCTATTTATGAGGTGTAGTATATAGGTCCCTTCAGCACACAGAGTACAGTTCTATAGCCCTTCTATTTTTGAGACGCTATATATATAGGTCACTTCAGCACACTGTCAACAGTTTCCGCAATTCTTCTATTTCTAGGCATAACAGGGATCTGCTAATGCAGTCTAACTGCTGGGTAACACTGGGCATGTGGCTGATCACACTGTGATGTGAATACAATGGTAGTATTGCATGTACTAATGCTATTATGCAGTCACATCACATGCTTGATGGACAGTGATGGTGCTGCGCTATGGTTAAGCCAGGACTGCATTACAATGCTTTGCTGGCTTATGATTAGGCTATGCAATGGACTCTCAGTGATCCCTCTGACCAGTGCACTCCTATGAGCAACCAATCTGCATTCTGTAATAGACAACCTCTACCTTTCTCAGGAAGTTATATTCTCTACAAAATTGCTGTAATAGAAAAAGGGCTGGGGAAGTAATCTTTTAATAGCCTAAGTACTGCACCCCACGCGATTGTTTGAGAAGTTTCGATGATTTATAAATACCAATAAAATTAATTTTTTCAGCACTACTATCTAAAGGGTATAAATGTATAAATACTGGAAGGGCCCTTGCTGTCAAGCACCCACAAGTTACCCGCTCCATACAATGACCGCCGAAGGTAAGGAACCTCCGCGGAAGTGTCACTTGTCGCCAAGACCAGACCAGTTAGTAAATGCTGCAATGCTGACTATGATGATGCTGCAGTGCATTGACACTTTCCTCTTTTCTATTTGCAAGGAGGCAACCAGCGATCAATAGCCGATGAACATGAAAAATGGCTGGGAAGCTAATCAGCCTAATTCGCTTTATGCACACACTGTGGCATTTTATGCAGATTGAGGGGCCATGTCATGTGTCTAATGGTGCTTTATGGTGTAGTTTATGATGTTACAGGGACACTAAGTCATCATTCAAGGCTGCAATACTGGTTCATTAGCACTCAGTTAGTGTACTCTCACAGTAACTGCCAGAACTTTCTGGTTTAAGTCAAGGGCCTCCTCAGTGACTCTCCATAATTACTGTACTAGCTCTGACTTGTGCACAGCTTTACTAGCTAATAAATTATGAGACATATGCATATAACTTTGCAAACAAATTTAGGAAAAGGTAGCTCAGTGGTGACGTGCTGGGTTGCCAATCGCTGGGTTTCGGGTTCGAATCCAGCTCTTGCTGGTTCACCTTGTCCTATGTTTGAACGACTGTTTCAGTCATCCTTCACCTCATTGCTGTGTCCTCGTCCTGTCCTAATTATCTTACCAGGTGCAAAAATACAGGATTAAAAGCCCCAACCATCCATCAATTGTTGCAAAATGAGGCTAGCTTGATGGATACGTGAACCAAAGAGATCTATAGAGTCATCAAGTTCTTGACATTTACATTAGGAAATCTGGCTATTTGACAAATTCCATAACATAACAGACTGTTACTGACTTTATTTAACATGCCTTGGAATAATGCTTCAAACTTAGTTTTGAAAGGTAAAAGTTAAAACATTATCAAATAAATACCCTCTCTCTCATGAAAGGGATTACTTTGGGCATTGTCTCATTGGATGCTCTGTGGTCTTGTCCAACTGCATGGAAAATATTCATTACTTTAGAAAGGGTTCTCTTTGGGTTTTGAAATGGCATTAAGATAAAATCAATATCCTGAAGTTATTTCTTTGATAGTAAGATTAAATTCAACATTTTGAAGGTATTGATAATAATAATATTGAAATTTTAGGGGGTCGCTGAACTGCATGAAGAGTGTTGTGAGATCAGATAGTTGAGTGGATGCTTCTATTTTCCAGAAACGAGCTCTAGATAATGATCTTCACATTGTGTGAAATTCATCCATTATCCGTTCCGTTTCACAATGAATTTGTAAAGGACAATATCTCGGTTAAATTCGCTGATTTGAATCTGCAGGTCTAACGCAGTGCTTCGGAGCGGCTTCTCAAGGCTGCAAGATATCCAAGTGTTTGGGATCATCCATTTTGCATGCAAGAGATCATTATTCTTCATTGTCTGTTGGGCTCAATTCACAATTTAATTTGCATTAGAATCCACATGTTGGTCTAACCTGTGGTCTCTATTGAGAAGCTACTATGGAATCCCCTGTATTGTAATATTCTGCAGAAGTTATTGCTATCGGTATCAGTTAGATATCAATTTTGCCAGTTCTAAAATAGCTGTTAGTAACCGAAAAAGACGCATAAAATTGACTTGCTAACTAAGACATACACTGCTAAGACTTTATATTTATGTGTTGTAATTTTTCAAAATGTAGAATAAAATTACTTGTTTTAATATTACTTGTTTATTTAAGACACTGTTTATATTCGGGCGTTGACATTCAATCAGTTAATGCCCTGCTTTCTAAAACTTGAAATTATCTTGGTGCAATTGTCTGTTTATGTCTAAAATTTGATTTGCATTACACATTTGTCCAACCATTGGTCTCTGTTCTTCTTTCAGCTGGTTGGTGGAGAATTCGAACTGGAATCGAACTTCATCATTCAGGATCCGGAAAATGTCGTTCACATGCTGCAACTTACCGACAGTTGCGCGACCACTCTTCAGGTAGGACCGCTTTGTCATAACTCTTTTCAAATGTGAGACATTGATATCCTTGGTGTTTTAACAAAGAGGATATAAAGTTTTTAAGAGATATAAGGCCCCGCTCCTTCTGACATGTGATAAATGTCCCTGAATTTTGCTTCAAAGAAGAGAAAGAATGTTTAAAAGATAAATTGATGAAATAATTTTGTGTGGTTGCACCATCCATCACTGACACAGCCTTCCCCTGCCTCATGGGCATTAATTGTTTAATTTGCCATCATATATTATTATCGGATTTATCAATCTTACGTACAATTTGGCTTCAGAAATTAATTTGCCATAATTCACAGTTATACATTGATTTGTACCCTGCCCTGAGACAATAGCAACACTCAAACAATTACTATTTTGTTAAGTAACTTAAGACTATCTATTTGTTTGTTGAAACAATGGTAACAGTCGATTTGTTTGTTGTGATTATCAATTTGTTTATTGAAACTATAATAGCAAATAAGTTGTTTATTAATTTTACATGGATTGGATATACCTGGACTCCTGGAGCGAAGAAGAAACATTTATTTTCCATATCAATCAATTTGTTGGTTGATTTTATTTTATTTTATTTATTTTAAAAATATTTTAACTGGGTGACACATCCATACTAGGTTTTTCATGTGGCCCAGTTGATAATATCAATTCGTTTGCTGAAACAGTAGTAACCATATTATATTTGTTTGTTGATACTATGAGTTTGTTTGCTGAAACAATAGTAGCAATATATTTGTTTGTTGAGAATATCAATTTGTTTGCTGATACAGTAGTAGAAATATTTTTGTTTGTTGAGAGTATCAATTTTTTTTTACTGTAACCAAAGTAACAATCTATTTGTTTGTTGAGAGTTGAGACTTTCAATTTGTTTGCTGAAACAATAGTAACAATCTATTTGCACTTGGCTTTTATTGGTTTGTTGACACATCAGGTAAAATAAAATTTTAAGACAATCTTTGTAAAAATATTTGCCGAAGAAGTACTTTAATGCTACCGTACTTCTTGAAATTTTAAAGGTTGCAAATACATCTGCATGTTTAACATGGTTAAAGGAAGCTTTGATCCCCAGCATATTGCAACAGGCTATCAGCAACATCACTTGGTGTTGGTTGGTATGGAAACATCTTATTGGAGGATATTCTATAGCCTGAGTGTGGGCTGTAGAATTGTGTAGGTGTGGTGTCACTGTGGTGTGAGATGGCTCAGTGACCTCCATTGTGGCTTTAACAATTTGTCTGGATTGCAACCTTTTTGGGTATGTTTGCTATGGGAGAATAGCAAACAGGGAGGACACAGTGAGAACACACTGACCAATCTGGTGATGGATGCCTGACACTGCCCGTGACATTGCTCGTCTTCACATTGACGCAAGAGGGGGGGGAGGGTTGGTCTAGTGGTAGGGTGCTGGACTGCCAATCGCTGGATCTAGGGTTCGATCCAGCTCTTGCCGGGTCACCTGGGCCTATGTTGGATGGCTGTTTCAATCATCCTTTGCCTCCTTGCCGTGTCATCCTCCTGTCCTAATTAGCCTACCAAGTGCATAAATATAGGACTTAAAGCCCCAATCATCCATCAATCTATCCATTGACGCAATAGACTGGAGAGTCCTCGCTGTCCGTTCCAGCTAGCTATCCGCTCTGACCAGCTGTTCTCTCTAATTATAGGCAGCTGTTTAGCCCAGCCAGCTATCCTCTCTGCCCAGATTTCTGCCCAGCTAGCTATCCACTCTGACCAGCTGTTCGCTCTAATTATAAGCAGCTGTTTAACCCAGCCAGTTATCCTCTCTGCCCAGCTAGCTATCCTTTCTGACCAGCTGTTCTGTTTGGTCAGTTGTTTGCTCTGTGTAGATGTCTAGTTTAGCTAGCTCTCCTCTCTAACCAGCTATGCAGGGATATTCTCTCTGAGCTGTATTGTCAAACCGGCTGTCCACTCTAAGAAGCTGTCTAGTCCAGCTAGCTATTTTCTCCATCCAGCTCTCCTCTTTTACTACTTGTAGCTCTCTGGCTAGCTGTCCAATCCAACTGTCCACCTTATTCTCTGGCAGGTGACCATTAACCAATCTTGTGTCTCGTGCCTGGGAGTGTCCATTGTCCAGCAGCTGAAAGTGACGGTGTCGACACTGTCCTCAGACCATTCACATGTCCTCAGACCTGTGCGTTGTCCTCAGACCTTTGCGTTCTCTGCGTTCGTTGCTATCTGCTAGTATCTAGGCACCAGCAGGGCAAATCTCATAAAAACTGCAGGTTTTTCCTGAGACCTTTAGAATGCCAACTGTACGAAGTGACTGAAAAAGGGATTGCGAAATCAGTTTCTGTGTGAAAAAGGCGCACTTCAGCAGGCAACAGTTGCAGGGACACTTGGGTTATACATGTTATACATGTGGAGGACAAAATTGTTCAGCCATTTTTAAGTTGGCTTCCCAATGGAAATCCACCCAAGATTATCTCAAATGTTGAGTCACGTACTCATTGGTGACCTGATTGTGCATATGTTGTGGTTATTTATCGACTAATTCTGTTACTCCGGTGTGGCCATCATTAACACGTTTGTTACAATGCTGCATTTTCGTGTGGTTCACACTGTTTGCAAAATTCTTCAACCTAATAATTTGAAATTTCTCCCCGGAGAGCATTAGTTTTAATTTGATTATTTTTCCTCATGGTAGCATTGCTGTGGGAACCGCTCTAATGGGAGGCATTACGGCCGAAGAGTGGCATTGCCCAGCTGATTCGGAGTGATTCCATGCCATTGGTGTGACTTATTGCCCGCAATGTGATTGTTATTGGCTTGCGGCTGGGTAAATGATGTCGCGAGTAACAATTAAATTGATGAACGTCCAGATTTGTGTTCTCCGAGTGGGATATGCAACTTCCCACTGCCCAGTTATTTCCTGCAAATCGATTAAAATGCACCGTAATCCATTTGCAATTGTTTTAAAGCGCCTAATGTAAATAAAATTCCTTAAATGAACCGCGAGCGATTAATTTTATTGACGCAGATCGTTCTTTATTGCAAATAGAAACATTGCCTGAGCAACGATGTCAATCAGCTCATCAGCTGTCGTGGAAATTTTCAATCCTCAGTTTACTGCCTTGAAATCTGTGCAGGGAATACAGCCTTCCACAGGCAGAGATAAGGGGCCCGACCCTCCATCATTATGTAATCAAAATTGTGACAGCAACAGAAACTCTTGGTGGTGGAGAAAGGCTTGACAAATTGGGCTGGAAGGCTCAAGTGTCTGTAGTTGGCAGCCTTTCTAATCCTTTCGTTTTTAATGAGTTATTCCATTGCAACAGTGAAAGACATTAGACTAACAGGATGAATAAAAAAGCTGGAATTCATGGAAAAAGCCATCAATTTGCCACTGGATGATAAATTGGCTTTATACTCCACCCAGACAGTTTTCTATTGTCTTTTGCCATGGTATAACCAACAGATTTGTTAGTTATACCACTGTTGGGGATTAAGTTAGCTTGTTGTACTACATTTTCTGCAAACAATGCACCTAAAAATGACAACAAAATCACAAAATTCAGTTAAAAATCTTTAAGTAGTCATATGGAGTATAAGTCGCTTATACAACTCATTTTCGGTGTATAACTAACATTTCAGGGGTTATTTACCTCGGGCTAAAGCCCTCGGTAAATAACCACCTGAAATGTTAGTTATACACCTCAAATTCGTTGTATAACCTATACTTAACTGGGCCTCAGTCTGGCTGCAGGATTACAGTTCACCATTGTTGAGATTTAAACTGAATTTGGTGAATTTAGACTGGTTTGATATTTGTTTGAAGAACAGTATTGTTTCTTTCCACTTTGTTCTTTGCTGAGATTTTCTCTAAACCTCTGTGATTTAAAAGAATTACCATGTTCCCCAGTAGGGACTCCCTACAATATAAGATCACGGTTATAAGGCCAATTTGTTTTATATAAATTTGACTACCTTCCTCCCCAAATAGTGGGGGAGGGTTGGCCTAGTGGTAGCGTGCTGGACTGCCAATCGCTGGGTCCAGGGTTCGAATCCAGCTCTTGCCGGGTCACCTGGGCCTGTGTTGGATGGCTGTTTCAATCATCCTTCGCCTCATTGCCTTGTCCACCCCTATCCTAGTTAGCCCACCAAGTGCATAAATACGGGACGTAAAACCCCAATTATCCATCCTTCCATCATCCTCACCAAGTAGTTTTTCCATTAAAGCACACCTGCATAAGGGACCACAACATAAGACTACTTGGTGAATGCTGATTTATTTAGTCTTAACCAGATCTTGAAATTGTTATGAAGCATCAACTTCCCATAAAGCGGTCAAGCTGAGATTTTTCTTGGCAAACTCAAAGTGGTCTGAACCGTCTGATACCTGGAACCAAACTTGGAAAATTCCGCTGATATGTAGACTGACTTTTCAAGTTATAAAGGTCATTGTGGTTGGATATCGTTATACAATTCATGATTCTGTCCTCTTCAACAATGTTCAACGACAACAATACGATTTTCCCCTATCATGGAGATTAGCATTGTGACATGTTGTTGACGAATGAGGCGGTGTCCATCTTAAACATGTACAAAAGAGATCACCATTCACTAGGCTAAGTGCAGACAAAATGAGACTTCAGTCGGTGGTTGTAGGAATGGTCTGCTTACGGATTGGGTCCAAGGATTACTTTGGTTTAGTTGGACATCGCTGTTGCCTCGTCATTTGTTCAGTGGACAGCGGTCAGTGATTCATGGCGCGGCTCTCCTCAGTATAGGACTATAGGCCGGTGAGCCCTTCAACTCCCTTGTAGTGAGCCTTGGACACTGAGCATTGTTGTCAGGCGGGCAGCCCAGTTATTGTAGGGTGATTGATCGCTAATGATGGCCTTTGTTGTCTCTACTTTCTGCTGCGGAATGGAGCTCCTTGTCAATTCCTACCCGTCAGTTCCTGCCAGCCTCCTTGCCTGGCAACCCAATCTGGACTGGTCGTCTCTGTTCGTTCGGTGTTCGTTCGGTGTTCGCTCGATGTTCGCTGGATGTTCAGTCTGTTGCTGCTATGTCATCATTGTGTTGAACAGCTGAAGCCCTAGTCATGCCTGTCACTTCTCCCCTAACACTTGGGGGAGGGTTGGTCAAGTGGTAGCGTGCTGGGTTGCCAATCGCTGGGTCTCCTCATTGTAGTGTCTTCCTCCTGTCCTAATTCGCCTACCTAGTGCATAAATACAGGACATAAGCCGATATCATCCATCCGTCCATCGTTCGGTATTTGCTCAATGTTCGCTCGATGTTGCGTCAGTTGCTGCTATATCATCATTGTGCTGAACAGCTGAAGCCCTAGTCACGCCTGTCACTTCTCCCTTGACACTCGTCTTGGCATTGCTCAACACGTACCAAATTTGGCAGTGAGAATCTTGCCAAAATCTGCCTCATTGCAGTGTGCTCCTCATGTTCTAATTGGCCTACCAAGTGCATAGATACAGGACGCAAAGCCCCAGTCATCCATCCATTCATCTTGCCAGAATATCTGAAGCACTGTGCACATTTACCATATACCTGTACCAGAGGCAGTGAATGAGGAGATACTGGAGATTTACATGTTTTTGTTGCACTCAACCGTCTGTGTTTAATACTGTTTATGATATATATGCAGCTTTAGATCCATCAAATACTTGTGCATCAAGAATGCATGCAGCCAGTGCTGCACAAGTATTGTTTTATGCGGCACTTTACAAGCCTCGCGATATCCTTCTGGCTAGGGAGGCACAAAATTTAATGTCATCATGTGTGTTACTGTTGCTGCATGTGAAACCAAGTAAATACAGATAATCTCTTTAAACCAAACTTTGCGGTGTGATTCTTGTCAGCATCTCAGCCATCTTGTGTCAGCCTAAACTAAGGGCAGATGTAAACCTAGCATTCTTGAGTGGCTGTAAGCAGCCGAAGTGCTCTTGGTCATGATTGCCTGTAATCTCTTGTTAATTACTAGAAAATGCCCATTAGTGAAATAAATAAGTCTGGCAATGCATTATTGTGAAGTGATGCTGTTGACACTGTCGTTGAAGTAGGGAAATATTTTGAGGACACCTGGTATTTAAAGTTGAAAAGGCGTTAAAATTGTATATATATATCTAATTGTTGACATGCTCCTGTAGATGGCAGGGAGATGTTTGCTAGATCATGCAGATTAAGAGCCAGTTTTTCTAAGATTCAGGCAGGGTGTGCTACTCACCCGACTCAGATTTAGTTCATAATTTTTTTCTTGGCAAACAATTACTAAAAAGTGGAAAAAATAGCATTTTCAGACCTCCATACCGTTTAGGTTATTTTTAGGGGCCCTTTCAAATATAGGGCCAAAATTTGGATTGTGTCAAAGTCCAGATTTCAAGTCCAATTATCTCAGTACGTTCTTGGTGCACCTCTGTTATATTTGAAGGGCCTAATATATGGACCCAAAGGTATCATTTGGTATCGCATTTATGATGATTGACTCAGGGCGCAGGCAACAGGGGGCGCTCAAAGTTACTATTTCATTCAATTTTAAGCTGAATTGATGGGGCCTATGTGGCTTGCGCCCTTGGTGTACCTCAATGTTTTGTGCATGTATATGAAGGAGGGGACCTATATTACAAGTTTACATAAAAATTAGAATGGTACACTAAGGGCACATCTCCACAGGGGGCGCTGTTTCCTATAAAAAAATGAAATAGACCCTTTTTCAGGGCTCTGTAGCTCATTGCGCCCAGGGTCAACAGCATGGTGAGCATGCCTGTCATGTGCTATAACACCTCTAGTTTACTGGGATGTAGGCATCTCTGAGGTACTCTTAACCATTCTCTTCCCAGAATTTTTTTAAGGTACCACATATGACGATTTTTCAAATTTTCAAAAAATCACCAGGACGCCCGCAATATGAATCGAGACAGTCTTGCAAGTCATTTCTGTAATGAATTTTGGTTGTTAGGATATATTTTGTTCCAAATAGTGTGTACACGCAAGTAGGGGGCGCCACAAGTACCCCAAAATTTTTATTTCTTCCATTTTTCATGTTTGCTGGTGCTGCATTCATCTCAGTTGTGGGACGCCAATCTCAAAACAGGCAATTTAGCATGCCCCTGCAATTTTCTATATACAGTGTCACCTGTAAGTAAATAAATGGTTAATGATTTGCCATTGGGTCAATACTTTACATCCTCAACCTTAATTGCTCAAGGAAACAAGCATGCTCTTCTGAAGAAATGAAAACATACAGTTTTATAAAAAATGATATTTGAGGCACCTGGGATACGAAGGGTCGCAATTTGTCTTTGCTCATGCTCTGGCATCAGTTCCATATGGCATATGGGTCAAAATAATTTAAATGAGTGAAGCCCCCTCAAATTTGAATTTGCCTTGGCCATACGTAATTCTGAGTACATCAGAGAAAATTGGTTGCCATTGTTATCCCATACACCTTAAATATTGGCCTTTATGACCCAGTGTGTCTTTATCCCATTTAAAGACAATTCAGACTTACACAATCAGGATGATAGAATAGATCCAATACCATTGGCTCAATGTTATCATCCTGCTTGTGGAAGTGGCAATGGCAAAACATCACCCGTTTCACTTGCTTACAAGTTCTACTCTAGTGATATGCCAAAATGCCATTTACGATAGACCGTTTTTAGGTTTAAGTTGTGAAAGTTTGGCTATTCAATTTTAAAGCTGAATTCCTTAAATTTAGGCTGATTACATCCAAGACTGCACTATCTTGATTTATAGACAAAGAGGAACGTACAATTTCAAAAATGTGTGTGAAAAGCAGTTCACATGTTGGTAGAAATATAAAAGATGCATCATCATAACAAATAATAGGAAATACATTATTTGTACATATATATATTTTAGTTTTAAAACTCAATTACAAAGTATGAATTGAAGCATAAGCCGTCCAGATAACTATACCAAACCAAAGACATGGAAATGTATAATGCCCCATACATTGAAAAAGTTAGTGAAGTCTGAGATGTAATAATGAACAAAAATTGTATGGAATTGAGCCTTACAAATGTGTTACCAAACTATTGTAGCTGAGAGCTTAAAATGGTCAATCATAAATGCGATTTCTGTTGATCACTAAAACACACTGACTGTCAGAAGGTTTTAGTCCCATTAATTACATCAATGCAGCGCCAGCAAGCACGAAAAACAGGAGAATAATCTATTTTAGGGGTACTTGTGGCACCCCCTACATGCGTGTACACACTATTTGGAGCAAAATATATCATAACAACTAAAATTCATTACAGAAATGACTTGCAAGACTATCTCCATTCACATTTCGGGCGTCCTGGTGATTTTTTGAAAATTTGAAAAATCGTCATATGTGGTACCTTAAAAATATTCTGGAAAGAGAATGGTTAAGAGTACCTCAGAGATGCTTACATCCCAGTAAACTAGAGGTGTCATAGCACATGACAGGCATGCTCACCATGCTGTTGACCCTGGGCGCAATGAGCTACAGAGCCCTGAAAAAGGGTCTATTTCACTTTTTTATAGGAAACAGCGCCCCCTGTGGAGATGCACCCTTAGTGTACCATTCTAATTTTTATGTAAACTTGTAAAATAGGTCCCCTCCTTCATATACATGCACAAAATATTGAGGTACACCAAGCGCACAAGCCACATAGGCCCCATCGATTCAGCTTAAAATTGACTGAAATAGTAACTTTGAGCACCCTCTGTTGCCTGCGCCCTGAGTCAATCATCATAAATGCGATACCAAATGATACCTTTGGGTCCATATATTAGACCATTCAAATATAACAGAGGTACACTAAGAAGGTACTGAGATAATTGGATTTGAAATCTGGACTTTGACACAAACCAAATTTTTGCCCTATATTTCAAGGGGCCCTCAAAAATTACCTAAAAGGTATGGAGGTCTAAAAATGAATTTTTTCCAACTTTTTAGTAATCAGTTAGCAGGGAAAAAATTAAGAATAACATCCGAGTCGGGTGAGTATCACCCCCAATGGTGAAGTGCCTGAATCTTAGAAAAACTGCCTCTTAATCAGAGATGTATTATAGCCAGCTTGGCAAGTTATTGGATCAATGATAACATAGGGTCAATGTGCCTGTTGCGTAAGGTGCTGCCACCCGTGGGAAAATGGTTATAAGAAGTGGCTCCCTCTGTGGAGGAGTTAAATGTGAGAATATGCAGTTTCATGCACTCCTGGTGGGAGATCAGTGGTGGAGTAGGGAAACAGAAATGAGAGGGCAGTTACACGATTGTGGGCTCCCATCTGAAGTATGAGAGCAAAAAAGAAGGATAGGTGGATAGTTTGGTTCAGGGACATGCCTGTGGGAGGTGTATATAGCTGGCAACTGGGTTGATGATGTGACCTGAGTTTTAGCTCAAATGTTAATAGGATATCTTGGCAAATTCATGCTGCAATGGGATTACTACCGAGTTCTTTCTCTTGGATTTGTACTCAGTGTGGTATCCCTTGAGTAAAAGAATCGAATGCCTGGTGTTGTAGAAATTGACTAATCTATAATCTTATTGATATAGCTGAAATCTTGCTTACACCGCCTAACGACTGAGTGTCTTGAAGGATTTCATGGCCAATTTTCTCTGTGTTAAATGTTATGGAAGCAAGCAATCACTTTAATCACCTGATTATGACAAGTGTGTGAATCAAGTTCATCAACAGACTTCTAAACATCGCCACATATCGATGTTTGTAGTGGCTTGAATAGTGTAAGTAGTAAATTATTAAAGACCTTACTTTCCAATGGCAATTGGTGATGGATATGGTGTAGTCTTCGGAAGTGGATGGATCGACAAGACCGCATTGTGATGTATTGAGTTTGCTTTCTATCCTGTTTAAGGCGATTGCAGAATGCCATAGATTGTTGTGATATCGATGAAAAGTCAGCATCTAGCTAGAGGCAGCTTTTAGTGATACTGTCTCTCTGCTCTCAGATGCAATATATCGGTTTGCGACCTTCTGCGTGCTAACATTATCGGAGGGTGAGGAATTTTTATTTGTCCTGAGTAAGCAGTTATTGCGTGAATGTCATCTGGCCAATGGTTTCTGTGAACAGTGCCATAAAAATAGCAAACAATAGCAAACAGATTTTTACTAAAAACCTGTTCTTTTTCCCTTGATGGCGTAGAAAGTGTTGCATGAATATCAGTTGGCCTCTGTCTTTCTTTGATCATAAAGAATAGCAATCCTGCACAGTGCACATTACCCAGATTTTATATTATGTTGCAAATCCTGGTTATTTCTTCCTTATCTCAGTTGAAGAGCATTGCATGAATGTCATCCCAGTCTCAGTCGGTGTATTTCTGAGGAACATCTGCAATTGTAACACTATACTTTCTGCATTACAGAATAGCAAAGGTTTGGTAAATCTATTACAGCAATGTGCTACAATGCCAGCATGTGTACTATTGCACAGCTCCAGTGTTTTATCTCTTCACTTAGCATACAAATAATGTCCAGACTTATCAGATAGTCACATGGCTGACATAATATATTGCAGGGTTTGTAAGCAATGTCATCCATCTGATAAGTATTGGTGTCTGTAATTGGAGAGGTTGAAATAGGACTGTAGGCCAGTGTAAGGGCCTTGGGACTAAGTTGGGAGTGAGGTTGAAGAGATAGCATCAGTGGTTGGCAGGCTCTGGTGTGTTGCCAGGCCATTGCCCTCTCTTCTCATCCTTACTCTGATGATATCTTGGTGCTTTAGACCAGACACATTTACCACAGTTTCTGCCTTACTGACACAGGATCTGGTACAGTCCCTTCTTAGTCTCTAGCACAGGCACATTTTCTGGCACAGCAATTGGGACACTGCTCACGCAGGATATTCAGGGTCTGGTGCTGTCATTTGTCCTGTCTCCAACACAGCTACAGACACTACTCATGGCAGGGTCTCTGGCACAGTCCATGGCGTAGTCACTGGCACAGTACCTGGCCAGCTGACACTGTCTCCAGCAAAGTTTCTAGCACAGCTACAGGGACACCGCCCACATGGGAGTCGGTGGGACAGTTCTAGCCCTGGTACATCCAGCTGCTGGGCTTTCTTTTTCCAGATGCACTGGTTTGCTTAAGATTTAGCTTGGAGGCAACTAATCGAATTGTCTCTTCCAATTAGCTGACTCTGACCACTGCCCAATCTGTAGTCTCTGACTACTGCCTTAGTGGGCTCAGTCATTTGCCTGACTGAAATAAGTAATATAAAGGTTGTCTTATGTATTTCTGTCTGAAACGCTCTGGGCTGAAGAACTGCACATTTGCCTTTCCAGTGGTGATTAATGAGATTAGCATGGATCCTTTTGTTGCGCTCAGCCGTGTGTGTTTATGATATTCAGCTTTGGATTCACCAAATAGCTGTGCATTTAGAATGCATGCAACCAGTGCTACACAAATATTGTTTTGATGCGACACTTTGCAGGCTTCACATCATCTTGTGGCAAGGGAAGCACAAATATCAACATTTGCTTTGCCGCATGTGAGAACAAGTAAATATATAATCTCTTTGATATCAAAACTAGTAGTGTGATTCTTGTAAGAATATCAGCCTAAGCTAAAAGCAGGTGTAAGCTAAGCACTCTGAGGAACTGTAAGCATCAGCCAAAATTACTCCTGGCCATAATTGCATGTAATTTCTTGTTAATTAAATCTTGGCAAATCCATGCTGCAATGGGATTATTGAGTTCTTCCTGTTGGTTGTGTACTCAATATGGTGTCCCTGGGGTAGGAGAATTCATGAAGTTGGAGAAATTGACTAATCTGTAGTCTTATTGATATAGCTCAAATCTTGCTTACACTGCTTATCGATGCAGTCTCCAGAGTGATTTCATGGCCAATTATCTCTGTGTTACATGTTATGGAATTGAGTAATCACTTTAATCACCAGATTATGACAAGTGTGGGGCTTAAAAACATCATGTTCGTAGTAGCTTGACTGGTGTAAGTAGTAAAATATTAAAGCTCTTACTATCCAATGGCAATTGGTGATGGATATGATGTAGTCTTCGGAAGAGGAGGGATCGACAAGACTGCATTGTGATTCATTGGGTCTGCTTTCTATCTTGTTTAAGGGGATTGCAGTATGCCATAGATTCCAGTTATATCGATGAAAAGTCAACATCTAGCAAGAGGCGGCTTTTAGTGATACTGTCTCTGTTCTCTCAGATGCCATATATCGGTTTGCAACCTTCTGCGTGCTAACGGTATTGGAGTTAGAGGAATTTTTACTTGTCCTTAGTCAGCAGTTATTGCGTGAATGTCAACCCGCCAATGGTTTCTGTTAACTGTGTCAAGAAGAATAGCAAACAGACATTTTTACAGCCAAACTACGTTCTTTTTCTCTTTCAGATTTTTACAGCAAAACTTTGTTCTTTTTCGCTTTACGGTTTGGAAAGTGTTGCATGAATGTCCGTTGGCCAATGCCTCTTTGTGACATGTATTTACTTAGCAACTCTGAATATCACACAAATATTGTTGCAAGGCATGGTTATTTCTTCGCTATCCAAGTCAAAGAGCATTTATTGAATGTCATCCCAGCCTCATCCAGCCACAGATTCACTGTCTCTGTGTCTCTGCGAACAGCTGCGTCTGCAACACTATGAGATAGCCAAATAGCAAACATGCCATAATGTGTATACTATTGCATAGCTCCGATGTTTTATCTCTTTGCAAATATTGAGAGCATGAAAGCAATGTCCAGACTTATCGGATATATATAGTCACATGGTTATGGTTGACATATTGCAGGGTTTGTAAGTGATGCCATCCATTTGATAAGTATTGGCGTCAGTAATTGGAGAGGTTGAAATAGGGCTGTAGGCCAGTGTAGGGGCCTTGGGACTAAGTTGGGAGTGAGGTTGTCGAGATAGTATCAGTGGTTGGCAGGCTCTGGTTGGATGCAGCCTTGGTGTGTCTGTTGCCAGGCCATTGCCCTCTCTTCCCATCCTTACTCTGATAATATCTTGGTGCTTTAGACCAGACACAGGTACCACAGTCACTGCCTTTGCAAGCAAAGTCTCTGGCACAGGCGCTGGGACATTGCTTGTATGGCAAACTCTACATGCTCTATGACATGGTCTGTGGCACAGTCCCAAGTACAGGCTCTGGTGTTACATTCAGTCGCCGACAAAGTCTGTAGCACAGCCAGCATAGCCAGTAGGACACTGTTTGTGTGGGACAATATCAGTCTTTGGCACAGTCACTCGGACAATGCTCATGCTGGACAGTCATAGTCCTGGTACACTGAACTGAGCCTTAGCTTACAGATGCCTTGGTTTGCTTAAGATTTAGCCTGTAGTCAACTAATTGAATTGTCTCTTTCAATTAGCAAACTCTGACCACTGCCCAATCTGGAGTCTCTGACCAGTGCCTTTGAAGGCTCAGTCATTTGCCTCAATACCTGACTGAAATAAGTAAAGATTGTCTAATGTACTTTTATCTTAAATGTTCTGGTTGGAAGTACTGCGTACATTTGCCTTTCTAGTGACGATGAATGAGATTAGCATGCATTCTTTTTTGGCACTCAGCCGTCTGTGTTTATGATCTGCAGCTTTAGATACACCAAATATGTTTGCATTAAGAATGCATGCAACCAGTGCTGCACAAATGTTTGTTTTTATGCGACACTTTATGGGCTTCACATCATGCTGTGACAAGGGAGGCACGAATGTCAACATTTGCTTTGCTGCATGTGAGACCAAGTAAATACAGATAATCCTTTTAATCAAATTTACTGGCTACACGTAAGAATGCGTATTGATGTCTTGGTCGGGGTTCTCTGTACCTTGAGAAAATATCTGATCAATACATTTTAATTCTACAGAATTGCATCTTGGTGCCAGATAGGTTGTTATATTGTAGTCATATTAGTTGTTATATCCTTCTATCGTTGGCATTGCGACCATTGCTTGATACTGGACACCCACAGTCCAGATGTATTTACTGGCCACAGGCCTTGCTTTTATCACATTAGCACACCATAGCTTCACATTGATTTACTGGTGAAGGAAAAGCAATTTTCTCATGAAATAAATACAGTAGCACTGCTAGCCGTAGAACCCATGTGTAAGACTGGTTATAAGGCTTGCGAAGCCACCTCTTGTATGATTGCTATCTTGTCCATGTGGACATCCTTTGTGGTTCTTTTGAAGAATGCAAGATAAATTCAGTTGACTTCTAAATTCTATACTATTACTGTGACACCAATTCATCCGTAGAATTGAACTCCTTATAGACTTATATTCAGCCGTTTGTACCATGGCTCCGGGTGTAATGGTATTTCTTGGTGAATTCAATTAACCTTTTCGAAATATCTAACCATGTCATATGACGTAAGTCCCCTGACAACACTGACTTATCTGGCTGATAGTCCATAGGTCCAGCCCCTGTACTATTCTCTTGATTTAGTGGTCTTCATGCTATGCTCAACTGTAGCCACACTATACTGTAGTCTGTGGCTGTGCTGGACAGTATCAGTGACTAGATTACTGATGAACCTCCACCCAAAAAAGGCAAAAAAAAAAATTGGGAAAAGCCTGCATTAAAACTACCCAGTTTGAGGCAGGGTATAGTGAGTGTTTTTTCTTTGCCTGAAAGAGCAGCTCCAGGTTACTTTGCATTGGCCCGCTTTGCTTCGCAGCAACTAATCATGATTTGCTCGCGTTTAGGCCAACTTGGGCATAGGGTTGTTCTGCTTGCAAAGTTGGAGTAATGGCCTTGCGCACAAAACAAGAAGACTAACTACAAGGCTTTTTTGGAAATTGCTCCAGCTCAGCTGTAAATATCAATACTTGCACGTATTCTCTGTTTGAGGTTTACCATTTGTGGTACACCGTGTGTTGTAGTGCACTGCAGAAGATGTTGTAAATGTCTGATGTGTCTTTTCCAACTTCCAACATATCATTTTGAACCAATCGGATACTGTTTAGCATTGGTGGAAACCTCGCCTATAAAAGAGGAATACTCAATACTTGTTAATAAGATTATTCCCTTCTACCATTCTTTGTACAACTTGCAGGGTGTTAGATGAATTTCATCATTTTGGTCGAGTATTCTGAATTAGAATTAGAATTCGGGCTATGTTGCCGTGGATTATATTGTATAAATTGCAAACCAATAATCATAAAAGCATACTCAAGTGTTCAGCTTTCCCTCCAAGAATTATATTGCTTTGCTTTGTATCTAGTTACAGCCTTGAAGGATGGCAATTGCCCTGATAGAATGATATCATAGAAAACATTTAATTGTAAATCATTCCGGGATGTATCGATCATCTCAACTCTTGCTTTTCACAAATACAGCAAATGATGGTGGCTGCAAATTTCATAATGCTGACTCAGAAACTCGATTCCAAGCCATGAATTAGAATTGGGATTGTGCTCGTATTAATTGCAAGACGTCTTACTTTCCCCTGATCAATTGGGTTTGCCGCCGAAATGTCTGGTCCTGGGCCGATTTCTTTACAATTGGATACAGAACAACGAGCGAAAGGGAAGAGTTTGAAAAACCTTGAATTACAGCCTGAAGGGTTGTGTTGGTGGATCGCTCTTTCAATCTTTCTAATGCAGAATTAAGCATTGGCCTGAGAATCGCCTCTGAATTGCCTCGCAGTGAGACAAGTTATTCAGCGAGAATTCAACTCATTGTTGGACAAAGTGACACATTGAGGCACTTAGAGGCTGTTAGGTTCTTGTTGGAAGCTGCAAATGCTAAAGATGAGACTAACTTAGGTTAACACCTTTGAAAACATTTCATTGTTTGTCAGGACACGTTGATCATCTCATTTCGTATTTTGTAAATACTGCAAATTTCATAAATCTGACTCAAAAGTTTACTCGATGCTGAGCCATGAATGAAAATTGGGATTGTGCTCGTATTAATTGCAAGACGTCTTATTTTCCCCTGATCAATTGGGTCTGTAGCCGAAATGTCTGGACCTGGACCGATTTCTTTGCAATTTGAAACAGAACAACAAGGAGAAGTGAAGAGGTTGAAAAACCTAAAATTACAGCCTGAAGGGTCGTGCTGGTGGATCGCTCTTTCAATTGGGGCCTTTCTAATGCAGAATTAAGCATTGGCTGAATCGGCTGTGAGAATCAGCTCCGAGAATCGCCTCTGAATGGCCTCTCAACAAAGCAGGTTGTTCGGTGAGAATCCAACTCCTTGTTGTGAACAAAGTGACACATTGAGGCACTCAGGGGCTGTTAGGTTCTTGGGATGCTGCAAAATGTCAAAGAGAGGAGGACCATCCTTGAAAGTGGGTTGAAAGGGCCAGAAAGGCACTGGAGAAAAAGGGTGTCCTTGTGTTCATGACAAGCACAAATGGCGGGACGCTGCCTGTCTGATGTTGCCTCTTTGATCAGGCTAACCAAAGTAACCATGAATGACCGCTCCTTGAAGGTTGAATCTCGTGGCATGCTCAGCGATTCACAAATGAAGTTAACTCGGTGCGGTTACAATGTACTGAATTAGAGATGGGACCTGCACCTACCTCTGATTGTCCAATGTCCATATGACAAAATGTGGGCCATCTAGTGCTTTGTAAAGTACATGTTCTGGTATTGCATCTTGATTTATCAATTGATCATCCATACCAGTTCCCTTCTCTGCCTTGATATACAATGTACACTGCTAAGATACTGCAGAGGTGTAAAACACCAACACACACACCAGTTCCCTTCTTCGATCTTATGATTTAGATTTGAATAATTCCTCCATAGCCCAGTGGGCTATGGAGGATTGGACGGCTACGCCACCTAATCCGTCAGCCTTGGTTTCCAACGCTCGGTAACATAACATATAGTGATTTACTCAATTTTTGCCTCCAGCTCTGCACACGCAGCATCCTAAAGGGTCAGAGTGATGTGGATGATAGATTAGGGATAGATCTATCAGTGATGTCTGTTAATAGACCTCCGCAATGCCGAGAATAGCGAGAAATCGGACATTTTCGATGCGTTTTTGACACAGCGACGCACCGGAATCATGACAAATTCAATATGGCTGCCCCCGCCTGTCTCTAAATGGGAATGCGGCAACTTTTGGCTGATGTCATAATCGGCATAGTCTTGCCGAGTCCCCGCCTTATTGAAGCGATCTGATTGGTCAGTCTGGCTGGTTCCCAAACTGCTTGCAGCGCCTCCAAGCGAGCGCCCTTCCAGGAAGAACACCTGGCGACCTCTGGCGAGCCTTGACTTCGGCAATCGTCGTAAAACTTCCGGATATTTCCGAGGAATGTAGAGGTGCGCGATTTTCGCGGGGCGAATATTGCTCTAAAGTGACAGAAAACTTGAAATCTCGATCTGATTGCTGGATTAAATAGGCCACACGGATCGAAAATCAGGTCTGTCATATTAATCTATCATATTTATCTTGTTGGCTATCTTCTCTGCTTCATTTTGCACTTTGTTTGGTGTTTCTACGGCTAATATAACCGGAGAAATCTTCCGTTTTGTCCAGCGCTTCAGCTGTTGTCATTTGATAGAGAGCAATGCTGTTGTCAAAATTGACTGCCAGTCAAAACGGCGATAAACCAGAACGGCTATTCATATATTTACAAACAATACCTAAACGGCGATGATCAAAGTCCAAAACGGCGATGACAATTTTAGTTAAAAATCAACTTAGAAAAGCATATTTCAACAAAAACTAATATTTGTTACTTTGTAGCAAGCAAGTTCACATCCATGATCTTTGCTACTTTGTAGCAAAATAATGTAACATTTTTCTTGTCTAATTTGACATGTTATAATGTAGCTAAACCTTAGTAAATGTGTTAAACTTGATAAAAAGCAACAAAAAACGATCTTTTAAATAACGGAAACAATGCTGGATAAAAAAATGTATTATGTTAAAGTAAAATTACTAAGTTTACAAGCTTATTGTACCAAAAAATAATGAAATAGCCGTTCTTGTTTAGACGTTTGAGGTGGTTGCATTCAGACCTTTCTGGCATAATAATCGACCATAGAATTGTGTTTATTGAAAATATATATACCAACCTTGGTAGCCTCATTCAGTGTACTTCAAGACATGCAGTTGAGAGGAACAGAAGAAAGGGCCAAGTTTTACTGTCTTTTCTATGTGCAACATTTGCTGCCACTGTCATATGAAATTACAAGATATGAATTCATAATTTTCAGAGTGATGAGTTTATAATACAGTGATGAGAAATTTACCTTGCCTACTTATCAGTATCATACATACATACATACATGTGTAGTATCAGTAAGACCATAGGCAAATACCACAAGATGTCAGGACTGTGGCACAGTCTACACAATCCACAAGGTCAATATATGCTTATGGAGATACAGCTTACAAATAACAAGAATTACACATCACTGAGCCTAGCAAGTAGAATGCATAAAATAACAACAAATACCTTTTTTGTCAAGATGTCCACAAAAGCCATGGCCCTTTCTTCTGTTCCTCTCAACTGTATGTCTTGAAGTACACTGAATGAGGCTACCAAGGTTGGTACTCTTTATATACTGTTTACTGAGCAGTAACTGAGCTGACACTTGACATATGGTGTCTATTGATTGCAATTGCTCATTGAGATGTGTCAAAAAAAGCATCAACTCCATTGGCTTGAGTTGGCAGGTGGTGTCTATTGATTGCAATTGCTCATTGAGATGTGTCAAAAAAAGCATCAACTCAATTGACTTGAGTTGGCAGCTAGTGTCTAATGATTGCAAATACTCATTGAGCTCAGTCAGTGTCAAGGTAATATCAATTGATGGAAATTAGCTTAGGTTGGCAGGTAGTGTCTAATGATAGCAATTACAAAATGAGCTGTGTCAGTGTCAAACTAGAATCGCAAGCGATGATAATATGACCGCCGGCGCTGCTGGACGCCTTTTGCTGATCAAGTGCAATCAAGTGTGACTGTGTCGATCCATAAAAGATGAATAACAATTTGTGTTTTGAGTGCAGCTTGTTTGGACCTGGCTTAAAAAAGCTCAGTCGTATAATAATAATAATAAATAGATATATATTCGTTGTTGTCCATGGCGCAGTGGGGCCTCTATTTGACGGGGGGTTTATTCGAGGGGCGTATATGTGTACATCCATTGTGCATGCCTGTGTACGGCCATCGTCAAGTGTACGCCCATCTGTAGCTCGTCTGGCATGCCCATCTGTGTGTTCACGCCAATTTGTGTGTACACACCCATCTGTGTACGCACCCATTTGCGTGGGCATGTCCACCTGAATGCCTATCTGTGTGGGCACGCCCACCTGTACACCCATCTATGTGTACGCCCACCTGTAGGCCTATGCCCATCTCTCGAGTGTATGCCCATCTGTGTTGGTACCCTCATCTGTGAGTGCATGCCTTCTTAGTGTGCACGCCCCCCTTTACACCTAGCTGGGAGTACGACCGTCTGTGTGAGTATGCCAATTTGTGTGTGCACAGCCACCTTCGTGTGCACGCCCATTGATATGGCCATCTGTGTGCGCATGCCCATATGTACAGCCATCTGCATGTATACGCCCATATCAGCACGCCCGTCAGTGTGTGTAAGCCCATCTGTGCGTGCACGCCCATCTGTGTGTGCATGCCCATTTGTATGTGCATGGCCATCTGTATGCCCATCCCAGTGTGTATGCCCATGTGTGTGTGGACGCCCATGTGTGTCTGCAGGGCCACCTGTGTGTACACACACATCTGTCAGTGCAGGCCCACCTGTACGCCTAGCTGTGTGGGTATGCCCACCTGTACACTCATCTGTGTGTACGCCCATGTGTATGCCCATCTGTGTGTGTATGCCCATCGGTCAGTGTATGCCCATGGGTGTGTGTACGCCCATGGGTGTGTGTAAACCCATGGGTGTGTGTACTCCCATGGGTGAGTGTACGCCCATGGGTGTGTGTGGACCCAGGGGTGTGTAAAACCATTGGTACAGTATATATACACCTTTTGATATATATATATATGAACACCCTTTGGTATAAACTCGCCCATGTCAGTAAACTTTCGACCTGCCGCCTGACCTGTAATGTAATGTAGTGCTTTAATGCAGTGCTGTAACGTAGCGCTGTAATGCAGTGCTGTAATGCAGTGCTGTAATATAGTGCTGTAATACAGTGCTGTAATATAGTGCTGTAATACAGTGCTGTAATGCAGTGTTGTAGTGCAGTGCTTTAATGCAGAATACAGAAAGAAGTCCAATAACACGTTGCTGTAATGCAGCACAATGATTCATTGTTGTAATTATGTTGTAAAGTAATGCAGTGAGGCAGTGATGTAATGCAGTACAATAATGCAGTGTAATGCAGTGCTGTAATGCATTGCTGTAATGCAGTGCTGTAATAGAGTGATGCAAAGCATGCAGTAATGCAGTGCAGTAATGCAGTGCAGTTATGCAGTGCAGTTATGCAGTGCAGTTATGCAGTGTTGTAAGCAGTGCTGTGATGTGGTCTGTAATGCAGTGCAGTTATGCAGTGCAAAAAAGCACTGTTGAAATACAGTGCAGTAATGAAGTGTTGTGCTGCAGTGCTGTAATGCATTGCAGTAATGAGGTTCTGTGATGCAGTGCAGTAACACAGAGCTGCAATGCAGACTGCAGTGTTGTAATGCAAGGCAGTGATGCAGTTCAGTTATGTGTCCACGGGGGCATGGCCCCGTGTCCGCGGGGGCATGTCCCCGTGTCCGCGGGGGCATGTCCCCATGTCCGCGGGGCATGTTCCCGGGGGCATGTCCCCATGTCCCCCGGGCATGTCCCCAGGGGTATGTCCCCATGTCCCTGGGGGCATGTCCCCGCGGGCATGTCCCCATGTCCCCGGGGGTATGTCCCAATGGCCCCGGAGGTATGTCCCCGGGGGTATGCCCCCATGTCCCTGGGGGTATGTCCCCATAGCCCCGGGGGTATGCCCCCATGTCCCCATGTCCCTGGGGGTATGTCCCCGGGGGTATGTCCCCATGTCCCCGGGGTATGTCCCCATGTATGTCCGCGGGGGCATGCCCCCATGTCCCCGGGGGCATGTCCCCATGTCCCCGGGGGCATGTCCCCATGTCCCCGGGGGCATGTCCCCATGTCCCCGGGGGCATGTCCCCATGTCCCCGGGGGCATGTCCCCATGTCCCCGGGGGCATGTCCCCATGTCCCCGGGAGGCATGTCCCCATGTCCCCTGGGGCATGTCCCCATGTCCCCGCGAGGCATGTCCCCATGTCCCCTGGGGCATGTCCCCATGTCCCCTGGGGCATGTCCCCATGTCCCGGGGGCATGTCCCCATGGCCCCGGGGGCATGTCCCCATGTCCCCGGGGGCATGTCCCCATGTCCGCGGGGGCATGTCCCCATGTCCGCGGGGGCATGTCCCCATGTCCGCGGGGGCATGTCCCCATGTCCGCGGGGGCATGTCCCCATGTCCGCGGGGGCATGTCCCCATGTCCGCGGGGGCATGTCCCCATTTCCGCGGGGGCATGTCCCCATGTCCGCGGGGGCATGTCCCCATGTCCGCGGGGGCATGTCCCCATGTCCCCGGGGGCATGTCCCCATGTCCCCGGGGGCATGTCCCCATGTCCGCGGGGGCATGTCCCCATGTCCCCGGGGGCATGTCCCCATGTCCGCGGGGGCATGCCCCCATGTCCCCAGGGGTATGTCCCCATGTCCCTGGGGGCATGTCCCCGCGGGCATGTCCCCATGTCCCCGGGGGTATGTCCCAATGGCCCCGGAGGTATGTCCCCGGGGTATGCCCCCATGTCCCTGGGGGTATGTCCCCATAGCCCCGGGGGTATGCCCCCATGTCCCCATGTCCCTGGGGGTATGTCCCCGGGGGTATGTCCCCATGTCCCCGGGGGTATGTCCCCATGTATGTCCGCGGGGGCATGCCCCCATGTCCCCGGGGGCATGTCCCCATGTCCCCGGGGGCATGTCCCCATGTCCCCGGGGGCATGTCCCCATGTCCCCGGGGGCATGTCCCCATGTCCCCGGGGGCATGTCCCCATGTCCCCGGGAGGCATGTCCCCATGTCCCCTGGGGCATGTCCCCATGTCCCCTGGGGCATGTCCCCATGTCCCCTGGGGCATGTCCCCATGTCCCGGGGGCATGTCCCCATGGCCCCGGGGGCATGTCCCCATGTCCCCGGGGGCATGTCCCCATGTCCGCGGGGGCATGTCCCCATGTCCGCGGGGGCATGTCCCCATGTCCGCGGGGGCATGTCCCCATGTCCGCGGGGGCATGTCCCCATGTCCGCGGGGGCATGTCCCCATTTCCGCGGGGGCATGTCCCCATGTCCGCGGGGGCATGTCCCCATGTCCGCGGGGGCATGTCCCCATGTCCCCGGGGGCATGTCCCCATGTCCCCGGGGGCATGTCCCCATGTCCGCGGGGGCATGTCCCCATGTCCCCGGGGGCATGTCCCCATGTCCCCGGGGGCATGTCCCCATGTCCCCGGGGGCATGTCCCCATGTCCCCGGGGCCATGTCCCCATGTCCCCGGGGGCATGTCTCCATGTCCCCGGGGGCATGTCCCCATGTCCCCGGGGGCATGTCCCCATGTCCCCATGTCCGGGGGGGCATGTCCCCATGTCCCCATGTCCGGGGGGGCATGTCCCCATGTCCGCAGGGGGTTTAGTAGATATTAAATGGTTGCCCCCTTATTCTTAGTAATAATGGTCGCCCACTCTTTAGTATATATTAAATGGTCGCCCCCTTATCCTATCTATCTATCTATCTATCTATCTATCTATCTATGTATATCTATCAGCATTGCTTAGTAGATATTAAATGGTTGCCCCCTTGGTTCATACATTCTTAGTAATAATGGTCGCCCCCTCCTTAGTAGATATTAAATGGTCGCCCCTTATCCTATCTATCTATCTATGTATCTATCTATCTATATCTATCATCATTGCTTAGTAGATATTAAATGGTTGCCCCCTTGGTTCATTCATGCATGTACTTTTGTTATCTTAGCACCTTAGTAGATATTAAATGGTTGCCCCCTTATTCTTAGGAGATATTAAATGGTCGCCCCCTTATCCTTAGTAGATACCTTATCTATCTATCTATCTATCTATCTATCTTCATCATTGATTGCCATCATTGATTGCCATCATTGATTGCCATCATTGATTGCCATCATTGACTGCCATCATTGACTGCCATCATTGACTGCCATCATTGACTGCCATCATTGATTACCTTTGTCTACGACTCCGCCACATAAATCCTCCGACACCCTCCGACACATGAAATCCCGCCATGTGACCGCATAAAAACAGAGATCAGCCTAAAGGCGATCAATAAGAGTTTGGCTGCTTTTGAGACATCCCCCAGCAGTCAAGCGGTCCAAGCAGGTCTAATCTGGCACAGTGCCAAAAATCACGAAAACAACATTCAGATAGCCAAAATAACAATAAGGTGGGGTGTTTCACTGAAAAATCATGAATCTCAGAAAGGTATGAAAGACCCCTTGGATCATTCTGGTTTTCAGGGGTTGAGTAAAGAATGTAAAGTTATGTTTATATAGCAACTTTCATGATTGTACATTGAGTGTAACTTGTTCTATCCATCCCCAAAAATGTGAGTTAAATGGTACAATACGGGGGTAAAAGCAAAATGACCGCGCCAGCGCTGGCGGCGGTCATAATAAACTATCAATACAAGTAATTGCTGTTGGCATTCAGGATTTCCTCAGTGTCACAACAATTTATTGTTTATATAGATATTACATATATATATATGACCTATTTCATTGGTCTCTCATCCACAATGCTTTTGTTGAGCAATTTTACTCACACATAATTTCATTTTGATACTTATCATGCCATCACTCAAAACCAACCGATCAGCAAAGAGAAATGTGGTTGCACACCACACAGCTCTGAAAACTGTTCAACTTTTACAAGTTTACAATATAATGATATCTCACAACGTATACTTTTTTATTAATTCAACAATAATAACATGGGGAGTTCCTGGCAACTTGATCTACATATGTATGCATCTTGTAGGCCTATATATATCTATTCTCTAAATATGTGTAGTTGTCCTTCATTAAAGTGTCTTTTGGGAGCTCAGGAATATTAAAGTATCAAGTTGAGGTGATGATGCATATAACTTAATAGCAAGTTATGTACATGTATCTAAAAGTTCTCATTTCAAAAGATACATGTCGAGTATGTTTGCCAAAGAGACTGCACAGTCAACATCACTCTACACAATAAATACAATTTTGTCTTAATTTGTTCCTAATTAACTTTTCAAAAAGCTGTATTTTGGTGATGGTTGTTGGAAAAACATGCTGTTAGACAATTCTGTGGTTTCACTGATGAGCTTTCAGAGATTCTAATTACAAGATATGAATTCATATAAAGTTATGTTTCCCATTGGGCTTCAGCTGCACAACTGTCTGAATGTACTTTGGTGCTTTGTCGTTCAATGCCTTTGAGGTAGGTTGTACTCATCAGCTTCAATTGCATTCTAGTAGGAACAGGTAGCCAATGAAATTGCTTTCTGTGTTGCCCTACACAGTCTGCCTGTCTCTATGAGACATATTCATTCAGGGATGTCCAGGGTCTTTCAGTTGCCCCAACACAACATTGGCCTAAGGGGACAGGAGGCAACCCAACTATCCAGCTATGGAGGTGCGGATTCCATCCGCTGTCTAGTTATGATTCAACCATGGGACCAACAGATCAACTTCATATTATCAAATCTACTGAACCAAACAGCCACTTTGTCAATTTTGCCTGAATTAAGCCGTTCGGTGCCCTGCAGGTGTTGAACCTCAATCGGGTACCTATACCAACACCCTTCAGGCCTTTTCCATTTATATGCCCTGCCATGGCAGCCCCGATGGTCCCCAGGGTCATAGGGTCTGCTAGCTAATGCTTGCTAATGTGATTGAATAATCTGATGCACATTATTTTTACATAGGCTTTTCGCTGACCTGTCCTTATCAGGCGCGTTCATATTGGGCTTGTCTCCTTTCAAGATTGCTTTATTGCCTGACTGCCTGTTCTTCGGCCTATGTAAGCTGGTGTTCCAGTTTAATGGCTGCCATATGCTTGTTTGTATAATATGTATGTGCCCTTCAAGGTTTACTACTTGGTTTAATGCCTCAAGTATGGCTCCTGTGATTTTCGGTTTGAGTTATGGCTCTTAAACTGATCGGCCAAGGCCCAAGGGCGCTTGGATACATACTAAACGGTACATCTGAAATCTAGATGCTCACCATTGCTGGTCTAGTCTTAAGTTTTTCTTGACATTCCTGCACTAGTGGTTGATATGGAAATTCCTGTTGAAAGATCACTGCGTCTTGTACTGGAAACTGCCACAGCCCTGGGGTCGTTGAACTTATGTCAGTCATATCCATGTTTGCTTAGTGTAGTTGCGTGTGGAAAGCCATTGCCATTGGCCCATTTCTTTTTAATTTATCACATTTTTATGCCTCTGGGTCTCTTCATATTTTTTGCTACATTTGCTTGCCAGTTCCCACTATGGCTAAAAGACCCTTCTATCTTGCAACACAGTAACATCAGCTACAATTTGTATTTTGAAGCCTATGAAAGACAATTGGCATATTTGTGATGTCCACAGATGTAACCTTAGAAATCATGCAGTCAAATCTCCAATTAGCCGCTGATTTTTTTAAATTGTATCAATGGTACCAATCATTGTGGTTCTGACCTTCTCCTTTTGAGCTACTAACAACTCCCAACTGACAGCTGATTGTTCTGCCCACTATTAATTGTTGTTCACTCTCTCACCAGCCTTGTCTGAACAAGAACATGTTCTCAGATGATTTTTGAAGTCTTATTCTTGTGTTTATTATTGGTAAATCCCTCCATAGTCCATATTTGTTTAGAATTTCCAGCTTCATTACCTTGAGGCAACATCAGTTAGCTGCAGCCTCGAATTCAACTTGCATCTACATTTAGTGAAATCAGCATGTGTCTTGAGCTTCTGGACAGTTCTGGTTCTTCGTAAGATGTCAATATATCCTCGAAGATGTCCTGGAACATGTAGAAATTCCCAGCCTGTCTGCAAGGAATAAGTGTATCGAGGAACACGTACACTGGAGTAGTCAATATCGACTTACTGCGAATGCTGACAAATATTTCCAAATAATACAGACGAATAGGCTAGGAGTCTCCCGGAGTCCAGTAGGAGGTTTATAAGCAACTGTAGCGAGTGCATTAGCAGATATTAGCAGGCAATTCATGGATTGTGGCTATTGATTGGGAGACCATAAGGACTTCTTGTCACCCCAGGGAATAACCAACGCCCGAGTCGGGACAAGACGTGGCCAAATTGCCAATGACAGTCCGCACTCAACCCCTGTTATTGCCTGCAACTGGCTGCGAACATGAATTTTTGAATGGAAGAGGCCAGTGCATGTATGCTGTTCATTGCCCCCAGCTACTGGATGTGATGTCATCTCAGCCCCTCTTTAGTAAAACCCATTTCCAGTAGCCATGGGTTTGCATTAGGTTGGTGGAGCCTTATTTACAGCTGTATGTGTGGGTGGTGGTGCCTAGATTTTATGTGGAGGATTTGACTCTATACCTCATGCTATAATGCAGACTTCTGCAAGAAAAATGTGATATTGGTGGAAAATTACATCAACATTTGAAGTGATCATTTCATAGAATTGCAATTTGTTCTTCGAGCTAATTCGTAAGCCTGTCACTGAATGTCTATATAATATTATTATATGGAGAAACAATGAAAGTCAGATGGTTGTGTCTCAGCTTCACACTGCTTATGACCAGAGCCACCATTACCCACCAGTCTGTAGATTTTGTACTGGACATAGTTGGGGAATTGAAACAAGATTACAGGAATGTGTCTGCACTGCAATGGCTTCTTCAAATTGTGGTCACTTTGCTGCTGCCGGTGACTGATTACTGTGAAATTTTTTTCTGCCCTTTCTCACACTAAAAACTCCAGTGGTGCGATGGTCAGTTGTGTGTTGGACTGAATTCGAGAATTCAGAGGTCCTGCAATACTGCATGTTCTATTTGTATTGTTGAAATCCTGCATGTTCTATTTGTATTGTTGAAATCCTGATAAATTGGGTTTCACAATTTGATTTTGTGAAATGTGTTGTATGACGAATATTAAGGCTTGGACCTCAAACCACAGAATGTTTTTCTTCCATTTTGTTAATGGTTAACTGTCCAAGTTTCAAACTTTTTTTGCGTATGATCAACTTTTGCTTCAAATGTTAATTTCCTTCTCAACACAATCTCAAGTTTAAGGCAGCTCAATAGTTGCAATGCTGTAGCATGTCAACATGCCAGCAAGACCAGAAACTGCTTATCAATCTTGGTTTACATTGCTGTGTGACTGCGGACTCGGCACTAAATTGCAGTTAACATACACTCTGTTTTCCAACAGGATGTCACTCAATGATGCATGTACAGGAAAGCAGGATGTAGTCCTAAGACTCCATAGGACTTGCTTTACTCTGATACAGTCTTTTGTAGAAGTCCATAGAACTTATCCAGTCTTCCTGTTGCAGAACATGAATAATTTGTCAGGCATCCTATGTCCGTCTCAGCAGCTTGAGCTTGTGTTGGACTCTTCGTGGACCTCTGGACAAAATCAGGTTTTCACAGTAAGCCTGGTGCATTTGTTTACAAGGGAGGCCCCACTGACCCCCCAGTGAGGCCACAGAATAGTGATTCGCTTGATGTTGTTGCTGTCTAGTCTTATTGGTCTGCCTAATTCTGGGTATATTGTTGGTGATAGCACTGTCTGCATTCTGATCATGCTGATGTATTGAGCTACTATGTTCAGCTGATGTTTGATTGAGTTGGTCTGGGCAACCTTGGGCATCACATCCAGTTGTATGTTGTCCCTCAGTCTGTACTTTGCACAGGAATGTTTATTGTAGTTGTCATGTGTTTTACGAAGCTAGAAAATCTTTGTTCCAATCAGTTCCCGAATGACTGCATTACTGCAATGTCCTACTAATAAGAGATGTACAAAGACTACTCTGTATATTCAAGTAGATTTGAATTTAAAAACAATGCTGTGTATTATTGATACAATGTTAATGCCGTAAATATTTTGCTGCTACCACTTTTACTGCAAGAAGATTAGTTTCACAGCATTCATTTGATTTATTTAGCAGGTTTAGTGATCAATTCTGTTAGATTATAGGCATTTCCTATGCAAGGCCCACATCTTTCAAGAATTTCCCAGACAGTTCGCAGCTGGCATTTTAGACTGGCAAGTGACAAATGGACTCTTTGCTTTTCATCATTTTGTTACATGGTTTTGTAATATGGTTTCTATTTCTCTGTTGAAAGTAATATTCTGCCATTCTGGATGATGTTATTCTAGTGAGAAAACCAGTTGTCTGCTAAATGTGTTGCTGCTTGGCATTCTTATAAGCCATATCTTTGATATTCGTCTAAACTTTAAAATAAATCTAAATACTTCTTCAAGGACTATTTATAGACAGTTTATCGATGAAAAAGTGAAAGTCTAGCAAGAGATGAAATAAGGAATTCCATGTTTACATTTTATTGATTTTTTTACTTTTGAACTTTAAATTTTGTGTCATCACTTCCTCAGTGGAACTGATGTTGATTTCCACACCTCCAAGGCAGGATTTTATCACCCTCAAGGGTGAGAATGGAGATGGAACGAAAGTGGAAAAAATTACTTGCCTTTTGGCTGGATTTTCTCTTATCCTTCCTGCATGAGTGTTTGTTAACGAAAAGTTCAATCTTGAAGATACACTTTAATAAAAATTTATAGGACAAGTCCATGCATATGTGGCATGATGCGTCCAATATCAGAAAAGAGTCTTTAAAGGAGAACACATTAGTTCCATGTACTGTGTATTGTTTAATGAACCTCCCAATCCTTAAGTTAACATGCTGTGTATGGAAGTCTTCTAAAAAAAAAGAAATGGCTTGTACTTGGAAGTTGAAAACTCTCGTTAGTGCCACGGCAGCGTTTTGGGAGATGAACCCAAAGACTTAAGTCCATATTTCAAGATAGGTGTAATGGGCTTCATTATTGGTTTGATTTATGTTAGGATCTATGGTGTATTCATTTGATATTGATGTAATTATTCACATTATGAAGCATGAGGTTTTTGCAAACATTTTAGTGGTGACTGCAGTATGATTTTCCCACCAACAACACTGCCACCCAACGTGAGTGGATGCCATAATAAGGTCTACTTGATGAATACCAATGGGCATAGGAGATTGTGAAGCATTTAAGCATCGCCATCAGTCACACCGGTTGAAGCAGTGTTGAGCCTTGACTGTAACTCTGCCCACTAAAGGTATGGCCTCTTGGTATGGAGTGATGTGGCTTGGCAGTGATTTACTGTTGGATGTGCTGAATATGGTGCCTGGATACGGTAGGGTCAAGTACAACCTTCAATGCCCTGGTCTGGTAACTTGGAATCTGTTTGCGTCTGGTTTGAGTCTGCCCTAGATTTATGACATGGATTATAACAGTGTTGCTTGCCAAATAAAAATAATTGTGTAGTAAGTTCCGTTTCTGTTGGAACTTTTGCCTGTTTTAGTTTCTTCTCCACAGCTTCACAGAATCAAGTTTAAGATCTATGCCAGCATGTCAACATGCCAACAAGATGAGAAATGGTGGATCAATCTTGCTGATCAATCTTTGTTTACATTGCCTTGTGACTGTCTGCAGACTTGGTACTAAAGTTCAGTTAAAATACGCTCTGTTTTCCAACAGTATCCGATAGGATATCACTCAATGATGCATGTACAGGAAAGCAGGATGTTGTAGTCCCGAGACTCTATAGGACTAACTGGGAACTTGTTTTACTCTTATCCAGTCTTCCATAGAAGTCCAAGGGACTTTCATGACTCTAATCCACTTATCCTGTTGCAGAACATGAATAATTTTTCAGGCATCCTCTGTCAGTCTCTGCAGCCTGAGCTTGTGTTGGACTTGAGGTGGACCTCTGGACAAAAATCAGGTTTTCTCTATAAGCCTGCTGCATTTGTTTACAAGGGACGCCCCCAGTGAGGCCACAGAATAGGGATTCCCTTGATGTTGTTGCTGTCTGGTCTTATTGGTCTGCCTAATTCTGTGTATATTGTTGGTGATAGCACTGTCTGCATTCTGATCATGCTGATGTGTTGAGCTACTATGTTTGATTGAGTTGGTGTGGGCAACCTTGGGCATCTCATCCAGTTGTATTGTATGTTGTCCCTCAGTCTGTACTTCGTACAGGAATGTTCATTGTAGTCCTTATGTGTTTTACAGTGCTAGAAAATCTATGTCCCAATAAACAGTACCCAAATGACTGCATTACTGCAATGTACTACTAAGAATAAGCAAATACTACTATGTATATTTAAGCAGATTTGAATTTTAAAACTATGCTGTAATAGGAGGGACGTTCAGAAAGTTCAAGGCTTTTTTTTATATGGACAGTTATTTTCAATCTAGAACTATGAATTTTTTGCAGGATAAAATTCAGCAGTTTTGGAATGGATTTCCAAAGTTTTGGACAATTTGGACATTTTAAAGTCATTCTGTGGTTGCCATGGAAAGAGAAAGTTTGGCTAGGTGGAGCAGGTAGTGCGAAGATCAAGAAAATCAATGAATTGCGACTGAGAAAGACTTCTCTCTGTCACTTGTATTAGTAAGATTGACAATATTTGACACAAGAAATATGATATTAGCGTTCTGAATATACTTTCAAGCATACCCAATGTTTGTATTCTTACAGCGAACCAATGTGGGAAAGCACTCCTGCATGGCCGATTTGGCAAGAGCGATTCAGTCGCCAGAATGTGAGACCTTAACTACACCAGGACTTATGACAAAGCATGGATTCACTTGTATGAGCCAGAGACCTTTGACATATCGCTTTACATAAGACCTGGTTTTCCATTACCTTAATCACCGGGGGCAATAGTTTCAGGCGCTGGAGGAGAAAAGGCTTTGGATAACCGAAATGCTTTCACAAAAACTTTTCCTGGAGGGCTTCAAGGAACATTCCCCAGAACCAAGAGAGGCACGTTTGAGGCATAGAAATTTTTCAGCAGTACATTTGAGGCATGTTTGAGGCGTAATTGAGGCACATTTGAGGCAGTCTTCTAAGTGCAGTGTGCCTCAAACGTGCCTCTTACGTTAATGATGTGCCTCATCTATGCCTCCCTGCATAATGATATGCCTCAAACGTGCCTCCCTGACTTACCAAGAAAGCATTACCTGCATCTATGCCTCAGATGTACCTCAAACTGGACTCTTGTTTTTCTAGCATGTGCCTCAAATATACCTCTCCAACATAGCCAAATTTTTGCGTGGCCTGAATTCCCCCATTACGCCTCAAACATTCCTCTCCTGTAGATTATACTAGGGTGTCTCCTTGTGGTGACCTAAATTTGCATTGACAAGGGAAACCCCAACTAGGGAGCATGGTGCCAATGTTGTAAGTCACATTTTTACTTATACTTCGCTGTACATATCATACTTATAAATATGCAAGTTGTAGTTTTTATTGTAAAGGTGTGCTGAACAATTGGTAAAATTTATTTGGTTGTGTTGCTGATGTAACTCTCAGAATTTTGTGTTTTGCTCAACAGACCATATTATCACTCACATGACAACATGCTCTTTTGTTAGAAGTCAAATAACAATTTCCTTAATTTGACAAATAATCCTGAATGTATGTCAGATTGATTGTGCCACGAATTTGGCATTTATATCAAGGTCATTAAGTTTATTTAGTAGTTCTGCTTTTGTACCAAGTCTTTCTTTTGTTTTAGATAGAAGCACTATTTGAAAATTCAAATATTTGGCCCACTTCCTCAACTGTCAATGTGCCTCATTCATGCCTCAGATATGCCTCCTCTGTACCTCCATACGGAGGTATATTTGAGGCATTATTAAAATATTTGGAACGCCTCAAATATGCCTCATTAATGCCTCAAATATACCTCCACTTGTACGATGAGCCTACGCCTCAAATACGCCTCAATTATGCCTCAAACATACCTCATATGTGAGGCACATTTGAGGCACATCATTAACATATCTAGAGGTATATTTGAGGCATTATTAAAATATTTGGAACGCCTCAACTACGCCTCATACATGCCTCAAATGTACCTCGAAAATGCCTCATATACGCCTCTTGCATATTTAATGAGGAGTTTGATATGCCTCCCTTATGCCTCCTGTGATCTAAGCTTGTGCATCTACCTTCTCCATGGTATGCCTCAAATATGCCTATTCTGTGCCTCAAATGTGCCTCTCTTTGGTCTGGGTTATTTCAACGCGCCAGGTGTATGAATTAATGCTTTTGTAGTACTTACGAGTATTTTTAAAAGGTAATATTATATTTCTTGTGTTAATTATTGTCAATCTTACTAATACAAGTGGCAGAGTGAGGTCTCTCTCAGCCGCAATTCATTGATTTTCTTGATCTCCGTACTACCTGCTCCACCTAGCCAAACTTTCTCTTTCCATGGCAACCACAGAATGACTTTAAAATGTCCAAATTGTCCAAAATTTTGTAAATCCATTCCAAAACTGCTGAATTCTATCCTGTAAAAAATTCATAGTTCTAGATTGAAAATAAGTGTCCATATAAAAAAAGCCGTGAACTTTCTGAACGCCCCTTGTATTGATACAACATTGATGCAGTACATGTTTTGCTGCTACCACTTTTACTGCAAGAAGAACATGATGATATATTGATTAGCTTCATAGCAATCATTTGATTTATTTAGCATGTTTAGTGATCAATTCTGTGAGATTATAGGCTTTTCCTACATTGTATGCAAGGCCCACATCTTTCAAGAATTTCCCAGACAGTTCGCAGCTGGCATGCAAGCCTGACAAATGGAGTCTGGTGCTTGCAATATTTTGTGACATGGTTTCTATTTCTCTCTTGAATGTTATATTCTGCCATTCTAGATGATGTTATTCTAATGAGAAAACCAGTAGTCTGCTAAATGTGTTGCTGCTAGGAATTCTTATAGCCTTACTTTTTATATCCGTTTCAACAAATTCTGAATGCTCCTTCAAGAACTATTTAAAGACAGTTTATAGATGAAAAAGATAAACATGATAAAAGTCTATACAGAAAATGAAATAAGGAATTCCCTGTTTACATTTTATTGATATTTATAGTTTTGAACTTCAAATTTTGTTTCATCTCTGCCTCAGTGGAAATGGTGTTGTTTACTACACCTCCAAGGCAGGATTTAGTCACTCAAGGGTGAGTGTTAGAGATGGGACGAAAGTATAGAAAAATACCTGCATTTCGGCTGGATTTTCTTCTTTCCTTCAAGCAAAAGTATTGGCGAACAGAAAGTTCGGACTTGAATATATACTTTTCTATGGCTGTAAATATTTATACCACAAGTCCGCGCATGTGGAGCATGTGCATGATGCATCCAAAATAGACGAAAAGCACACACAATTTCTGTGAAATGTATTTTATTTGATGAACCTTTCTATCTTTAACATGCTTTGCATGGAAGTCTTGCAAAAAGGAGTTTGTACTTGGAAGTTGAAAACTCTTAAGAAGTGCAACAGCAGCGTTTTGGGAGCCCCACCCAAAAAATTGAGTCCTTATTTCAAGATAATGGGCTCAATTATAGGTTTGATTTTTGTCAGGATCTATGATATATTTAGTATCATGTATCACATTCTTCTTTTTGATATTAATGTCTTTATTTATATAATGAAACATGAGGTTTTTATGAACATGTTGTGTATCTTGATTGCGGTGTGATTTTTCCACCAGCGACACTGCCACCCAACTTGAGTGGGTTCCATATTAAGGTCCACTTGATGAATACCAATGGGCATAGGAGATTGTGAAGCATTTAAGCATCACCATCAGTCACACCAGTTGAAGCAGTGTTGAGCCTTGACTGTATAGTAACTCTGCCCACTAAAGCTATGGCCTCTTGGTATGGAGTGATGTGGCTTGGAGTGATGTCCTTTTGCATGTGCTGAATATGGTGCCTGGAAGTGGTAGGGTCAGGTACAGTCTCTAAAGTACTCTTGTCTGGTTGCTTTCTGGTTGGGGAAGACAAGAGTAGTCTGCCTTAAATTTATGGTCCCAGTGATAATGGTTTTGCATTGACTGCTTAATAAACGTGGTGCAGTCAGGTGAACCAGTACACTGTGCTCTTGCACACTTTCATACAGGAGTGCAGAGACTCGCAGTTCTTTATCCATGTTACACTGACAGGAGTTATGATTGTCATCCATTTATGAAACTGTACTGAACATATGGTGATTCTGTGATTGCTTTATTGCGATGAGGCAAAGTACATTCCCTTTTGCTCTCATGAAGCTTGTAGATGCCTAACTTTAATGTTGCGGTGCAGTGCTAATTGTGAGTGCTTACACTGCTTAGCTAAACTTCATCTGCAAGTATTAACCATCATAACCAATGCTGTAGATTATTGTAGTATGAACTTGCAGAGAGTTGATATAGTTGCCATATGTGCGTGAATTATGTGGTCCATTCAGGTCTGAAAAACTCTGTTCTTTGTTGTTGCAATTCAGAGACTTGTCTTAATTTGAATTCCGCAACTGGAATTCCAAGAATGTTGCGTGATATTGTCAACTGAACACAAACTGGCTCTTTCTGTTAGCTTTAACTGAGCTTTGGAGGCTTTTTGGTCCAAACCGATTGGGAGTTAACTGCAGCCCTGCCTAGAATTTAATCAGAAATTCATGTTTCCGCTGTTCTGTACTGAATTACCAGCCCTCGTTCCGCGGCATTCGCTTGGCAGGAATTAATGAAGGGAAGACAACATTTTGATAAGAAGTTATTTCTAAAATCCTGTGACAAATGCCTGACAAGTTGGCACAACTTGAAGGGAAGATTATCTCAAGTGAGGTTTGTCAACAGAGCATTAAACAAGATTATGGTCCATTTGACTCTGGAAATCCAATAGATCTACATGGCTTGAATTCCGGATTCCCTTCGGATAACTCCACATCAGTTTGCTTCAGTTTCTGGCTGTTCAGTCATGCTCATGATTTGACTTATCCAGGATATCCAGTCTTTGGGACTGCATGGTTTGCGGTTGAGTTTAATCCATGCTGATTCCACAGGGATTCAAAGACTGTCTGATTTCTACTCTGGTATGATGGTCTACTCCATGATTATTTAGTTGTCATGGATTGTAATTTTAAATTCAGGAAATGTTTGTTGATGTTCTTCCTTGATTGTATTATTGTTGAAATATTTTGAAGATGGTGCATCATGTAATTATGGCTTGTTAACCAGAGATACAAAGTGTATTCAAAATCTGGATAATGTGACAAAATATGCTTATTATTGGCCTAATATATTGTACATTTGTTGCAACTGAACAATATCTATCGTGGAAAGAAGAAACACTCCGAAGGTAGTAATTTGACTGAAATATACCTTCTATGCTCTTGAAAAGCAGATTCTCTGAATGGCTCTCAATGACCCTCAAAAGATTTTAGGCACAAATATGCTACAAATATACCACATACAGTCATACACTATCCCAAATAGTATCCCATACTAACCTTGGCACTTCAAAACAAATCTCTTTAATCCTGGCATTTTCTCCTATCTCCAATTAAAAGCAAGGAGACATTCTGCAAAAGATGCTGACTCAAGTTCCAGGCAATGCCAGGCATTCATCCACCTGAATCATTACATGCTATTCCAAGGACACATTGCATGGAAGTGGATAAATATCAATTCCCATGCTAGTTGTGAAATGATATGCATTGCTCATTGCTCATCCCAATCTAATTTCTCAATTTGAATCCATTTAGAAGGACACATTAAACTTAATCTGATTATTTCACACTTAATTTCACTGCTGGTATTCTTCCAAGATTAATTGTAGTCTTGCTGATTTGTGAAATATAATAGCTCGCTTTTTGAATAGGCATTTATTGTCATAATAGTGTTTAATTTGATGTTTCATTCTACAACATAGATGTGCATATGTATAGAATCTGAAATATGTATTATATTTTGAATCTATAATAGTTGCTGTGTAATCAGTCTTGGGATGGGATTAGAATGAATTATAGAAGTTGCAAAGATAATCTTGGAGTATATCTGGTATCTGACTCATCAACTCTCTTCTATTTAATGTCATGGAATAATATTGTTAGGCCATCATATCATGTAGTATAGAAAGACCATATTTTCAATTATTGCTCATCGAGACTTTTTCAAATATACTATACATTATCAGGCTATATAGTCAGGCAGCTTAACAACAAATTTCAGCTGGATGTGGACATGCTGGACAAAAGCACCAAATTTTTTTTACAGACTGCCATGTATGTCTACTTTCAATTTTTGGTAGGAACCACCATGTCCTAATACATTATGGTGGCCATATTGGATTTTCAAAATGGCCACCGACCAAAATTTATTTCTGCCATAACTTGACTTCTGATTTATCTACAATGATGATCTTGGTGTCTAAACATACATTTTCAGAGTCAAGGAATACATTGATTCAGTCAGAAGTGGTGTTAGATAAAAAGTTTTGCTCATTAATTATAAAAAAACTAATAAATACCTATATCTTGCTATATGCACGGTATGCCAAACCTTTTCTCTCATATTTAGGCCTCTCAACCATCAAATGTCATGATTTTAGAATCATTATGCACTTATCTGATATAACAAAGACAATTTACATATATACTACCTGCATTTTAATACATTAACTGATGAATTAGTCAAACAAAATGGTGATTAATGACATTTAAAGGAATGTAACCGCAGTGATACAATATGAGGGTCATTTGGAAAGTTTTGAGCCTAACAAGTGTCTGACTTTGGAGTGGTTAACTTACAGAGATTCATACGGATAATTATAGTTGGAACATTAGGGGATAATACTCTTTTTCTGCAGTAAAACATTGGCCCGCTAAATCCCAAAAGGGTAGAGAGAGCATTGAAGATGACCTGAATTTCGATGCCATCAAAAGTTGCCACCACAGACAACTTTGCCCTTGTGCATCAAATGGTGCTGGATGCTAGACAACAACTGACTGTTCAAGGGTGAAACTTTGCAGAAACCTTTGCCATTTCAAGTTTATTGCTTAGGATAGGTCAGATTCACTCCAGGAAGATGCAAACGGTCTCAGGGCAATTCCGTAAAGTCTTATTCAGAGATTTGAAATTTTAGGAGCTGGTTTAGCCCTACCATTATAGCTTAGCTATCTCGTTGCTATCCAGACATGAGGGCAGGTAATAGGGGTATCACACAAGCCATCAACAAAAGCTTCAAGTGTAACAGGAGTCGAGCTATGGCAAAATATCATTGTGTCAGACGTACACCGTGTGATGCACGTCCGACACCATGATATTTGCTTTGTAGCTCAGATCCTGTTGCACTTGAAGCTTTGGTTGATGGCTTGTCTGATACCCCTATTACCGGTCCTCATCCCTGTTTGACAATGAAATAGCTGAGGTGTAATGGTAGGGCTACACAAGCTGCTAAAGTGTCAAATCTGTGAATCAGACTTTACGGAATTGCCCCTCAGCTAATAGCACAATACTCAAATTTTGTCAATTTTCAGAGGTGCCAACTCAAAAAAATCCAAACTTCTGCCTTAGCAGCAAAACATACAGCAATTGGAAAAAAGCCTAGGTAGTTTGTCATCAGAAGTGTTGAAATAACTGCATGCCAAGTTTCATTTATCTTGCTTTAATCCTTCATAGTTAGGCTCAAAACTTTTGAAGTGACCCTAGTAAGAAGAAGGCCAGAATTGTAGTTAGAATTCATCATAATTACTAGGATTAATCCACATTATGTCACTTACAAAAGATCAGAACACAGTTTTAGTTGTAGGCCCCCATGTCTTATTCTGGCAGTGGTAACTGCATAACTTGGTGCAATTCTAGTGCTTCACGTCACCCCATGTGTGCAGCATTGACTATTTCAGCCATATTTGAGCCACAATCCCAGCCCACTCATAATAATGTATCTGACAATGGTGGAGGTGCCTGCGTACTCCGTAGCTATTTCTGATAAAATAGATCCTGCCTCCGTCTGGCAAATGCAACCCATACATATCAAATGTACATCTTGCCACTTTTTGGTAAAATGATGAAAATTAAGGATCACTACAACATCAGTATCAACAGTTATACTTGGGCAATTCCGTAAAGTCCGATTCACGGATTTCACATTTTAGCAGCTTGTGTAGCCCTACCATTACACCTCAGCTATTTCTTTGTTATCTGGGCATGAGGCTAGGTAATAGGGGTACCAGACAAGCCACCAACCAAAGCTCCAAGTATAACAGGAGCTGACCTAAAAGTCAAATATCATGGTGTCGGACGTACATCACACTGTGTACGTCCGACACCATGAAATTTGGCAATAGCTCAACTCCTGATACACTTGGAACTTTGGTTGGTGGCTTGTCTGATACCCCTATTACCTGGTATCATGCCTAGATAACAATGATATAGCTGAGGTGTAATGGTAGGGCTATACAAGCTGTTAAGGTGTCAAATCTGTGAATCAGACTTTACGGAATTGCCCACTTACGGATTGCTGCCTTAAGTACTAATTCTGACTCAGTGTCTTCTGGATTGGCTTGAGTCAGTTTCTTCATGGTCACAAACATTCATGAAGTTATCACTTCCAGAAGCAATTGCTGTGTTTCCCATCTTGGTATTGATTTTCTTTTCCTTCCTAGCAGGGTAGCAAATATAGATGCAATTTTCTGTTTGTCATGCAAATGGTTCTTTGTTAATCAATTGAGAAAGTTAACTCATTTTTGAGGCAGTTCGGTTCTACACGTACCTCCATTCTGGCTTTGGAATCCCTTTCTGTGCTATTCTTTTGTAGATTTGGGAAATCTAAGCGATCCATCCAGAAGACACTTTGCAGAATTATTGCTTAAAGTAGTAGTGCGTTCAGTGGATACAGATGTCGTAGTGATTCTCAATTGCAGATTTCATCACTTTACCAACCATGTCAAGTGCCTAAATATAAGGGTTGCATTTACCTCAAACCATTTGGGGAAAAACTTGGTCCAGACAAATCACTTAACTCTCCCAGATTCACTAGGTGTGACACCACTGCTTTTTACGGTAGGGACAAGAAGAATGCCAGTGATATCAAAAGGAATTTTGAGAGTTGAAAAGTGCATTCCCTACTTGGCTTAACATCCATTCAGACATACTAATTGATACAAAGATTTTCTGCAGCTGGAATGCTTTAAAATCATAATGCGTGACACAACAAGTGTACTTCAAAAGGTAAATGAAGCCAGGCAGGATCTGTTTTATTAGAAAGGGAAAGCCACGAAGTATGGACTATGGAGGCACTTCCGCCGTCAGATGCGTTTATATGAGTGGACTACCTATGAGACTAGAATTTGGTGCACCAGTGAGCAGAATTGCCAACTTCTACATGCACAAGGGATGGACATTGGTCCAAATATGTCAGTTTTGGGAACATATTTAAACTACCCCAACCTGCTTGTTGTCTCAGTTGCTTGTGACTGAAATATGGCTGAAATAGTCATGCAGCACACGCGTGCGTACACGAAAAGCACTAGAATTTCACCAAGTTATGCAGTTACCACTGCCTGAATAAGACATAACCTACAACTGCAATCCAACAGACCTTTTATAAGCTACATAGTGCAGATAAATGAAGTAATTATGATTATTTTTAACTACGATTCTCGGCTGTTTCCTACAGTATCATTGCTGTAACATTCCTTCAAATGTCATTAATTACCATTTTGTTTGACTAATTCATCAGTTATGTATTAAAATGCAGGTAGCATATATGTGCATTGTCTTGGTTATATCAGATAAGTGCATTTATAATGATTCTAAAATCATGACATTTGATGGTTGAAAGGCCTACATATGCTAGAAAAAGTTTTGCATACCGCGCACATAGTAAGATATAGGTATTTATTAAATTTTTCGTATTAATGACCAAAGTTTTTATCTGACACTATTTTGAACTATGACAATGTATTCCTTGACCCTGAAAATGTATGTTTAGACACCAAGATCATCAATATAGATGAATTAGAAGCCAAGATATGGGAGAAATAAATATTGGCCGGCGGCCATCTTGAAAATCCAATATGGCCACCATAATGTATTAGGACATGGTGGTTCCTACCAAAAATTGAAAGTAGACATACATGGCAGTCTGTAAAAAAAATTTGGTGCTTTTGTCCAGCATGTCCACATGCATTTGCTAAGCTGCCTGACTAATAGCAGTGATTGAAATAAAAATTGTAATCTACATGGACTCCATATATTATGTAGGCTGCTGAATGCTGAACCATCTGCTGCCAGACTGCTATCAAAACATGGCTGGGTGGAGGTAAATAGGATTTATATTCTGTTAAGCTACTCTTACATTTCATGTGGAAAATTTGATTTAATTAAAATTCCCTGAATCAATTATGTCATTGTGTCTACAAGAGGAGGACATATAGTGTTATTAAAACTCATTAGGTATCCATTAAGGCTGACAATCGTGACACTCTTGAGTAGCATGTACATAGCTATCAGCCATTAAGCAATGTTGAGCCATCCCACACTGTGTATGTGCAGCATAGTGATAGACCATGCAGCCCCACCCTGATCGATAGTGCTTTATGTGGCTGCTGCACAGCATGCAAAGTGATAACCATGTGTTTTATTGCTCCTTGGACTTTCTCTTCTCAGCATAAGGTGGCATTAGAGGGGATTTCCCAGCTGAGGAGATGGACAGGAGTTGTAGAATGTAGATAGACAGATTCATACAGATTGATAGAGAGTGAGACAGATAGACAGCATCAGCATCAGGCTTGTAGAAAGAGATTCTTCTCAGCATAAGGTGGCATTAGAGAAGATTCCCAGCTGAGGAGATTGTACAGGAGTTGTAGAATGTAGATAGACAGATTCTTAAAGATAGAGAGAGAGTGAGACAGGTAGACAGCATCAGCATCAGGCTTATAGAAAGAGATTCTAATATTGTTACTTCCAGACATCCTCTTGAACCATCCATTTTCACCTTATAAATAGTATGATTTGAGGGCTTTAGGTCGCCTTTTTGTACATATAATTAAACTCTGCACAGGGCAAGTGACATAAGGAGATTAGCAGCCATTTCGCTTCGCAGACATCTCCCTGTTGTGTAGAGCCGAGAACAGGATTCAAACTTGGTTCCTGAGACCAACTGTTTTTCAAGCTTGATCGCTATACCAATGAGGCCGCATAGCACGTAGTACAGTGTGAGCGATTTTATGTCCTTATATATAGGGTTTGTTTAACGTTTTCATTTTCACATTATGCTTTTAATAAGTATAGTTGGTTACCCTTTCTATGACACCAAGACTACACTTAGTCTTTCTGATGTAAGGACTGTCTTGGAATACTGAGATCTTTGACATTTCTGAAAGTAACAATTTACTCACATCACTGTAGGATGCCTGTATGATTTTATGAAGCCTGTACTGTACGATGCCAGTAGGATGCCTGAGGAATAAGTGAGGATGGTCACTTTGTGTGTGGGTCATTTGGCCGTGCTTTATGAAGCATATCTCAGCCGGATGATGATATCTCATGCGAATGATAATCATTTGCTATCTGGTCCTTGGCCTTCTGCGTCAATGCTTCTCGTGTAATGTGCAAATCCTTGAGTTTGGATAACGGCTACATGTCGTGTGTGTTTCGCTTTTCTCCAGCGAATCATGCGCCTCAAAGCTGAATATTTGTTTCAGTTTTCTGGTCTCTTGAAAGAGAATTATGTCCAATCTCATAATTATTTCAATGGGTTTGATGTAAATCTATTTATCATTGGATGCGGTATGAAGGTTTATGCTGCTTATAGCCTATATCTGTTTATCATTTCATTTCTTGAAGGATTTGTCATTGAAGATCTATTATTAGGATTCCAATCAGTTTTACCTGAGTAGGGTGTGAAACCTTCGCAGATCTGCAGCGGCAAACCTCAATAGTCAATACCTCTTTCACAAGGATAAAGGATGGTAGCTCAATGGTAAATCACCTCAGTTGGTCATCTCACTCATCTGTGCATGTTTCTTGCGAGTTGCAAATACAGTCACTTGCAAAAGTGATAGAACTCTTTGCAAAATGGCACATCTTTGTCCTATTTCAGTATTTTGGATACAATCTTGCACAGAAGCTTTATACCTAGCATTTAGAGTGATACACAGAGTCTTCCTCATTAAACCCAGAAATCAAAGGAAATGTGTAACAAGTGGTAAAATGTGAAAGAAAAGGCCTTGCAGAAGTGTCCGGCCTGTCGGTACTCTCCTGACCTTCTCGAAACATTCATTCCGTGCTATGTTGTAAAGCAATCATTTTGAGAAACACATCGAAAGGTGCCCTTTCACGAAGGTGACGAAGCGTGCTGTCTCTTTTACAAGTCACTGTATGAGCATTAATGAGAGTTGAAAAAATGCCTGCAATAAGGAGTGCACTTTCAAATATGCATTATTTGGTTTGAATGTGACAGGTAATTACAAAGAGATTGCTAATTGGTCTTGGATTTTATCTCAGAGAAATAGATTGCTTGTTAATCGTAAGATCCTCCATGCTAATTTACTCTTGATGAAAATTCTGTTGTTAAGTCTGAGCAGTGAAGAAATTATGGAACTATTTTGATTTTCTCAATGGAGATGAACTGCTCAAGGTTCTTTGATTTGAAGATATTTGTATTTTAAATATAGTTGGGAGGATATTTGGCTAGGATGTGGTGTGTGTAGTTTCTCCAGTTGAAAAAAAACTGCTACTCTCTTTGGTCTTGGAGGTTAAAGTGAATCGCCAAGGCCTGGGATTTTAATTTTTCACCTAACACCAACCTTACATGCATGTCTGGCCAGCGTCTTTGTAATACATATATGAGCTGCACTTAAACGGCTGTAAAAATGTTTTTTGCTTCGTTTATTGCAACGCTGGCTGCAAAATTAACGCTTGTTCAACTTGTAAATTATTTTGTCTCCAAAATGGCTGGATCGGTTAAACGCATTATCGCTGGTTTAGCCATGACTCACAAACTTTCGCCTGCAAGAGTATCTGCTGTTTATTCTGAATTTATCAGAACTAATTCTGTTTGAAAGGCTGTGGCAGTTGGCAATTAGGCAGATTCTTTTTGCAATGCAATGCAGACAGGAAGACACTCTTTGATGTTCTTGGTTTTGCTTTGACAGATGTTTTCTTTTTTTCGGTTTGTCATTATGCTTTAACAGAGCGGATTCTTATTTTTGTGTGTAAGTAGAATGGTTTTTGTTCGAGGTTGTTCATCCTTGTGGCTTTCGCTGCTTTCTACTAATTAAGTTTATTTAGTGCATTCTGCAGCTGAATGAAGCGGGCTTATTTTTTTCCGAAAACCAAAATTGTTAACTTTTTACTCGGTTCCTGTAATGTAATGTTTAATGTAATGTTCAAAGAATAAGGCAATTTCAAACATGGAATGTTTGCCAGACTTAAAGTGAATCGCCAAGGTTTGGCATCTACGCAAGGGAATGTGGTGTAGAAATGTTGTTGTCATGACATTAAAGTAAGCTTGAAGTGGAGTCTGTAGAGTAGTAATGTCTCAAACTTGTAAGAAGTGATTCTCCTTGTGGTTAGAACAAAGGGATATATTGTTCAGAATTGGTTATTTTGAAATTCCATTATGTTTCTGAAAAATTAGATGGATGTGAAAAACTATTGGTCAGACGTCTTGAATACGTGAACCGTTCTACTATTCAACTGATTTCATTTATCGACCAGATGGAAATTCTTGGAATGCAATGGTTTTAGTTAGCCAACCCTGTCAGCTTGTGAAGAATAGTAATAAGTACCTATAGCAGTGTGTTGTGCAAAAATTTACTTCTGAGAAAAGCAGTATCACCATAAGGTAATAAAGTCATGGGACTGATACAAAATTCAGTGCTGGAGGTCAATGTGGCTATGTGTCCTTGTGGTCCTTCCTTGGTTGCCTGCCTTATCACCGTTTCGCTGTTTATAGCCGGTGTACATCTCTCTTGTGACCTTAAGAGAGGTGAGAGAGACATTGAGCTGTGGAATAATGTGCTTTCTCAGCCTTGGGCTCCTTTCTTTAGCAGTGCTGACAAATGCTGAGGTGTTTTCCTCTTGTCTTGTGCTCAGGCCCTGCTCTTGTCTTCCCCTGGACCTCTTCATACATCTCTGCCATACATCTTTGACCATTCCTTTCATGGAAGGCTTGCAAGCAAGTAGAAGCACCTGGAAGCAAGTGGTGGCCACTGCTTGAAGGCCGATGTGGAGACCATCCATAGAAGCAACTTCAAGCTAGGCTTTCCGAAACCATAAAGCATCCTACTTGAGTAAACCTAGTCGGTGCAGAGATATATTTTGCTGGTGCTTGCTGCCTTGATTTGCTGTTCTGTGAGATTTTGACTTTAGTTGTTGGAATTTCTTGCATACTTTGCTTTCGAGGACATTATGCTGTCACTAACCTCTTCGACCACATAAATCATGATGATATCATTGTGAGCTAACACTGAAGCACTTACCTTAACCTAAGCAGCCGAATCAAGGCAGGAAATAGCTGGCAAAGAGTAAACAGTAAATTAATGGAATGCTGACAAGATTTAAGAAAAAAGAACCTCGTGCAAAAGCAAAGCATGCAAGAAATTCAAACAACTAGAGTCTTAGCAAGTAGGAAATCAAGGCAGTGAGAACCAGCAGAATTTATCTCTGCCCCAACTAGATTTCGCACTCGTCTGAGTTTCTTAAATCTTGTCTGGCAGTGTTGGCATTCCATTATTCTTAACTGTGTAGCCTAGATTCTATAGCTGTTGGTGCCGTGGATCTAAGCAGCATGCATTGCTGTTTACGTGTTTCCTCACCTTTGCTGTCTTGATTCAGCTGCTGAGGCTGTGGTAAGCACTTTGATGTCAGCTCAGAAGGATCCCATCATGATTTATGTGGTCGAAGAGGTTAGTGACAGCGTTATGTCCTCTAAAGATGTCCTCTAAAGTTGTCTAACATTGGCCTTGTGACATGGAGGGCTGTGCTTGAGCTTTGATGGCTTTGTCTCATGTTTCCTCTGCCAAATTTCAACACTGTGGATCCCTGTTGAAAGTTGTAGGGGCAATACAAAGATGACGTCAACCAAATTCTAATATATGTTTTGGTTATTCACATGGATGGATGAGAGTAGGGAAAAGAGGGGCCAGGTAGTTAAGAATATGTTCCACAGTTACCCTGTGACCCTACTATACCTAGGTGTTATGTTGCTTGTAAGGATCTTCATACCAATTAATTGTTTCCTGAACAACAGGAGTTGACAGCTTTAGAAGTAACAAGGCAATTGTCTTGTTTTCTGTCTTGTTTTGTAACCAACTGTCTTTGTCGTTCACAATTATAGTCTCTGTTTAGCTCTTACAAAACTTACGTTGTATGCTGGCCTTGTGTTGGCTTTGTGTAATACTGCCAACAGAGCTGCACCGATGTTGCATTGTATCTTTGTCCAACTGGCTTTGCCAAGTTTTGGTTCGCTGTCATCGGATTCCCTTAGGATAAAACTAGGTCAACAGTTTTAGTTTGATAGCATTTTGTTGCTTTGAAATTCAATGAGTTTTCTGACCTGAAATAGGATCACAGGAGGAATTGAGGGCACTTAGGTGAAAAGCAGACATAGGAAAAAACAAGAAATATATGCTTAGAACATGAAACCAAAAAAAGTGTCATTTTGCCATGAAACAGCTGTATGTACAGTGTAGAAACTGAATTTTGAATAGAAACAAGAATGAAAAGTAGGATCAAAAGCCAGAATCCAGGACACAAACCGAATGGGTGCTATGCGGTGCTCTGAGAATACGAAAAGGCTCTAATGTAATGATTAACATAAATTGGGAGCAGTGAAACAGAAATAGGAAAGAAGAAATGTATATGCTTAGAACATGAAACCAAATTGTTGTGCCATTTTGCCATGAAACTGTTGCACGTACACTCGTACAGAATGGAAACTAAATTTCGAATAGAAATTTGGATTAGAAGTAGGACCAAAAGCCCCAAAAACCAGGATCAAAACCGAATGGATGCTCCGCGGTGTCCGGAGAATACAAAAATGCCCAAATGTCGGTGATTAACATAAGTGTGGAAGCAGAGAAGCAACCACAGGCATCAGCAACCAAGTTATCTCCTACCAACAATTTGTCAGACATGTCTGGTCAACCCTGATACCAAGTATAACCAAGCAGGCTTATTGCTGGCCCTGCCTCATGCAATCCTGTGTGTGGAGCAATGCAATGTGGCCAATGTCTAATGAATGAGATACAGCTGCTTAGTGGCAGCCTTTCATGCCACTTGTTGTGGTGGAATTTGGCATTGTGGATGCATTGAGGATCTACTTGTGTAGTTCTGTCAGCCTTGTTGGGCCAATGTTGGGTTGTTTCTATGTCTTCTGAACTGCTCAGTTGTCCAGCCAATCTCACAGTAACTGCTGTTTTGTTGCCCTAAGCCGAAATGATGTAATTCAATAATTTTGATCACTGATGAACATTTACCATGCCTATGAGGCTATGACTGTGAGGTGCATCTCTGACAGTGAAGATATAATCTTTGCAAGATAGGACTTTCAAAAAGATATTGTCCTGAATAGAGCTCCAGATAGGGCTTGGAGTTGGAGATGCTGCCAATCACACATTTTTGATATCCATTGTACCTTGATAATGCTTGCTATGAAAATTCCGTTGCTTCTTAGGAATCATCTGTTATATAAACTTCAAGAAAATTGTTGTTACATCAAGATTATTAATATGCTTTTGAAGGAATGAACAATTTTAGTAATTCTTTACTCGAGGGAAAGTCGATGTTAAGAATAGTTGCGGCTGAGAAAATATGTTGTAGCAATGGGTCTTTCTTGAAACTGCTATAGTTACTGTTAACAATGTCATGTATGCTGAGTTTGAATGGGTCTTATAAGCACGTGACAGATTTCATAAAAGGCATTGCAGCAAAAATACTGAGTGTATTTATAGCATACTATTGCTTTATACATACTGTCTACTAGTTTATTCAGCCTGGTGAAAATGTTAAATAAGAATCAATATAAAATTTGAGTGTTCAGACAAGTGGATATACTTGGTTGCAATATCTGTGTAAGAGTGTTGCTGCAGCAGCACAACTTGCATTGATTTTCGTATACAATGTATATATGTAAGTACATGTACTGATACAATTGCATGTCTGTTTGTTGTTCTGGTAACGCCTGGGCCCTACAGTTGTATTGCTTTAGAAAGCCATTTGTAACACCAGATTGGATATACACACTGTATTGAAACTGAAGTATCCATTGTAGTTCTTTGTTGCACTATCTACTTTAGCTGGATGGGTACTATTGAGTATAGTATAATTGACAAATGTCATATTCATCCAATAAATTGTCATTTTCACATTCATTGTATAAATTACATGGAGAAATCGGGCGAATTATTCAGAGTTGCTTCTCGGCATTCAATTCTACAGTCTGGACTCTGCATGCAACGATCTGTTATGGAAAAGTGTTTCAGTTGATTTTATTGACAATACAGACAATTGATGTCAAGAACAATTCACTTTATCTCATTGCCTTTATGCAACATGCATTACATTTACCTTCTCCTGACAATTAACTCAGCACTGTCTGTGTGTTGGTTGCCTTGCTTCATTAACTTGTTACTCATATTACTGCTGAAATATATTTAAAAATTTTTTCTTTTTTCCCTGTTTTCTCTTTTCCTCGTCTTTGACCGCACTCACCGCAACGACATTTAGGCTTTTAAGAAGCAAGTAGAAGGCAATGAATCTTTTCTTTTGTTTGTTGGCTAAACCGCAAAGCTATTTTCATCTATTTACAGTGTGCCAAGCTTTTCTATAGTAGCCGTTCTGGAGCACCACTCGACGGCTCTCATCGTTTCATGTTGCTGAAAGTACGGAGTTGCCTTCTTGCGTGACAGCTGATGAATTCATAAGGAATAATTAAATATAATTTACTCGGCTCCACAGGTTGTGATGCCTTAACTTTTCTGCATCAGAATTCACTGCTACTGACATTTGTAAAGCCTCTGTTCTTTACATGTGGTTTGCTGTCAGTTGTACCTAGCAGAGACAAGTAGTCTGGCTCCATTCACTGTGTTGACTCTGTTGAGTATTTTTGTAGTAGATTGATACAATGCTGCAATGCTACACTTACAGACATTTGAGTAGTGACTAAAGCCAAACCAGTGCATTCTTTGAGTCTTGTAAGGCTTCTTATTAGACTTGAAAGATTTCAAAGAATGGCCAAAAATAGGGAATGTGTTATGCTTTGTGGTACTTCAAAGGATGTTTAGCTTCAGTATTGCAACATTGTCATATCTTATTATCAGTATATCTTGGTCACATAGGTCTTTATAAACACGTAAATGGCATTTAGTTTTGAAGGCCTTTAGGTTTAGTTTTATGGCCATTCTAAGATTTCATCTGATTCAGTTGCCTTGGAACTGCACAGAATTCCTGCAGGATTGTGCCCGATTAGGATTTCCAGCCTTGTAAGATCAGTTGACAGCCGTCATAAAGGCGTCTATTAATGTTTTATTGTTCATTATCTCGCACTGCCAAAGATCATTCTCTTCATTTGTCAAGGTTTTGCCTGTGTTCGACATCCCGTCTCTCCAAATGTCAAAGTCAGCCTCTTTGAGCGGAGGGGTGCACCCGGCCGTGATCGATTAGAGTGTGTGGTTTCAGCAAAAAAATGAAGTTCATCATTCAATATCAAGTCTGTTGTGACTCGGGCTCCTATTTCTGGCCATAGAAGTCTGCTTATGAGGCGGAATGGCAGAAAAAGGACAGAAATTTATAGAACTAGATGAAGGGACCGAAATGAGAAATACGAGCCAAAGGAGAACACTGGCAGGAAAAGACCAGATATACCAGTGACACTGGGCTTGTTTTATAGGTCCTGAAAACTCATAGGTCCTAAAACTCATAGGTCCTGCAAACTCCTAGGTACTGTACTGGAGCATATTGCATGGAGGCCATAGGAGTAGCTGTAGTCACCTTGTGATCAATATTGAGGCAATGTTGGCCAACAAGTTCCCGCTTTCCTTTGGCTCATTCGGAGTCGTTCTGCTGAGTTATTTATCGGTCTTCGGTCAAACTGCTGTGCACAATGAAACCAGACCTGCTAGTTTTTTGTCATCAGACTAATAGCGATTCACTGCTGTTGTGGGGTTCTGCGGTTTGCTGACGCTGCTGATGTGCCCCTCTGGGATTGCCCTATTATATTTTTATGTCACTATTTCTCTGCGATAACCTTCTCAGATCTCCATTTACTGAGGTCGCCCTCTTTTTTCTGAAATGAGGTATTGACAAGAAGAAATTGAACATGTGACCGTAAATGGACCAATGATGCAAGTGATGGTCCATAAGACAAGAAAATATTAGCAATCTCATATTGTTCGAAACTTCACAGAAATTCCTCAGGACTTTTAACATTGTGCATTTATACTTGTAAAATGTAAATGCTTAATTTAAGTGTTTGGTAGGATGCACCGATACCACTTTCACTTCCGGTCGGCTACCGATACTAGTTTTTGTTGCCGATACTTACCAATACCGATACCATTGGTTAAATATGGAGCATTGCCTCCGATCCGATACCGACACTGCTTTTTGGGTTCCGATACCTCTGATACCAAACTAGTATGGATATCGGAACGTCTCTAGTGTTTGGATCAACATCAACACTTGCTCTTGATACTGTGGTGGCAAGGATACAAAATAATAAAACCTCTCAAAGTTCTAAAGTGGCACACCTTCTTTATAGTTGTTGCGATAGATGCCCAATGGGTGGTTGAAATGTATGACTAAATAAACATAGAACGGCTGGATGTGCTTTGGCGTTTAGTGTCATTTAGCTTGTTTAGCCGGGAGCCTCCAGACTTCACACTATGTTGGCTTGCTGAGCAGTGCTCAGTTGCTGCTGCAAGTTGCTGCTAGTTGCTGCTAGTTGCCGGGCTGTTTATGTGCTCCTCTTTGCTGCTTCGGCCTGCTTCCCAAGTGGATTTTAAAGTTGCATCAGAGGGGATTTGCTCTGTGAAAAGTGATTGGTCGCTTGAGCACCAGGAGTGCCTCAGGGAACGGTTTCGAGACAGTATTGTGATAAACATCCAAAAGTGTGAGAAGTCGCCCTCCCCTCTTGGGAAGTGTATTGCTTTTCTAATCTGTGTTTAACACTAAAAAAAGTCCAAAAGCAAAAAATGTGGCTCTCTATGGATGCTTGTATGGCTTATGTAAGAGTTTGTTTGCCCCACAGCATTTTGTATACTTTATGTATGTGGGTTGTACAGAGTTCTGCAAGCAAACAATGTTCTGTTTTCCTATGACATGTATCTATTTGGAAGTGAGGAGTAAGCACTTGACAGAGTATATTCATCACTTTCGACGAGGACTTGCTTGTTAATTAGTCTTGAAAAGTTGTTAATGCTGTATCATACAGCCAGTTATGCCTGTTCTGAACCCTTTTGTAACCTTTTGGGTAGTTTTAAGATATATCTTGTATCTGTAACCGATGACCAAAATAAAACTGCCCATGTTAATTACACATTGACTTTTGTCTCAGTTCTAGTGATATATCTTCATCTGTCGCATTGATATAAAAAAACTGGAGCTGTACAGTGTACGCAGCTGACCCACTAAAGCTGATGCAGGCTTCTAAAATAGCAATGCCAGATTTCTCTTTGTTGGAAGAGAAGAACAAAGCCAGTAAAAAGCTGCGAAATAGTGTCAGTGTGACCTTTTTGTCTTTGAAGGAGCCCGGCCTTGCCCTTTTTTGCCCCTTGACTTTTGATAGATAGGAGCGGTCTGCAAGGAAATGAGGCCCTGGGGCAATGCTGCAGCACAATGCTAAGTGAATACTGCTCTGGCAGTCTCTGATATTGTCTGTGATATTGTCCTTTGAAGAGGCCTGACTTCTCAAATAAAACCATGTTTTGAGCCACGGACTCCGTCGACTAGAGCCGGGTGAACTGTGATGTTGAATTTTAATGGAGGAAAGGGAGGGACGTGGCGCTCAATGTAAATACGAGACTTTGTCTGTGATTTGCTTCTTAAGATGCCGCTGAGAATACCTCTAAGAATGCCGCTAAGACTTCTTACTTGCTGCGAGTTGCCCAAAGACAATAGGACAACCTCAGTCAATGCTGCCCTTCTGTAGAACCAGCAGAACAGTCGGCCCAAGAGATGTAAGAAGCACCAGGAAGCCATTACACCGAGTGTTGGTTTGAAGGAAATTGGGGAGATGGCCTAAAGCTGGCTGGGCCATTGTGTTGATATAAGACATCAGTAGGTTATGTCAATGCTCCTGTGGACAGTTCCCTCCGGCCAGACTTTTTTTTCTTTAGATTTTTTTCTTATTTGCTTCAAATGCTCTCTCTCTTTGTTTTTATGCTATTCGTTGCCCAGACAGATTATTCGCTGATCTCTCCTCATGTTACTTGCATCCTTTTCTCAACGAAAATATCATCGCGACATGATCACATTGATTTGTTATCGATCTGTCATTCAAGGTGGACGTCCGACGTCGTCCGTACCAAGTCTTAGACGTTCCCAACATGTCTCTCCAAATTCATCAATATTCAATACACCCTTATTGCCTTAGCTTTGTCATCCGCTGTCATTCTCCTGACAAGATTGATAGACAACAATAATTATTCATTTGCCTGTTATAGCTGGGCCCCCCCAGACAACAGCCATGTTCTGGGTCAAAGGCGGCACCGGAACTTAATTAAGATGAGATAGAGTGAGAGATACAAGATATATAGGACTGAACAACACATGCCATTAGGGCTACACCATGGCAGGCTGCATCACTAGCATCCCCTTGTAGCATCCCCCTGTAGCATCCCTGTAACATTCCCCAAGGCTGCCCAGACCAGAGTCAATCATATCACATCAGAGACGGCTAGAACAACACTACAAGTTCCCTGGGGAAATGACTTCATTTGTCCGCCATTCATATAGGCCACTATTATAAACGGATTCATCCAGAGAAATCCAGAGAAATCTAAGGCCTGCTTGTAGCCTGAGGGACCGATGTGGCCTTGCGAGCAAATCTTCTGCGCTGTCTGGCAAAATGTTGAATCTCTTATGTTTCAAGGTGTTCCCATGGTCCTAACCATACAGTTGATCACAGACCTGATCACTTGATTGGATTCTCTGCTGTGTGTCTGAATATATCTCCCAATTTGCCATTAAGACACAGACTGACATAGTTAATCTCAGTATTGATGCAGCCACAGTGATGTGGCTTTCCAACAAAATGTCATCTTGACATATAGGGATAAGGGTGATAGTTGTGTACTTGAGAGATTTGTATCATGTCAACAGTCAAGACTCAAGTATACATTTTCAGTGCAATGCTTTTATCTACAATTTACATTAAAAGAGATACTAAGCACATTTCACCTTTGTCTTCATGAAATAGTGTCAATGTGGAATTGTTCATTTTCCACTCTATCTCCCAGTCATCCTGCCATGAGCCACCATTCCACTGGATTCCTCTTGCTCTGATTGTTGGATATAGGAAATTCAGCTGCTCTTTTTTCCTTTCCGACTTTTCTTTTTTCCAAATCGTCTGCGGCACTTGATGAAGAAAAAGTAAGAGAGCCGCAGAACATGATTGAGTGCAAAGAAATACTCTTTGAAAGCCTCTTAGGGGCTTGATTCGTTTGCTTGCATTCACTGTTTCTTTTTCCGATTGAGTAGATGCAGGAGGAAATGGCATTCTTTTGATTGTTGCAGACCCGGGCTAGACCTTCAGAAGCTCAGAAGCTCTGTATTTGTATAGGTTATACTGTTATAGTGACTTTGTACGGTGACTCCATGCAATAATACTGCTTTTGGTGGAATATGTATGGTCAGCATTCTGCTTTGAAATGTCATATGAGGTTTCTGTTTATATCACCAGGAAGAAGGAAAAGTAGACCCTGAAGCCGCCGCCACCAGCCGCCAGTTGCGCCATTAAGGCCTTCTGTTGAAGCCAGCTGTTAATTTTTCCAGCCAAATTCCAGCCAGCCGTTTGCATTGCAGCTCAGCCAGTTGATAATTTGAGTGAAATGGCAGCAGTGAAGTTAATTACAGAAGCTGTGTAATCAGCTAATTGTGCTAATTGCAATCTGGAGGTTCCCAGGCTTTGTCTCTCAGAAGCAACACTTTGGAAGCCCTATGTGTCAAAGCCAATTGCAATTTGCAATTTTACTTGATGCAATAGATTCAATGCTCATTTCAACCAATGCATTTGTGATAACTCATTCAATTATTTTATTCTTGATGTATGAAAACAGAATGCATTCATACATACAATAATTTGATATGGTTTAGGCTTAAACTTTGTTTCCAACAATGATTGTCTTAATTCCCTCACTCCTTTTGATCCTACTCTTCATCATGTCCATTCAGCAGTCTGGGGATGACACACCAGGTCAGATACACTGCTTCAGCCAGAAAATAGTGAAAAGGAAACAATCATTGCAAAGTTTGCTCTGAAGCAGAAGATAATGCACTATTTTAGATGTAAATATGCCAATGTTGTTGTATTTAATTGTCAGTGCATAGGCTAGTAAGGCTACAGCCCAAGCATACAATGTATAGCCTTTTGATTATGGAGCTTTGTATTAGAAGGGCCTATGTTATTGAATTTGTAAGTTTGCATTTCAACTTTTAACCTGGTCGGCCCGGCATCTGTAGGCCACCAAACTACTTTTTCAAACAGTATGCATGTCATTATTGCATGATCAAATTATTATCTCTAGTGCCATAACAGTTTTCTGGTCTTGGTGAAAAGTTTCTGAAAGCAATTTTCGGTTAGTTCCAGTTAGTCGGAAAATATCAGTTTTGGTTTAGTCCCTGGTTAGAAAGCCTACAATACATATTACATTCAGGATTCCAGCAGAGAATGAAACTGCCTAAATTTTATAAATATTTTTGTCCGATTTTGTGGCCACGAGACAGTGATTCTACATGTAAGCCGTTATCAGCCATTTATTAATACACGACTCAGCCAGTTATTTAGAGTTTGGCTGAGCCGGCTAGTCAGCCATTAAAACTCCCAGCCAGTCATTTAGAAGAAATTAAACGGCTTCGGGGTCTAAGGAAAAGGACCGATGGAGAAAACCGAAAAGAGAAAAATTGAGAAAAAGCAAGTTAGGTTCAGGTGACTGATGGCTGGGACATTTCGATCAGAAGCCAGCGATAGCCATCGTATCGGATGTTGCAAGTGATGAGGGATCTCCTTGGTCCTGCTGGTCCTGCTAGTGCTAGGTGATTTTTTGCTGGCAAATTAGATTCATACACCCAGATCTAGAAAGATGCATTTCTTTTCACTCTGGACTGCTCTGCTGTATGCAACCGGGATACAATGATCAATATGTCATCATCATGTGAATTCAAATCGTTCATCTTTCTGCATAAAAACATAAGTCAAATTCTACACCCAAAGTGCAGCTGCAGTGCTGCCCAGGCAGACATAATAGGATGCACGAGAGGGAAGACATCAATACAGTCCTGTAAATGATTGAAATTACGTTATCTGGTTTGAATGGTGAACTGAGTCTTCCTTTTACAGTGAGGAAAATAAGTATGTGACCCCCTACCATATTTTCTGGTTTTGGCACTTGTGCTTGCTCCAAAACTGTGAAATTTCTCTGGTAGATCTGGTCCAACATTAGAAGACAGGTAATGCACAAAAAATAAGTGAAACTGTTTTGCAAGCAAACACTGTTCTGTTTTCCTGTCATATCTTATGACAATGTATCCCTCTGTTAAGTGAGGAGTAAGTAACTTGATAGAATAGATTCATCACTTTTGACTTATGGCTCGTTAATTAGTCTTGAAAAGTTGTTTATGATGTCTAATACAGTCTATTATTATGCTTGATCTGAACCTTTTGGGTAGTTTTAAGATATGTCTTGTGTCTAAAATCCGTGACCAAAATAAAATTGCACATGATAATTACTCTAAGACTTAAGTGTCAGTTCTAGTGATATTTCTTGATCCATTACATCGATTGTAAAAGTATAGACCTCGAATTGGCTAACCCACTAAAACTAAAGTAAGCTTCTAAAATAGCAATGCCAGATTTCTCTTTGCTGGAAGAGAAGAACAAAGCCAGTAAAAAGCTGCGAAACAGTGTGAATGTGACCTTTTTTCTTTGAAGTAGCCCGTCCTTGCCCTTTTGTGCCCCTTGACTTTTGATAGATAGGAGCGGTCTGCAAGGAAATGAGGCCCTGGGGCAATGCTGCAGCACAATGCTAAGTGAATACTGCTCTGGCAGTCTGTGATGTTGTCTGTGATAGTGTCCCTTGAAGAGGCCTGACTTCTCAAATAAAACCATGTTTTGAGCCACGGACTCCGTCGACTAGAGCCGGGGTGAACTGTGATGTTGAATTTTAATGGAGGAAAGGGAGGGACGTGGCACTCAATGTAAATACGAGACTTTGCCTGTGATTTGCTCCTAAGATGCCGCTAAGAATACCTCTAAGAATGCCGCTAAGACTTCTTACTTGCTGAGAGTTGCCCGAAGACAATAGAACAACCTCAGTCAATGCTGCCCTTCTGTAGAACCAGCGGAACAGTCGGCCCAAGAGATGTAAGAAGCACCAGGAAGCCATTACCAGGAGTGTTGGTTTGAAGGAAATTGGGGAGATGGCCTAAAGCTGGCTGGGCCATTGTGTTGATATAAGACATCAGTAGGTTATGTCAATGGTCCTGTGGACAGTTCCCTCTGGTCTGACTTTTTTCCTTCAGATGTTCTTATTTGCTTCAAATGCTCTGCTCTTTGTTTTTATGCTATTCGTTGCCCAGACAGATTATTCGCTGACCTCTCCTCATGTTTCTTGCATCCTTTTCTCAACAAAAATGTCATCGCGACCCGATCACATTGATTTGTTATCGATCTGTCATTCAAGGTGGACGTCCGGCGTCGTTCGTACGCGATCTTAACACGTTCCCAACATGTCTCTCCAAATTCATCAATATTCAATACACCCTTATTGCTTAGCTTTGTCATCCACTGTCATTCTCCTGACAAGATTGATAGACAACAATAATTATTCATTTGCCTGTTATAGCTGGGCCCCCCAGACAACAGCCATGTTCTGGGTCAAAGGCGGCACCGGAACTTAATTAAGATGAGATAGAGTGAGAGATACAAGATAGATAGGACTGAACAACACATGCCATTAGGGCTACACCATGGCAGGCTGCATCACTAGCATCCCCTTGTAGCATCCCCCTGTAGCATCCCTGTAACATTCCCCAAGGCTGCCCAGACCAGAGTCAATCATATGACATCAGAGACGGCTAGAACAACACTACCAGTTCCCTGGGGAAACGACTTCATTTGCCCGCCATTCATATAGGCCACTACGATTAAACAGATTCATCCAGAGAAATCTAAGGCCTGCTTGTAGCCTGAGGGACCGCTGTGGCCTTGCGAGCAAATCTTCTGCACTGTCTGGCAATATTTCGAATCTCTTATCTGTTTCAAGGTGTTCCCATGGTCCTAACCATACAGTTGATCACAGACCTGATCAATTGATTGGATTCTCTGCTGTGTGTCTGAATATATCTCCCAATTTGCCATTAAGACACAGACTGACATAGCTAATCTCAGTATTGATGCAGCCACAGTGATGTGGGTTTCCAACAAAATGTCATCTTAACATATAGGGATAAGGGTGATAGTTGTGTACTTGAGAGATTTGTATCATGTCAACAGTCAAGGCTCAAGTACACATTTTCAGTGCAATGCTTTTATCTACAATTTACATTAATTGAGATACGAAGCACATTTCACCTTTGTCTTTATGAAATAGTGTCAATGTGGAATTGTTCATTTTCCACTCTATCTCCCAGTCATCCTACCATGAGCCAGTGAGCCACCATTCGACTGAATTCCTCTTGCTCTGATTGTTGGATAGGAAATTTAGCTGCTCTTTTTTCCCGTTCCGACTTTCTTTTTTCCGAATCGTCTGCGGCACTTGATGAAGAAAAAGTAAGAGAGCCGGAGAACATGATTGAGTGCAAAGAAATACTCTTTGAAAGCCTCTTAGGGGCTTGATTCGTTTGCTTGCATTCACTGTTTCTTTTTCCGATTGAGTAGATGCAGGAGGAAATGGCGTTCTTTTGATTGTTGCGGACCCGAGCTAGACCTTCAGAAGCTCAGAAGCTCTGTATTTGTATAGGTTATACTGTTATAGTGACTTTGTACGGTGACTCCATGCAGTTATACTGCTTTTGGGAGAATATGTATGGTCAGCATTCTGCTTCGAAAGGTCATGCCAGGTTTCTGTTTATATCACCAGGAAGAAGGAAAAGGACTGATGGAGAAAACCAAAAAAAAAAGAGAAAAATTGAGAAAAAGCAAGTTAGGTTCAGGTGACTGATGGCTGGGACATTTCGCTCAGAAGCCAGCGATAGCCATCGTATCGGATGTTGCAAGTGATGAGGGATTTCCTTGGTCCTGCTGGTTCTTGCTAGTGCTAGGTGATTTTTTTGCTGGCAAGTTAGATTCATACACCCAGATCTACAGATCTAGAAAGATGCATTTCTTCTTCACCGTGTTCACTCTAGACTGCTCTGTTATATATGCAGCTGGGATGCAATGATGTGATATATGTCATCATCATGTGAATTCAGGTCATTCATCTTTCTACAAGAAAACTAAGTCAAATTCTACACCCAAAATGCAGCTGCATTGCTGCACAGTCAGACATGGCAGGATGCATGAGAGGAAAGACATTGGTCAGTGCTGTCCCTTAAATTATGGGCCCAAGCCTGGTAGTCTAATCTTACTTGTCACTAGTTGTTGTGATGTATATATACTGGTGACAAGTAAATGAAAGACTATTAGGTTTGGACCTGTGCTGAAATGAATGACGTTATCATCCATGTGTCATCTTTTTTCTTCTGCCGTGTCCTCCTCCTGTCCTCGTTAGCCTTCTTAGTGCATAAATACAAGACGTAAAGCACCAATCATCCATCTATCCATCATCTTTTTTTTAAATGTTGGACTGAATGTTCCTTTTATCTCAATCAGATTCTTTCATTTATTGCATGCAGTGTATCATCCAGATTCCTCAACATCAATCGAATGACTTCCTTCTTTGTGCTCTTTTTAATGGAGGTGTTTACACACCGCCATTTATGTAGTTGGTGAGAAGGGGGGGGGGGTAAGAGAGTGGGTAAGAGAGTGTAAGACTGTAAGATTTAGGCGGGAAATTTGAAATTGGAGAAGAAAATCTGAAATTACTCTTTGCGTGTTTCAAATTATCTACTAATTGTTAAATTGCCCGAAACTAGAGGTACAGGGCTAATATTGCAGCTTACTTGTATTAACCTAAAATAATTCTAAGTACAACTTTCATCAGTTTTTTGTTTGGAGTTTTTTTTTTGGTCTGACAGTCCACCATTTTGAAAATAATGTGTATTGTGTTTAGTGTATGCAAATGAGCTGTCCACCATTTTGAAAATTATGTGTATTGTGTTTTGTGTATGCAAATGAGCTGGCCTGGAACTATGTCATGGTGACATTAGGATGTGTATTGGTCAGTTTTCTGACCTGGAAATTGATGTCAACATAATACTAGGTCACAAGAGATAGATTTCAATAGTTTTATAAATCTCCAACTATTTTAGTCAGATATATATATGGATGGGTAAATAGATAGATAGATAGATAGATAGATAGATAGATAGATTGATTGATTGATTGATTGATTGATTGATTGATTGATTGATTGATTGATTGATTGATAGATCAGGGACTTTTTAAAAGGGTGTATTAGATAGATCTGATTGCATTAATTTGAAGGATAGATTATATAGATCAAATAGATAGATTACTCAGATTAGCTATATTACGCAGTTTTATCAAAAGGGTTTGGTAAGCAGAGTAATAGGTTGCAATTTGGTACTTCAAACCATTTGTGACATGATCAAAAATGTCTGGGAGATGGGGGTAGGGTAGGCCGGTAGGGTTAGCTCAGTTGTAGCACACTGTGGTAGGGCTGTGCAATCGAAAAGTTTTCTGAAATCGAGTAATCGACTTGTATTTCGATTCGATTATCGATTTTAAATCGATTTTTGCTTAGAATATCAAGATCAGCATATTTATACGAAACATTAATTATCAATGAATTCATTGTCTCTCGACGAATATCCGTGGTGTTAAAATTATAATGAGCAGGACTAACAGACTATTTGTAGGAAGGAAAAAGAAAATGCAGTACATGAATTAATTTGATTGACTTAATATTATTCATAATTATGATGTATTGATCCAATGTAACTGCTGATAAAGCTGTCTTCTTTAAAAACATGCATCTCATTCTACTGGATGCAGAGCAGTACAGTTGTAAATAGATAACAGATGTGTATTAACTGTATTAGATTAAGTTCTGTCTCCAAAATCTATAAATTCAACATGGATGCAGACTTGTAGCAGTAAAACTTAATTTCTAATTTGTGAAATATCTTTAATGGCTAGCAGTGTGGCTTATGCACAGATAAGAACACCACAGATAGCACGGTGGTGTTCAGCTCCTCGAGAGCTTCAAAACGATACCAAATACAGCCATCTATCATGAATTCTTCATTCAGCTGAAAATCGATTTTTCCTTATTTTGTGGAGATGATCGAAATCGAAACTTTTGGCGACGATTGTCGGCGATAATCATCCCATCGGCACAGCCCTTCACTGTGGTTGTCAATCGCAGCCTGGTTCGCTGGGTCTTGGACTCCAGGGTCTGATTGACGCTCTCATCGGGTCAGCTAGGACAGCAGTTTCAATCATCCTTCACTTCATTGCTATGTCCTCCTAATTAGCTTACAAAATGCCTAAATACTGGAGATATAGCTCCAATCATCTATCCATCTTTCTATAATATTCATGCCTATCCGACATGAGATTTCACTTCATTTCAGCTATCAGAGCTATTTTTGAATTCTGGATTTATAGATTTATTGATGCAGTTGTAATTTTAACTTTAATCGTAACCATTACTGGTCATGTTCCGCATGGGGTTCAAGAAATTTCTGGTGAGCCTTCCACAAGATACAGCTCAGGGCAGCCGCAGAGTAGTGCCCATGGGCTGAGATTAAGGGAACATTACCAAAGGTTCCCATGCCATCGGCATTCTCAAGTTTTGGTGACCGCTGTGTGATGATGAGTGATGAGAAGACTGTGAGTCTGACGCATACCCAATTAATTCAGGGATGCCCAGGGTCTTTGAGTTGCCCCAGCATAGAATACTGGATACAACCCGCCTCCATTTAATGTCCCATGGGCTCGGACTGAAGTGAGTTCCCGGGGTGAGATTTGAACCCACTCCCTCAGCGCCTGTGGTAGCCAGACAAGCGCTCTTAACCATTTGGTCAATTTGGCAGTCCACAAGTTAGCTGGCAGTGGTAGGAAGATTGACATATTTATAGAGCAGCATATTGGTGAGTAAGTCAATTTAGAATATTTTCAGTGGAATTTCAAGATCAAAATCCCCAATGTGTTTCATTCAAATGAGATGTTAAATTGGTGTCCCTTTTGATAATTATAAAATGGGGTAAATGTACAACATGAAGAGAACTCGTGTTCTATCTGCCATCTCATCGATCAATCACTGTGAGCAACTACTGCTCTTAAAGGGCAGCACTCGTGTATATCTATCTATCTATTAGCTATCTATCAGTATATCTATATATACATAATGCTGGATGTCTAATCTATATGCAAATAAATCTATATATCTATAAATCTATCGGAGTAGTCATAGCAGTGCAGGATGAATGATCTACTGGATTCGTGGTATGCGAAATTAGTCACTACACACCTCCATTTTGAACCCCCGGGTTCTTGTTTTACATTCATCTTGCCTTGCATTCAGTTCATATATGCACTAAACTCACTATGCAGCAACATGTTAATGACAGTCTGCCTTACCAAATGTTGCAATTTCTTTGCTGGTAATTTTTGTGCATAGCTTCCATTCAGTGGCATCCAGACAAGACAAGATTTTGTCGTGATATATTATGGTATCAGCAATGTTTAATAAGCGATACTCCGCGAGCTCATCACAACATTTTGGGTATGAAAAATGCACAAATGCATGTCATATTTTGAAAGGATGTCTCTAGCTTTGCTTGTCTCAACCCTATGCACTGATATCTAGTTTGATACCTCTGGCCTTTTTGGCATTCATGCATTTGGAGTTCTTATGGTTAAAAAATGTCAATAACAAAATAGAATGCGTGATGTCTGTGCATTAGCAAAAGATTTCCTCACTTTCTATGGTCTTTGATGGAGTCGAAAACTTAAAAAAGAAAATAATAAGATATCCTCATTTCATATGACAAGGATAATCTTGGATGTACATGTATACACTTTCTGTACTTGAATTGTATATGAGATCATGATTATGACAATGTTAGCTGCAGGTCCATACAAATATGGAAACATATAAGGGAGTATTATGTACTGTGATAAGGTATGAAAACTGCTTGCACTAAAGAGAAGGAAGTCTGAGAAAGTCTTGAGAATGTCTTGAATGCAAGATGCTTAGCTGTTGCAATTACCACAATGAGCTAGTGGGGAATGAGGTGAATTAATGTGCTTTTTGGGAACACTAATCAACTCCCTATTTCCCAAACTGTTCATCTTGAGCAGTTCGGGCATATGTTATATTCACACTTTATGAGACCGTTTGTTTTTATGCATCTCTTAATTCTCTTCCCCTGGATTTATGTGTCATCATTCTGTGATGTTCATAAAACTTTGATTATGTCCCTTATGTTCTTCAATTAAATTTTTACCTTTGCTTCTTTGGTATTTCTTTCATTTCCCGAAGCTGTAGATGTATTTCTCCATGCACAAGATTGAAAGAGAGCCCACATTTTCAATCAGATGAACATTACATTTGTGATATTTATGTTTGCTTCGATTCTTTAGATTCAATTTCAACTCCCATGACTTACAAATTATTTGAGTTAATTTCAGGTGTATCAATTTTACACTGCAACCCTCTCTTGCTTTAAACTTTATCAAAGCCCTATGCAAGTAAGCTGAGGGTAATGAACCTGAGGGGATTTCTCTAAGATGTATTGGTGACGTGGGAACTCCCTGTTGTATCCCGTTTCACTTACATCTGGGCATTGTTGCCATCAGCGAATCTTGTTTTTGAATACTCTCCCATTTGTTATTCTCAGAATGCTTACAGTTACAACCAAATGTCTTCAGGAATTTGTCTGATTGTAAGAGGAAATGACATTGAAATGAGTCTGTTCTTCACAGTGATCATCACAATTCTTATCCCGCATATACTCACTTTTGAAAAATAGTTTTTTCAAAGAAGAATTCTTCTTCTAAAAAAAACGAAAGTCATTATTTCGTCATACATCTTTCGAAATAGGATCTTCTTGTGAGCATTCATCCTGCATTATTACATGCTTCAGCGTCTCTAAGACACTACAAATAGCAATGTTTTCAAAAATTTTCTACGGAACTTAAACTTGCTATACTTAAACAATGTTAAATGAGGAGTCAGGTCTTGTGATCTCTAGTGTGTGCTCCTGCCTGTGCCTTATACAATGTTATAGGATACCTATAGGCGACCTTTTATGTCTCCTTAAAAGTCGAGAATAATGCTCCTTTAGCCTCCTTACCCTTTCTCCGAGGCCAGTGGCTTTCGCCTTGTGGGAATGCTACACAATGCCTTTCAATATAAGCCACACGCTCCCAAGGTGCTTTTTGCTCCTGTTACAAAGATGTTTTACGATGCCACGAGGTTTATGCTTAGTTTTCATGAAATCTTAATGTTGTCATCTTAACCTTGGTTGTCCTCCTGAAACATGATCTATGATTAGACAACAACGGCTTCCTTTGATGTAGTTCTTACATATTTTATACCTTGCTCTCCATTATATGGTGGAATAGATTTGATAAATGTGAGATTGTGATTCAATATATGCCATGTCTTCTTGCCATTCATGTATATAGGCTGCTGCGTTGGGAACATGTTCAATTGTTCATCTATTTTTTTAGGGTTCAATCTGGAAAAGGTCAATCCATTTGGTTGTATTTGGAATTTGTTGGTTGTGAAAAATAAGTCGCTGGTATTAGATTAGGCGAATCTTTCAAACATGTTTACTGTGTAGCAGTACTTATTGATAACATTCATGAATAATATTTAGTCTGAATTGCTGATTGAATAATAGATGTGTCATACAATATCTTGGAATGTTTTCAACACTGTGAAAAAGACCCAGTATAAGTAGCATTTTAACTTTTAAGTGCATTCCTGGTTGGGATAAACATGCTTATTGCCCAATTCTCAATTTCTAATGACAGTCAAGTAGCGGAAACAAAAAAATAACGTGTCAGCATGATATGGCTGTCCTTTTACAGACCATTAGGTGTCAGACAATCAGTATCTATCAAGTTGATGGTAAAAAACAGGAGATGTCAGTGATGGATTTGATGGATGGCTGTATCTGTGACTTACTTGACCCCTGCGGCCAACAAACCCCAATGCCGCTGTAATGCTGTAGCGATTCTGTAGAGTTGCAATAACTCACCGTGATTCATTCTGATTCTCTTATAACATTGTCTATTGCTTTTTTGCAGGCCGAGCTATGGAGTCATTTCACGGCAATTCTACGGAAGAGTACCCGCAATCTACAGGCGTGTACGGAGGTGGGGTTGATCGAGAGAGTGCTCCACAAACTGACGCAGGCTGATGACATGGTCGCTGGTGAGTGGCACCCCTCGTAAATCTATTGTAAATCTATCCCCAAAAGTTATAGGGACTCTATTAGCGAGCCAGAATAAATTGACAGGATAGTAGATTTGGTTTGTTTCGTAAAAGAACCACGAAAGCAAGAATATATTGAGTCTTGATTTTGTCTAGAAACTGGTCATATCTGCCTCTCTAGTTTAACTTTTAAATGTTGTAAATTCTATCCTGACCATATCAGGTGGAAGGGTTAGCTCCGTGGAAGCGTGCTGGCCTGCTAATCCCTGGGTCCCTGGTTCGAATCTAGCTCTTGCCAAGTCACCTTGGCCTATGATGGACGGCTATTTCAATCATCCTTCGCGTCATTGCCGTGTCCTCATAATTAGCCTACCAGGAGCATGAATAGGTTCAGATTCAGATACTGTATTTGTCTCAATCATCCAAAATAAATAAAGGACGTATAGCCCTAAATCATCCATCCTGACCTTATGATGGTCATGTTCTGTTAGTATCCTTGTATAAAACAAATAAAAGCTTTATAAGTGTCCATTTTTAACTAACAAGAGCATTCATGAGATATCTGTGAATGCTGTATTGAGCCAAATTTCGTACCTTTGTTCAAAGACTAACACGACAGATGTTTAAAATGCCATGATGAGATCAATTCAAGTAAAAATTGTAATTATTGTAATTTTGTTTGCAAAGGTCCTTGAACATGTTGATGAAGGTAGTCCGTTTTATTGCATTAAATTAATTTCAATCATCTGTAACCTTGATATGACCTTGTAATTAATCACATCCTCAGACTTCACATATCTCTCAGGATTCTTCTTCTGTTATCACCATGTGATTAATTAAATGTGAGGACTCTGAAATGTATGAATCTTTTAATTAATCACTTCTTCCGGACTTCACATATATGAATTAGAATTCCTCTGAAGTGATGTCAGATGAAATCGCCACGTAAATTATGTAATTGATTAAATTTGGAGTATCAGAAATGTATGAATCTCTATCTTAATCTGTGATGAAATGTGTAAATAATCAAATGTTATATAAAGTTAAATGTAATCACCCTGTGATTAATTAAATGTGAGGATTCTGAAATGTATGAATCTCTATCGTACTCTGTGATTGGATTGTGTAAATAATTAGATATTGTATACGATTTCAGACCTGCTGATTGACATGCTGGGAGTCGTCGCCAGCTACAGCATCACAGTGAAAGAGCTCCGTCTCCTGTTCACCCTACTGAAAGGCAGCGACAGAAAATGGGTAGGTGAAAGACATGAAAGATGATCCCAGATTAATCACATCACCTTGCGATCTTGCATAATCTAGCTGAGCCATCTAGCTGAGCCATCTCTGAATTGTGAATTGACATCAAATAGGAAATATTAGGCATACTGACGTAGGAATTGGCAATTTTTAGGAGTGCTGGAATTGGCATAGTCTGTTAGTTCTGGCATGCCAGTGATGCCTTAGCTGTGCTAACTTGGGGGTTGTGGTGGAATTTGATAGAAATTTATTTTCCGTCTACAATAGTAGAGTTACAGTTTGATAGAAATAGTTTTGAGGATCTGCATGTGTAATGCTGGGACTATAATACTACAGAAGTTTGAGCATATGAGGATTTTTTTTTCATACCCTGTATCAATGCATCAGCCACTGAAGAGACAGACATGATATTATTCTGCCCTACAAAGGTAAAGTACAGTAACTGACATTTTGAACTTTACCATTGTAGCCCCTACAGCTGAGAAGGGAATCATAAAATTCCTAACATCATTATGAAAATGTTGAGGACTAACTAAGGTTAAAGGGTTACTTTTGAATTTTTACAATTTTTGGTTCCCACCTTTATGGTAGGGAAGTACAAAGGTAAATCACAGTAAATGCAGTTACTGTACTTTACCTTTGTAGGGCAGTATTATATTTGACAGGAAGACTGGTTTTGACATGATCTTTCTGGCATATAGGATTTAATGAGTCAAGAATACTGAAATATTATGTTAGATCCAAATGGTTACATGTAATATGAATGACTGAACTTGTAATAATGATTAGGAGAAAAAACACCACCATGAGGTGGGAGTAGTCTTGTATTACTGTTTGGCTGCCATGGGCATTGCTCCTTTTGGCAGCTGTGGGATGCAAGGACTATTCTTCCACGGACTCAATGCAGTAATAGACTCAATGCTGTATAGAGGATAATTAGAACCTGAGCAGCACTCCGAAATAGCTTTTCTATGTCCTGTGATTACCTGCCAGGACATTGTCAGGAAAAGACTGATTTGGCTCCCCTACGAACAGCTCCAATAAGCCTGTCATTCTTATTAATGGCGTAATAATAATGTTGGTTTTGTACCTCCGAATCCAGAGGCTTGTCTGTTGTGGTTCATCCTGAGTACTAGTCGACATTTCTGCTCATTATAAGAGTATGGTACAATAGGTAATCGAGGTACAATACTTTTGAAATGATCATTATACTGTTGTAGTCTGTCAGAGTCATAACATTTTTTCTTTTCAATGCTTTTAGCAACATCCCATGGTTTTACACTCAATATTATGAAGCAGTTCAGGTGACTGATGCTGTAATCGCTTTAAATGTGTTTAGCTATTGCGTCCTGGAGAGTTTTTATATGTAATGTGAAAGGTGCAATCCTGTTGGGCAATGCATAGGTTCTTATATTGTGAGTTATGAGATAGTTTAAGCTGTATTTGCTGCATTCAAAATAGTCTCTTTAGTCTGGCCAATTTGTATGCATTTGTCACAAAAGTCATCTTGGAGACAGTACATTCTTGGATTACTTGGATTATGCCCAGCCACATTCGCTTGTTGTGCTTTATGACGGGATGAAAGGACTTTTAGTAGCTCTCAGCTGCACTGTCGCCTTCTCAGGTGTTGAGCTTTGAGTATATAAGTATTTGTATGAGGTATTCACATCCAACTTTGGAAACTTTCAGAGTTATGCAGCCATATACTTTTTCATGAAAATGCAATATGCGGATGCAGAGTCTGAGTTGAAAGTTACTGCATTCGCTCAGTCTAAGTCCGTGAAAACTGGGCTTGTGTCCTTTAGACACTAGTGGTACATGACAGCATCACCAAAAATTTTCTTCATATTTCATGTAGTTTTAAAATCAACAAAAACAATCTAATGAAATTGAAATTATGTAAAGAAAATTATGGAAAGAAAAGAATAGAAAGAACTAACATATTTGTCAAAATGCTCTTGGAAATGCATGTGGAACAGGCATGCTCAATAGCTCTTAGACTCAATTTCAATTTAATCTTTGTCTTGACATTTTAAGACCACAGAACTTTATCCTTGATCAATAAATTCTTTTTTATCTTAGGGGGATTTTGAATTGTTTAGGAACAAACTAAAGACTAAAGGTTACTAAACTTGCTTCTCTGTGAGATTCTCTTTTAAAAGTGGCTTTTATTATACTTGAGTGATTAGCTGCCACTACAATGGCGGTGTCCAGCTATTCCAAGGTTAATGAAAAAAAGGTGGTTTCTTTAGCTAATACAGACTATCCGTGACCAAGTATTCCAAGATGTCCATAGTTACGTTGAAACAGAGCTATAGATGTTCTGTTGGATGTCTTTCTTGTATCGATCCATTCCTCGTGTTCTATTTGCACATTGCAAATTGAGAGATCAAGATTGTGATTAGGGATTTCTCAGAGAGCGACAGATTGGAAATTTATGATAAGCAGCGGCCCAGATTGGGCTCAGATTGTTTGCTAACTTCGAGCAAATGGCTTTAGAAAACACTACAACGTTAATCTTGTTATAAATCTATTTAAGTCTTCAAGACAAAGCTGGAGTAGTTAGTATGCTTAGCAGTCTTCTGTGCTAAATCAGTTACAATGAGTTACAAAGCAACAAAGGCTTCGAAGTTCTTTGGGAAAACATTGAGTCAGCACAGTCTGTGATTTCGAGAATTAGCAAAACACAAAAAAGACCTGCCTCTCAAAAGGCTGTGGAAGGAGTCCTTTATATGTGTGTGCAAAGGTGTGTTTTCGGCAGTTGCAAACCCTCCAGAGAGACCTAATTCTCATAACCTTCTGAAAGTTTCTTGATTGTGCATGTGCAGATTCTGAGTCTGATTCATCAATCTATTAGGTATTCCAAGATAGTATATTACAAATCAAGTTCTGGAGTTAAAGAGTAGCAAATTTTGCTTACTTTACATCATTTCATGAATAACCTATAGAATATAGATGGTCTTCTACTGGTGAATGACTTGGAATTAAGAAAGTTGCTTGATTACAGTACATATTTCTAAAAGTGCCTCGCCTTTATAAATCTAGCCTCAGCTATCCATATCTATCTTTAGTGAAATTCCATACATGTTATTAAACAAGGGGCAAAGAGAAGGCAATGTATACAAAAGGAAATGGATAGTCATTTTAGAAGGAGGGTTCTTTATGACTGGACTCTACATTGAGTCTGATCTGACCTTAAAGAACTGCAGCAGTTGCAATGACAACTTTTGATAGGATATCACAGTGTGGGAAGTCTGGAACATCAGTTGAACTAGTGCACTTGTTTCTATGGTTCTTGCCACACATGTTCTCGACTGCTTCCAGTTGCTTTCAGTTGCTTTCTCAGTTCTTTTGTCTGTGACGTGGTCTGTCGATGTGAAAAGTACTTGGAAAAATACTCGCTCCTTGTCGATCATGCAATCGCCACATTTCTGATAACAAACCTCCAGTGCTCGTAATAAAGCCTTTGCAGAGCCTTGTAAATCCTTGCAGACCCAGTGGCAGAATAAAGAAGCAGGAGTCTGAAGGAGAAAAGCCGCGAGACTGGCAGAGCAGGCCAGAACGAGAGGCAAATATCATGTGTCCAATGGTGCCAATGGTGTTGTTGTCAGCAACCGGGCCAACCGGCTTTTAGTGCAAGATATAACACTCTCAGAGACTCTAGCCATAGATCTAAGCAAGGTTGGACTTGAAGTCAGTCACAATCTCCCCTAGACTCTACTAGTCTCTAGACAGTGATAAGTGATACTGCAGAGCTCCCAGGACTGTTAAGTCTAACCTGGTTGTTGCTAAGCATAGAAACTAGACTGCCACAGTCTGACAGAGAGTGTTAATTCATAAATGTCAGTTATTAAAGTTACTGATGAAATTCAAAGGGAGAGCTAATCTCACAGCACCTGACTTATTGCCAGTTGCTAAGCATGTCTAGGCTACATCACATTTGTCGCCATGTAACAAATGGCAATTAAAATATGATTTACAGGCAGCATCAAACAAGATTAGAATTTAGAGGCACATTATTTTTCAATAATTATCATCTCAGTCATGAAAATGAAATATATTGGCAATAGATCAAATTGAATTTTGTAGGTAGTCCAATACCAACACTCAAGGAAAGTTAGAATTTTCTTATGCATCAAAAATGTCACTCTCTTCTTAATATAGGGCCAATATTATTATATTCAAAATACCTTGCGTTTAAAAAAATGTTGCAACAATATTCCAACACTCTGTAAATAGTAGCAAATAGCACGTACATGCAAGCAAAACACGCTATAGCCACACGCTGGGCACGGCCACCATGTAGTTATTGCCAATACTGGCCCCCAGGCCCCACTCCGACGGAGTCCTGTCTCACTGTTAATTGGACGAAGGTAGCCTGTTCCTGCTGCCATCATGGCAAAAGGTCAGGTCAGCAAGCTGAAGCACTCTTATGCTGTCTCTTCTGGTATATAGAACCTCCGAAGGGCCTAACGACAAGCATCAGATGCTGGCCATTACGCCTGATATCTAGGGTTTCGGAGTCTGGTATCAAGTAAATTGACTCCGACTCCCAACTCCTTTTGCTTATTATTTCACAATTTTTCCCCAGGATTTTACTGTGCACAGGAATTAATGTTGAAGAAGTATAGTATATTTGCTCTTTGTAGTCGATATACAGTTCACGGTGTTCCTTATGTGTTTTTATCCATTATTTAATTTTTCTCATTGAGTCAGGAGTCGCCAGTTTCGTTTTCGACTCCCAACTCCAAACCTAATTTCGACTCCAAGACTCCAAAACTTACTGCTAATTTCATGCCTTTTTGCAGCTTATATTGGCAGTGAGATGGTCAGCCTTGTTTTTGTCCTACATTTGTACACTGAGAAGTGAAGTATGTAAGGACTTGTGTGTTTTTTTGCTATTTGAAAGACACTTGACACCAAGCTGATAGTCAACGATTCGGAAGTTGTCTGTTTGGCATCGCTTGTGCTTATCAATAATCCCCCGGATATCCAGTCATTAGCCTTCTAGTGTCTTTTCTGTCACGATCCAATCTGCCCATACCATCCTATTATTTATGGGAAAGCTGGTAATTAATGAAGTATGTAGCAAGTCTCTACTATATACAGTATATGTACATAGACGGCAGTTTATCACTTTGGCAGCAAAGGGCTACCTGATGCTATTAATAGGTGATAGATTGCCCTCATGAGAAGAGGGATAAGGCTCATAATGGCACGGTTTCTATAGAAGGGCACTTAGCATCATATTTGGCTATATATGAAGCTGTGTAATGAATTGATGGTGGAGCAAACTTTCACATCGTAGTAGTAGAGTGGGTTTGAGAATATACCTGAATACAGTACGCCTATTTACCATTTTCCAAAAATGACTTCCCGCTAGGGATGCGCCGATACCGCTTTTTCACTTCCGATCCGATACCGATACTCCTTTATGTTGCCGATACCTACCAATACCGATTCCATTGGTTAAATAGGGAGCACTGCCTTTGATATGATACTGACACTGCTTTTTTGGCTGCGATACCACCGATACAGATACTGGTATCGATATCGGAACATCCCTAGTTTCCGTCTCGATTTTCTGATTTTCTAACACAGTCACCAGTGTTGCTGGCATACAAATGAAAATTCAAGTCAATATAGCCAGTGAACCATTGGTGCATATCATCTGGATGCAAAGTGCTTGTCATTAGACTGGTGACTGGAAACTGAAAAACATCAAATTGAGTCTGTATAGGATTCTGATTAGGTATGATAGAAATTTGAAAAGTTCAACCTTTTGCCTTAATGTACAATGAATATGGCAGTTCTGTAATGTTCAGAAGGAATTTATGACGTAGAATCTAGCTGAGATGTGTTTATATTCTGGTGTTTTTGAAGTTTCGTATATAAAATGTGATTCTTCTATGTCTGACAGCATCACTCGTAAAAATAGTCCTTTGGGATAGAGTATAGAATAAGAGTATAAGACACTTCTGTTCTGTGGTACCTTTTATGCTTAGATGCCCAAAAATTATGAGGTCTCGAATATCTCATAAAGATCAAGAGACACTTATGACACATAGTACTTCATACTACCTTACTTATCCTCATGCCATAGTTATAATGATGGCCGGAATATTTTGCGGAGAAACATTTCTTGGTGCAACAGTCTCTTTCAAGTATCAGGCAAACATTTTTCTTGCCGATGCCTAATGGCTCCTTGAACAGCTGCTGCAACGAGAGATTTCTCACTTTGTAGGATCTATTGCTCTTGTAAAAGACCCCCAATGTCTGCCATCTACTATGGTCTTGTAATAACTGGGTTGTCTTCAAATGTTGCTGGTTCACTATCAACATTTGCTGCCGTATAATGGTGTAAAGGACTGTAAAGTAGGAGAATGATGATCTTGCACTGAGTTGTAGTTTGGTGGCAGTGAAAGTGATATAGAAATAGTTATGTAGACTGTAAAGTGTGTAGTCAGTAGCCTTTTAAAGTTGGCCTGGTACTACACGCTACAGCAGTTTTACAGCGACTTTGGTCTTTTCACTGAGAAAACCCTACAGATATCAAGCAATTGACCAGCCATTAAAATCACATTAAAATATCAGTCAAGATACTGCAGCTGGTTAATCTTGGAGAAATTTCTTTGATTTTAAGTTATCAATAGTAGCAGTTTACCCACCCAGTTGTCAGAGTGGACATTAGCAAACTTTCAGTCTCAAAGATCTCCACTTAACTGTCCGAAGTTATTCTAAAAGTGCTGTATTAACATGATTAAGTGGGATCTCAATATGATGAATTACTGGTCAAATTTGAAGTGGCGTTGTTTTCGATTTCATAAATAATCAGATTGCATTGTGCTTTACTTGTATGATCTTATCTTTATGTGAAGGTTGGGAAGGGTAGTTTCAGATGGCAAGTAGCTTAGTAGGTGTTATTGAAAACCATATTAGTGGTTGATATTAAAAAGTAAAGGAACTCATGAATCAATTTAATAACTCTGAAAAAGTCTTTCGGCAACATCTGGAACATATCTGAATATTGAAACTTCCAAATTGCCAAAGCTAGCATGTTGAAAGATTGAGTCTTTGGTGAATGGAAAGTTCCATAATCCATATGGTCTCTGTCCCATCATTTAATGTTAACACTTGGTCTCAGACAGTCTGGCTGGTGGTGGTTACTGGACCTACATGTCTAAATCATTGCGATCTTTGACCCATACCCATTTGCCCCTGAATCTAAAACTTGCCCGTCATCTGTTTATGGCTCTGGCGGGACATGATCAGATTCAGAATCACCTCTTTAGGTTTTAGCCGAGCATTACCCGATTACTGGATGGTTGTGTGAATGCTTTTTACCCAAAAATCAGTTAGCTTGTTGACTCCTATCACTTCATCAATAAATTGTATCTCTTTTAAGATATTTGATATTGTTTCTGTTTGTTGGTTGTACACTCTACAGGACTGAAGTTAAATTCCTCCGTTATTCCTTTCCCTTCCACCCTTCTAAGCTCTCTTCCCCAACCCATCTTCCTCCCTTTCTTCCTCTCCCTGTTACCCTTCCTTTCCCTATCCCCTTCTCCCTCTCTGGCTCTCTAACTTCTAAGTGCCTCTCTCCTAATTTCCTCTCTTCCTCTCTTCCTTCCTCCCACTCTTCCTTCCTCCCACTCTTCCTCTCCCTCCCTCCCTTTCTTCCTTCCTCCCTGCCTCCCTCCCTCCCTTCCTCCCTTCCTTCCTCACTCCCTTCTCCCTCCCTTCCTCACTTCTCCCTCACTTCTTCCTCCTTTCTCCCTCCCTTCCTCGAGTTCCTCTGTCCATCGTTGCATTCTTTCTTCCTTCCTTCCTTCCTTCCTTCCCTTTTATCAGGTTCATGAATGTATATGATAGGTTCTATTAGCACTTGATGACTATTTTTCTATTGTTTGTGTTATCAAAGCCAGATGTAAGTTATTTTTCTATTAAAGACCAGCTTCTTCAGCTTGGAAACTCAAAGTGAGCTTCTTTTTTCTGTGACAATATTTTGTTTGAATTTTTTGTTTCAAAATTTGTGTTTGATTTGGCCGATATTGCCACGCTTATTGATAGGACGTGTTGGCAGTTCTTGGGAAAATTTTGAGCTTATAAATTTGCATTGTGCAATGGTGAAATGGTGTTGTTGAAATTATTCCAAGAGAGGAGAATTTACATGGATATGAAAACTGTTCTCCATTGCTCTAAATCTGTTATAAGTTTATCAAAATGGTGGAAAATGATTATTCACAATTGTTCAACTGCAAAGACCAGATGATGGTTAAAGAATTCTGTATGATTCCACCTGTCACACTCAAATATTATTACAATTCTCTGCAAATTCGATGTATATACATGCACTGCTATTAATTTATATGGTGTTATATTTCTATTTTCAGCCCATACATTCTGTAAAACTACTCAAGGTGCTAAGACAAATGCCACAACGGCATGGACCAGATGAGTTCTTCAGTTTCCCAGGGAAAAAAGGATCAGTAAGTCATCTATTTATTTATTTATTATTTAAAATATCTATGCTGTGTCATAAATACAAATTTTTGCAGATGTAAGTGTGTTAAAATGCCCAATATGTGAAATCTTTTCTGTATGTATGACCGCTTGCTTCAATTTTCTCACTTTGTATTATATCTGTATGTATCATAATATTATTGATAATCAAATTTGGATTTTTTTTGAGAGGTGCGTTTTTCCATATCTTTCTGTGCAAAAGTTGTGTCTTAAAAATTACTATATTACCTCCTGATTATATCCAGCTAACAATCTATCTCTATTTATTCCTCCTCATTATTTGCGACATGTCTCTGATTGTGGGATTCATCTATAATTCATCTTTGTTTTGTCTGCAGGGAATCGCACTTCCTCCCATCGCCAGGTGGCCTCATCAGAACGGCTGGACTTTCCATTGTTGGTTTAGATTGGACCCAGTCACTGGGGCAAATATAGAGCGAGAAAAGCCCTGTTTGTACTGGTAAGAATAAAACGTATAAAATGTGTTACATTGCCATACAGAAGAAGCCCTTGGGATTCAGTAGAGAATCTCTACAAGAGATGCATGTATTGAGCTGTTTGACACCCTCGGGTACTAATTTTGTGCATTGCGCTGTCAAATAGAGCATCTCAATGGCGGCATTGATTTAGCATTTACTTACAGTCTTTCAATTGTTGCTGGCATTTATTGGATGGGTAACCTCTGGGTTTGCTGCATTATTGGCACACTTGATTACTTGTAGCCTAAGTTTTGGAGACTCCTCTGAGGCTCCCGGGGGGGTGGGGAGGGGGTAAATTAAAAGTAAGTTTTCGAATACCACACCGCAGCTAGCTACTGAATTTACAATGTAAGCTTTTAATCTCTCGCAACTTCTTCCAAATTGCTTCGTTTCGGCTTGAAAAAAGTTTTCTTAATTAAGGGAGTCTTCCACTCTCCCCTTAAGAGAAATTAGATTAGTTTAACAATTTGTATAAAGTTTTGTTTAATCATTTTAAAGATGTTAATCAATAGGATTCATATATGTACTGTTTATGATTTCAGCTTCCGAACTAGCAAAGGCATAGGTTACTCAGGTCACTTCTTAGGCAACGCTCTCGTCATCACAGCCATGAAGGTCAAGGGCAAGGGATTCCAGCATTGCGTCAAATATGACTTCCTCCCCAGAAAAGTAAGTGATGATATGATTAATGAAGTTGATAACAGATAATGTCTTTCCTCTTAGTTTCTTTACTCATAATACAAAGCCCAAAACCACTGATAGGACACGACATCGGAGTTCCATATGACGTCATAATATATATAAAAAATACCTGGGCTACCCCCAGCCACCTACCGGCCACTCCCATGCGCATGCGCGCACATTACATTCCAGTCATATTTTAATTTGACGCGAAGAAAGCACGACGTACTCTCCACTTTGGAGCTCGAGTTCCATCGTTTCTAACGTATACTTCGTGGATTTTATGGTTAACTTACTTCAGCAACCTTCTGGCAAGGGTTTTCCAGCACTAAGTTGTAGTTGTCAGACGAGACAGTAGACGCAGGAGACGATCTACCTCGTAACGTTCGTCTGGTTGCCAGCCTGGTCGCCATATTTTCGCGGGGGGAAAAGCCCGCGAAAATGGCGGATTTCAGCGGTTTCATGATGCCAGTTCGTGTGGCTAGCAGTTTAACTTCGATATGAACCTTTCAAGGCTTCGTTCTATCATCCCTGGAGAAGCTGACAACGTTTGGGGAAGACAGAACGAACCGATTGAAGTGACGTTCCCGATTTTCGCCCATCCGGGTGACATGAGATGATGAAAATTCGCCCAGAATTGGCGGGAAACGCCATGACAGGAGAACAGATAAGTTCTTTGGGATCTTAACTCATATCTAGTATATATAATCCCTCTGATGAGAAGTACAGAGTGTCTAAAAGTTCAATACACAAAAATGTCAAAATCAGTGACATGTGCTTTATTTTGTTGTAGTGGTTGATTGTTTTCCCTGGACTCCTTCTTCTTCTTCTTAGTAGTACTTCCGTCCCACCAGCGGAACCACCCTCTACTGAGAGTGCAGAGGCTGCTACTGCTTCTTCTATATTTAGCTGCAGGATGTCCCCTCCGAGTTAGGGACTTCCTCTTCTCTTGAGCTCATCTGTGCAATATGGGGGACCTCATTGCCTATGACAGGAAGGGCAGCACACATCATGTGGAGGATGGGAATCACCTAAGATGTAAGATCCTAAGTCATTCTGAAGGTAATAACCGATTCCAGAAGGAACTATGAAGACTGGTTGCATCACAGGGAAGATAAGTACTTTGTTCTATTTTCTGTAATATAAATACAAGGAAGACCCTTCGTGGGATAGACCTGTACCAGCACACCAGGTTATCCACTAATTAAATACAGTACTTACTTACAGTCCCATTGGTGGAAATAATGATGAATACTCTGTCACACCATTAATCTGATTGCCCCTCAGGGGTCATAAGTCTCTAAAAGGCTCAAGTGAATATATAAGACATGATATGATAAATATTTATTTCTCAGTTTTGCAGATATGATAAATATTTATTTCTCAGTTTTGCAGAACGACACACAAACTTTGAGGAACTTGTACCAAGGGGGAACATTACTGGTGCAATACCATAAAGGCAGAACATTCAACATTGCCAACTGGATCTGGTTGTACATATTACTGGCCAAACACCACTATATGTGTTGATCTAGGTGAGCGGAACAATAGCGGTTGGTTGGAGTCAGAAGCGCTGTTCAGTCAACACCATCATGACTCGCAGAACCACAAACGCTGCCCTGGTATTGGTGATAACTACTGCATCAGCATGTAGCATCCTGATCATGCACCAGATAAGTACATTTTCTGCTTATAAATCTCCCGTTAGGGTTTCCCCAAGGTACTAGACTAAAACATTGGATGTTACTAGACATCCTCCTTGGTTATAAAGGTCAAAGTTGTTGTCTTAATTCCTTAATCCCCATAATCCAACTCGCAGTAAGATTGGAATAGGATACACAAATTGTGTCACAACTTTATGGTACAGGAATTATGTACGTACATAAGTATACGGCATTAGGCATCATTTGGTTAATTAGATAACTTTAATTCCAGTCTCAATTCCTTGCCGTCCCAGAGAGGAATGGAGTCCGTGGGCTCACACTCGGGTAGCAGACCAGAACAAGGTGAGCGGCAGAGGTGACAAGGTTACCGAGGTGTTGCCCACTTTGTGAAGAACATGGTGTGCAAATGTTGGAGTGTCCTGCAAAGGTGAGGTCTACCCAAGGAGCCAGACCAGACGAGATCCAATCAAACTTGCTCAGGTCATATATACTGCTGGCTTAACACCACATTATGAGGAACCAGAGCACTACATGTTCCGTCTGTGACAGCGACACACCCGACTACAAGATGAAGTGGGATACAAATCACACTAGATAAGTATATATCTTACTCACTGGGTTAACTGCCAGATGCGTAACAGGAATATGAGTTGGTAAAACCATGTCAAAACGCTCCTCGAGACTGTTCGTGACTTGTAATTTTAGATTCAGCCTATAAAGACTGATCATGCTAATAATTACAGGACTCGTGGTCAGGTGGACAGACAACCTGAGACCTAACTCTAATGGTAGCTAATAACCGTACTGGTTACACACTACATACTTCACAAGAGTGCATAGGAACCTATTCACTCACAACCTGACTAAGGTTGCTCAATTACTGCATTTTTCAGAAACGCCGCAAAACAGGGACGATTCCCCATTGACCCTACCTGTGGGTGTAAGGGATGCATACAAACAACAGCGACTACCTGGTTTTCTTGCAAATGTTGCTGGCTGAACAACCACAATATGAACAAGGAGACGGGAGGGTACCTAGCCAGTGTTGTGTCCTCAAGAAATCTCGCTCGGAAGAAGAGAATACACTACTTAATCGAATAACTAACCAGGACCCAGCTGTTCAGGACAGGACACAAGGAAAAGATAAGTGTTATTCCTGTCATTTGGACTAGTAAAATAGTCTACAGCTTGTTCTGTACAATTTTAATTTTTATAAACAATGATTGTATGATCTACAAATAAAAGATCTGAATCTAATATGCTACGGATATTATTTACAAAAGAATGTCAAGATGCTAGGACGCACAGCAAAGGGTGCGATTAGCATGAGGCACAGGTTACCTCACAGGAAGAGGATGTTACCCTACTGGGCCAGATAAGTACTTCCCTACATGAACAGATTTAATTCCATCAGGGAAATAAGTTACTTATATTATGACACACTGTTGATTGCTGACAGGTATCAAAGGAGGTGGAGACCCTGAAGAAAGAAATCTCCAAAACTGTCTAAATTGTGATGTGTTAACAATATGAAATTTGTTGTTCCAGCCTGGAATACACGCAGCCATGAAACGCCACACAGATTTCTATTACGGGACAACTTAGTGATCGTCTCAGGCTCACAGTCGTTCAGAAATATCCTCCTTAAGATTTCTGATCGCAGCAACCCAGGATAAAGGCATGGAAATATGAGGGAAGTATGGGACAAATATGTCCTTAAATTATTCCTGGTTTCTAATGGGCTATTAAACAGATTTCAGCATCCTATTCATGGTCTGCTAGCAAAGAATCCCTGGGTGTAGATTCGTAGGCTGGTCGAAGTCTGAGGTACATGCTTATTGATTGTCTGGTAAATGCAGCAGAATCACAATGGTTGTTTACTAATCTGTCACATATGTATACATTGAGTTACAGAGAACCAAACTCATGGCTGACCAGACATCTCACCTTTCTCCCAACAAGCCGCCGTGCTGTGGAAGACAGAGATGGTACCCTGGGAAGGTGGCCTTCATGCATCTTTCTCCCAACGAGCTGCCGTGCTGTGGAAGACAGAGTTTGTAGCCTGGGAAGGTTGCCTTGATCCTGCAGTGTACCCCCTTCATGGGTCCCTACGAAGACGACTCCCCTTGACGCTCAACAGTATCGCCAAGAGAACAGCAGGACAGGACAAGAACCTCCCCAGTGCACTTTTGAAGCGCAGGCGGACCCGAGTGAGACCCCCCAGCGGCAGTTGATGGCATCAGGTCAGGCTACACACCAGCTGTAGGAGGCAGCCTTTCAAAAGGGAAGTACCGGTCCTCGCTGAGGGGAACAGCAAAGTAGATTGGTTAATTATACAAGTGGTTGACCCACAAAATTATTGGCTCGTCACATTGTGAATCTCTCCCTACTGGGATATGATATATATATGTAGTATCATTATCAATTAAGTGCTCCCAAAGCACAGTGCTAGTATCACCAGTGCCATGGGCTTTATATTTGAAGTGTCAGTACAGGCCACCGCACCAGGAGCCTTCCGCGGAGGCCACAGGCTCTGCCTGCTACCCGAGAGAGAATTCAGTGGGCCATCTGACCTATCCTGGCTAAGTAATGAGCACAGTAATTTGTGAAATTGACAGTTATGATCATTGGTGCCCTTCCTGATCCACTGTTATTTGTTACAGGTAACAGCATTTAGTTGCTGTATAACCCGGACGAGGGTTAGCCAAAAGGCTTAAAGCTTACAAGTTGAGAAAGATCTGCGACAATCCCTCAATTGGCGCAGGGAGGTCTCCTCTTGTCAGTCATAACGGGAATCACTCATTCTTATACTGACTGAGAGCTTCTACTGGGCCAGAAGGAAGCCAGGTCTGAGGTCTGACCAAGAGGATCTAGATGCCCTGATCAGATGGTGTCAAGCGGGCGAATACCTGACCAGACCACCAAAAGGGCCCGGCCGTCTCCTACACACAGACCTGGAGGAAGATGGTGATAGTCTGTGGACGGCCTTGATGAATGGGAAGACCAGGTTCCTCATCCACATCTCCCCTTACTCTTCAAACAAAGGAGGGGGGGGGACTCCTCGGGGTTATCCTGCCACGACTGCATCGCCAAGACCCCGAGGAGAAGAGGACCAGGGTCCCTGACTGAGACGGTAGGCCAAAACATACAAATATATGTTCATGCCTAAGGACCGTAAGTAATACAGTCAGGTAAGATGCTACTCCCCACCTACTAGTTGAGAAGGATAACAAGAACGCCTGTTCCATCTCTGCTCAACCTAGCAGTCGGTAGGGGGACAATGTCCCCTGGAGCGTTATAATATCACCTCTCATTAGGGAACAGACCGTCTGCACTCAGTCTATCTTCTCAGAGGTGTTAGTCCACCAACTAGGCACTCCCAATATTATTCTACCTGAAACAAGATCCCTCCATCCTGTTTAGGCCATTCTGTCCTATCAGTGGTTTTGGGCTTTGTATTATGAGTAAAGAAACTTAAACAAATTTTAGTAATTTAAATGTTTCTTTACATCTAATACAAACCCAAAACCACCCAACATTCCCACCCTGCCTCCCCGCATCTCGATCTTATTCGGTCAAGATCAAAATATGACTGGAATGTAATGTGCGCGCATGCGCATGGGAGTGGCCGGTAGGTGGCTGGGGGTAGCCCAGGTATTTTTTATATATATTATGACGTCATATGGAACTCCGATGTCGTGTCCTATCAGTGGTTTTGGGTTTGTATTAGATGTAAAGAAACATTTAAATTACTAAAATTTGTTTAAGTTAATTCTATTAATTGGTATTAAGCACTGCACTTAACTGAAGACAAGTGAAGTCAGATGATTAAAATTCATATCTTTCACACTAATAAGAAAGCTTGAAATATCCATCTCACTATCAGCCAATAAAAATGTGATGTTTTAGTCATTAAATTGCTTATTTTCATGTCTAGTTATTCAATATGAAAAGTCATGACCCAACAGCGAAACCAGGCAATTTCTGTGGTCTAAAATGTTCGTAGTTTTATTTTGGAGAAAACAGGACTTAAAAGTAGTCTATTTTGTGCTTGGTCATGATATATCTTCCCTTCAAATGTGCATGTGAACAGGCAGAGCTATTGCAAATGAATTATCACCAAAAAATCTTCTGAGAGATTTAAATATTTTGATTTTAACTGAGTGTCAATTTTTGTTTCAGTGGTACATGATAACCATAGTTCACATATACAACCGGTGGAGTAGGAGCGAGCTGAAGTGCTATGTCGATGGACAGTGCGTTTCAACGACGGAAATGTCATGGCTAGTCAATACCAGTGATGTAAGTTAATCCTGTGGATTGTTATTAAATATCCTGTCGTTAATTAATAATTTTCATAAATAGTTAAAATAAATTGTGTTATAGAATTAGTATTATTATGTTGGCACAATGGCACATTTATTTGAAATAAGCGAATAAGTGCCATGTCCTAGTTTGTATTTAACTCATTATCTAATTCCTGTATTTACTTATGGTTTATCATGTATTATCACCTTTTATTGATAATCAGTTTGGTAATTAATATTTTAATAAAATACAATTTTAATTGGGTTATTTTAGGGGGGGAGAGTTGGACTAGTGGTAGCATGCTGGACTGCCAATCGCTGGGTCCAGGATTCGAATCCAGCTCTTGCCGGGTCACCTGGGCTTATGTTGGACGGCTGTTCAATCATCCTTAGCCTCATTGCCGTGTCCTCCTCCTGTCCTAATTAGCCTAACAAGTGCATAAATACAGGACTAAAGCCCAAAACATCCATCCATTTCTAATTGGGTTATTTTGTATTCTCAGTTGATTATTTCTCCAGGACATCCCATTCTATTATCATTAAGTCGTTTTGTATATTTTATTTTTCATAATCCTCTGAAATTGTATATATTTTCAGCCCTTTGACAAGTGCTACATTGGATGCACCTCCGACATGGACCAGGACACAACATTCTGCGGCCAATTGTCTTCTATATATGTATTCAGTGAAGCTTTGACTGCCAATTACATTGCCAGTATACACCAATTAGGTCCTGCTTACAAGGTATGGCTGTTACCAAAAAAAGTTATTTAAAATTTATGTGACCATTTGTTATATCCTTGAATTAGATTGAAGTGTCCATCAATTAGACACATATTTTAAAGTGAAAGAAATTGAAATATCGCAATTACTAGGTAGCTCCAAGTGTTACTGCAGTTTCAATAAGTACGAGTTTCTGCAATATGATCTAGAAAAACGTCGCAAATTTGGTTCTTGTGATTATTTGAGGCAATGAATTACACAGGATAGAATTAATTTGAATACCATAAAAACGTTTTTCAAAGCCACTGACGTGTCTGTTGGTGGTTGTAACTGTTATTGTGTTTGCCTGCTAATCTTATCCAGAGGCAAAACTCAGCTGCTCACTGGAGTGTAATATAACTTTTTCATTGCTTGCTACGTTTGACCTGTAGGTTTTAAGGATGTTTTCTTGCTCATTGACCAATCAGACCAGCTGAAAATGCTACGTAGCAAGTAAGAAAACAAGCCAAAGAAACTCATACTAACTGAATCTGCAGTAAAACATTGTCCCGAAAAGAACACATTGTGCTGTGACTAGATATAATGTGATGGCAAAGAAAATTTTGATTTGACATGTGACACTTGGAATTGCTCTTTTCCAAGGATGTTAGGAGTATGAGGAAAACAGAAACGATGTAATGGAAAACCTAAATGTATTGACACTATTGTACTTATAATTAGTTTTACTTGCTTGTTATTAATTAATAACCTTGAAAAATGGGTGTAGTCTTCATTATGTGGCGGCATTGTGTCATAGTGGCCTCATAATCTCATATCAAATTGCTAATTTCTCTGATATTTAGTTATGATAGTTACGGTAAGTGCAGCCCTCGATTAAGTCTAACCCCAGTTTTTGGCACCCAAGAGAATGAGATGGATATCTTATTGTAGGCTTTGTAGATTATTATGGATTCTCTGATTACGTTTCTGCTGATGGCCTTAAAACACAAACTACACTGTATATCCAATGATTATATATTTATCCATCACCATGCAATCTTACTAATATGATGTAATTTGTTTTCCAGAGTCAATATCGCTTCGATAACGAGAGCAATACTTTGATGCAAGATGGAGTCAACAAGGTTGGTAGCGTTTGAATTCTGATCTATGTGACTGACCTTCAACTGTTGCCGTCTATTTGCCATTAATGCCTGGCTCTTTAGGATCTATTTCAGAGTCTAGAGTCATAATTAAGTCAACTCATGCTGAACGCCACTCAATATTTGTTGCACTGACTGACCCTCTTAGTAACAGACTAGACTTCATTTTGCAAAACTCTGCCCGAGTGTTTTCTGATTGAGTTATGGTGTTGGTTTGTAGCCAGACTAAAACCAATTTTGGGAGTTAGAATAAAGATTTCTCAACTTTGTCAGATTTGTTTGGCTGTGGAAATAAGCAGCCTAAAGTTGTAGGGATTGGAAATATGTGACTCTTCATAAAATATCAGATTAATGGGTTAAGGTATTTTGTACTATGCATTCAATGCGTTATTCTTAAAATATTATCAGCCTAGAAGAGAATTTAATTATGTTTGATTGAAGGGGTCGATGGAAGTAAATTTTATGGAAAAAGAACAAGATTTTTTTTTTTTTAAATAAAATTTTAGCTGAAAATGAGACATCATCAACTTATCCTGTGGTTGAAAGGCAATGAGTGCACGTTTTCAGATAGCCAATCTTGCTAAACCTCACAGTCCTTTGCGTTGTGCTAATTTTGCAAGCTCAATTAGCCAGTTCTCTCTACAGTGTACACTACTCTTGAGTCTGCACTTTACAGTCTCTCTTTCTGTCAATATTGGCACAATCTCCAAGAATTAATTATGAATGTACTGAATTGCTATTGTACCTTGCTGCAGGTCCTCTACGATGGACGGTTGACAAACACCATCATGATGATGTACACGCCCGTGGCCTGCGACAGTCAGCTGTGTTTGGAGTCCACTCCCAAAGGCAATCCGTCCTTCTTCGTTCACAATCCCCACGCTCTAATGCTGCAGGTGAGTCCTATGATGCTGAGGTCTCCTTAATTTTAGATAGGATTATGTCAGTCAAATGGTTCAGAACATGATTGGGGAGGGTTGGTCTAGCGGTAGCATGCTGGCTGCCAATCGCTGGGTCCAGGGTTCGAATCCAGCTCTTACTCGGTCACCTGGGCTTATGTTGGACGGCTGTTTCAATCATCCTTTGCCTCATTGCCGTGTCCTTCTCCTATCCTAATTAGCCTACCAGGTGCATAGATACAGGACGTAAAGCCCCAATCATCCATCCATCCATCCTTAATTTTAGATAGGATTATGTCAATCTAATAATTCAGAACATAAAAAGTAATTTTATGTTACAAGGAGAAGGAAGGTTAGCTCAGTGGTACTGCTGGTTGCATTCTGGGCTTCTGGATACTGAGGTTGATTCCGGCTATTGGCTGTATCACATGGGCCCATGATGCATGTTGGATGGCAGTTTCAATCGTCCGTCACCTCATTGTCGTATCCTCCTGTCCTAATTAACCTTCTCCGAGCGTAAATACAGTATGTAGAGCCCTGACCCTCCTTCTGTCCCTGCTCTGACCTGCTGGCTAGCATAACTACATTTGATACTCTTTACGAAATTTTAAATGTACAGAATGATGTAGTATTACAAGCATCGAAAATTTATTTCGTAAATTACTGAAGCTCAAATCGATGATCGTCTCCTGTCTTCATTGTTTAGTTCATTCATGTTAAGCACTACTTGTATCCATCATTAGCTAGTAGCTAAGTACCACAAGTAAATGTCTGGAGGGTAATTGCCTACTAATTGGGCTGAAGAATCAAAGGGATTTTGTGGCATTGCATTTATGTGACCTATCAGTTGATGGAAAGTAACATCATTATTGCTCACAAGAATATGCAGACTGTTGTCGTATCAAAGGACTTTCTTTTGCTTTGCCATAATTATTGCAAAGAAAGCTGATATCGGCATTTGTATGACAGGGAGAATAGATATGCCATTCACTAATTGTTTTTGACTCAAAAATGTTAATGAAAGACTTTAGTACATCTAGTTTTCTTTTCTTCAATCTTTTAGGCAATCATTTACTTCTTAGCCTTCAATCTAAATTCTAATGTCATACAAGAGTGGATGCCCATCGTCTCTGTACATTGATAATTGATAATTCATAAAAACTAGTACAAAAATGAAAATATGAGGGGGGAAATGTTAAAATTAACAATAGTAGCTCCCTCTACCTGAGAAATGGTTCAGGCTGATTTTCTTCTTGAAAACACCTCAATTTTTCTTTGCACTTCAAGTTTGAAACTCCGTATTTATTCTAATTAGCCTACCATGGCCCTGGCATACCACATAAAAACAGGACATAAAGCCTGACCATGTGTCCATCTGGCATCTGTATTGATTCTTAATATGCTTCCTTCTCAATTGCAGGATGTGAAAGCTGTGGTGACGCACTCCATCCACAGCGCCCTGCACTCCATTGGAGGCATCCAGGTCCTCTTTCCGCTGTTTGCCCAACTGGATTTCGTTCAGGAAGGTCTCGGCGACAACAAACAGGACCTTGTTGACTACACCATCTGGTAAGACAACAATCGAGAAAAAAAAAAAAAAAAGAAAAAATGTCCAGAAAAATAAGCACAAAATGCCTGAAAAATGCCATGTTGGCAGAAATGTGTGCTGTACACTAGTGTGTAGTGTTGCAACAACAAGTGGCTTCCCTATTGTGAAATTTTACATGTATGTCATAAATTTGAAGAGCTTTATTGTTTGAAGAGTAAACTTGATTTGCTATTGATATTGGAAACTGACACATTCTCCAAGCTTTATTGTTTCGGTCAACCGCTGCATTACAAGTTATTATGTTGTCTATGCCAATAATTTTCTATGTGAAATGCTAGAATTTGGTTTGAATGCTGAGGATTAGATCAAGAATTTAGATTGGATGCACATTATCTAATTATCCAGTAAGAAGTAACTTCATGAGAAGGTATGTTATTTAATTTGTATGTCTTTTCTTTTTTCAGCTCAAACCTGATGGGTCTGATCTGTGATCTGCTTGAGTCCTCCGTGACCATTCAACAACAATTAATTCAAAACAAAGGGTTTCTTGTAATCAGCTACCTTCTAGAAAAGGTTTGTAAAGAAGACATACTGGTGCCATTATGTAAATTTGTAATATATTTAGCTTTGATGTAAACTATTAACTTTATTTCATCATCTAAATGAATTCAATAATGTAAATTAATCATTTAGATTTCATTTGAAGTAGTTTGTCTGTCGGAGAATAATTAACTTTTTCTTCTGGCGAAAGTAATACTTCAACAATGTACTTAAACTAAAGTATTCAAAGTGTCTTATAGTCATTGGTTGTTATATGAATGTGCTTGTTTCATTTTCAAGTTTTTATATTGTTGAAATTTCTTTTTCAGTCTTCAAGAGAACATGTTACAGATGAAGTGTTGAACTGTTTCCTGAAGCTTACAAAATACTTAGTGGATTTACCAAATGGAGGACCTCTTCTCAAACATTTGTTCGATCACATTCTATTTAATCCCGCCCTCTGGGTCTACACGCCTTTTGAGGTATGTTTTAAGAACTTACAAGCTATTTGTTTAATGATTTGATTGCATGAGACTGTCAGTATTTTGGAAAATGATGAATGAATTAAAGTAAGACAAAATTGTTGCCCTATCCACAGTACTCCATAACCTACTGCCAATCTACCAATGGGATAGACCAGCTTTTTTTTTGTGCTGAAGAAATATTAATTTAATCTGCAATATTCTGAAGATCTTGGTGATTTAACAAGATCAATGAATACCAATTTTGTATCTCTTTGGCATCTTAGGGGTAGGATAAAGGAAACGTTTATTGAAATTCATTTCGATGGTAGGTGACTCCTAATCCATGACAAGTGACTAAGCATCTATTTGAGAACTTCTTTGCCATAATAGACATAAGATATCACTTGTGTCAAAAAATTTTGTTTGTAATGGTAGACTAATAGCGTGACCAGTAGAAAGTCCCATGAATAAAACAAAAAACTGATGTCTTTTAATTTTTCGTCCTCTTGCTCACATGCAATTTCCTTAATTTAGGTTCAACTGAAATTGTACACATATCTCGCGTCTGACTTCATCAGCGATGCTCAGATTTACACGAACATCCGACGAGTGAGCGCTGTCCTCCAGTCCATGCACACGCTCAAATATTACTACTGGGTGGTCAACCCCAAGGACAGGAGTGGGATCACACCTAAGGGAGTCGGTAAGTATACTTTTGTGCAAATATGTCAATTTTATGTGTTGGACGGTTGTTTCAATCCTTCGCCTCATTGCCGTGTCCTCCTCCTGTCCTAATTAGCCTACCAAGTGCGTAAATACAGGACGTAAAGCCCCAAGCATCCATCCATGTCAATTTTGTGTTTGAATGAAGCTGTGTTAAAATTTTAAGAACAATGTGTCTTCAACACTTCATGTTGTTCAAGCATGTCAAAGATGCATTTTGGTGCTGTTTGGAAATTTGCAGTGTTAGCCGCTGTGACTGTGACATTAGTGAAATCTCAATAATTATTGAATGCTTGATACTATGGTATTGATATATCTTTATGAGGAGTGTAAAATTTCAGTATCACAGTTTGACAGATTGAGGTTGACATATCTATCATTGCCAGTTTGGCAAAGTCTAAGAGCCAGATAGTGTTGAAAATGTTTTGACAATTTGAACCTGACAAGTTTGAAGGAACCCAGCTTACATCCATTGAATTAGAGAAGTTGCATTATGGAAAGTGACAAGCTATCAATTCAATCTTTTGACAAGTCAATGAAAAGGAAAAATGTTTTTCAAGACTTTCATATTGAATGCAATCAAATCTGCAAAAACCTGCGACTTTCAAGTCTAACATCCATCATATCCTATGCATTAAGCTTGATTGAGAATGTCACTTTCAAAAACGTTGAATTGCTGAATAATTTACCTCACATAAAGTAATCACTGTTCAGTCCAAAGGTTTCTACATCTGCTGTAGGCCTGCTTGAACCATAGTCACCTTAACTGCAATCTAAAACCCACACAACATTTTACTTTCACAGAGTCTTGTTACCCAGATGTATTCTTTGTGACTTACACTCATCAAACTTTAAATAATTGAGCTTCACCTTTATTTTTCAAGACGGCCCAAGACCGACAAAAGAACAAGTGATGGAGATTCGGAGCCAGATGCTGACGTATGTGAAGCACCTGATTCTGAAAGGACAGGGCATCCACGAGGATGAGCTGCAGTCCATCTTGAACTACCTGACTACTGTTCATGAGGTGGGTCTATTATCTCTTGATTGTGTCAGGGGTTGGATTGGTCTAGTGGTAGTATGCTAGACTGTCAATAGCTCGGTCCAGGGTTCGAATCCTGCTCGTGCCAGGTCACCTGGGCATATGCGAACAGCTGTTTCAATCATCCTTTGCCTCATTGCCGTGTCCTCCCCCTGTCCTAATTAGCCTACCAAGTGCATAAATACAGGACGTAAAGCTCCAGTCATTCCTCCTTCTTGATTGTGTTATGATTTCATACTGGCATTTTTTCGATATTTATAAATAAATATGCAAGTACATTAAGGTAATCATTAGATCTGATTAAGATATCTTATTTAGATAAATCATTGAGCTCTTCATATGTTGATAATTAGATTTTTGTAATTCACTATTTAGCAAATTCAGTATTTTGCAAATTAGTCAACATCTAGTAATGAAAGACTTTGGACTTTCTCGTATTAGACATGTTGAAAATTGCCTGTTTCTGATGTTACGATGTTATAATTATATTAAAAGATGTTGGCATCGGACTAAGTCTTGTAATTAGAAGTAAATCTCTTTTGATTAATTAATTTTCAAATATGGTATGTTGAATATGAAATTTTGGTTGAAAAAGTTAATCATTCGATATTAAATATGTACGTGGGATTCTAACTTAATTTCTAGTTAAACTTGAGTATTGATCACGAATCTCTTCGCTGATATGTCTGCTTGGATGAATTTTGCTAATTGTAAGATATTAATTAACATGTCTTGTTTTCTCCAGGATGAAAACCTAATGGATGTCCTGAGGTTGGTCGTCAACCTGATGGCAGAACATCCGAGCTCAATGGTTCCTGCGTTTGATCGCAAAAATGGTGTCAGGTGAGTGGCTCTGACAATTCTGAAGTTTAAATATCTAGATTTATTCTAATGTCAACACATCTGCATAAAAGAGCTACTTGCTGTGTATTGTAAGTGCAGCCCTTTCAGATCAGTTCTGGGTGCTCGCAAGGATTGATTGATGAGATGGTAAAGAGAGTCAGACACATTCATAATATAAGCCTAAAGCATTTGCACTGAGTAATGGGAATTTGATTAGAAATGTTTAATTTGATTAGAAATATTTAATTGATGAGAAGTACTCTGCAAAAGTTTAGTGGAGACCACAAGGGTGAACATGACAGTCAAATAGATAACACAAATCCTGCAATCTCTGAAACATGCGTAATGTGTCTATCTCTCAATTTCTTATCATCTCATCATCTCATCATCTTATGCAATTCTTTAACTTTCCGTCTATCTACAAGTCATTAACCTTCCTAATTTCTTTGCAGAACTGCTTTCAAGCTGATGGCCTCGGCCAAAGAGGAGATCAGGATCCAGGCACTCAAGTTGTTAGGATTCTTCCTCATGAGGAGTACTCACAAGTAAGTACTGAGAATTTGTTTTTAAATTATCATGACAATTAATTACCGCTACTTCCAACTTGAAGTTGCAGCAAGTTGCTAATTGAGATTGCATCAACTTAACGACAATGGGGGCATAATTTGAGTCTGCATGGTAGTGTGTGAGGACTGCAGCCTAGCTCTGTCAGTCTGTCACGCTGCTCTGCTTACTTTTGGGACCCATGTTAGACTGATGTTTGATCCAGTGCCAAGAGTATACTTCTCCTCATTACTGTGATCCTTGCCTGTCCTGTTAACTTGTTAATCGTAGTCTGCGCATAAATAAAGGACATAAAGCCTATCAAGCGCTAACACGGCAGTGCATGAGATTTGTAAAAGAATAAATATTTCAGAAATAAGGGTCCTTTCTCTGTACTCTGCCTGAGAAATGTGTTCGCAGAAAATTACCAAGTGATGTATTTTTTACCTCCGCCTCCATCTTGAGACAGTATTTATAATCATTGGTGTAATCATGGGCCGTGGCATAACAAAGAACTCCATAATGAATCATGATGATAGGCCTATAGATAATAGTGATTATGTGGTTCATGTTCATGTTTATTATGATTAATCGGTACTTGGTATTATCCACCTCTGTGTTTATAATGTAATCTCATTCATCAGAGCGTAGATGTGTTGTCGATGAATATTAATGATCATATACACTCTTTTTCAGACGAAAACATGATGCAATGACTCCCCACAACCTTTTCTCTCTGCTCGTTGAACGACTGATGCTCAACTCCAGTCAACTAACGATGGCCACCTACAATGTGCTCTTCGAGGTAAGCAATAACTATTCAATAAGACTTTTTTCAGTTTTGATTAGATTTGATAATCGGGAGTAATTCGTACCCTTGTTACAACTGACATGACTGTGATAGCAAGATTAAATTTTCAAGGTTTTTGATTTTATTTGATAACTGGTTTGACCCAATCACGAAATATGATTGATCACTGGTCTACTTGGCCTCTTGATGTCTTTGCTCCAGACTGAAAATTACAGTTTCTAACGCTTCCAATTTTCTAGTGGAACAAGTGAAAAGTTGATTTGCTGACTGTATTTGTCTCACATGAAAAACCGGATATTCACAAAATTAAATAAAATTGTGTTTATTTCAGTTGATGACAGAGAGGATGACCCACACAATAAGCGAAGAAAAACACCCCGAACCTGACTCTTCTTACCGACTTGAAAATTCACGTAAGCATTATTTTTACAATTCTCTTAAATTATTCTAACTTAGAGACCCCGAAGCCGCCGCCTAGAGCCGCCATTCATGCCATTAAGGCCTCCAGATGAAGCTAGCTATTAATTTCTCTAGCCAAATTCCAGCCGACTGTGTGCAATGCAGCTCAACCAGTTGATAATGTGGGTGAAAATGCAACAATTCAGTCCATTACAGAAGTCCCATAAGCAATCCAATAGTGATAATTGTAACCCGTAGTGTTCTATAGACTTTGTCTTTCCCTCAGTTTACATGTATTGCAATTAAGGAATGGCCCTTGGCAATTAAGTAGGTGGTGCCAAAGCTAATTAAGAATTTACCATTACATGGTAAATTCTTATTGGTTTTGGTACTATTCTTCTTATTATTTCACTTTTTTTTCTCCGATTTTCACGAAACTTTTTCACAGGGTACCTCTAGGACTAAAACTGGGCCACACCCGAAAGAAATGACCTTGACCTATTTTTGCCTGAAGGGGGAATCCCCTCCAGGCTTTAGAGTTAAAATGAGAAAATCGCCATTTTTGTGACAGGCACACAGCATCAGTCAGTGAACACAGGGGCATGTTTTGCATGTTGGAGTGCAGGTTTATCAAGTAAGGTGGCCGCCACATGAGGATCAGGCTGCACAATACTGTGTAATGACACAATAATGATTTTCCCAGACGTTGTTTTTTTGTTAAAAGTTGCTTTCTGATTGGTCAGCACAACAATGACGTCAGGGAATTCCCAATTTGCATGGGCTCAGCAGAGTTTTGTTGCTCCGTGGATAGCAGTGAGCCTGCCCAGCCTCTGAGGCTCCCTGGACTACTCCGTGGGTGCATGCAGTGCACAGATCTACTGAGCTGAATTGTCATCACTGCATACATGCCAAGTGACCCGGTTTGGCCAGGTTAGACCCGGAAATCTGTGTTTAAACCCGAAAATGAAAGGAGACCCAAAATGACCCGAAATTAGAAAGAGTGGAGTTAAAAAGAGAATAGCTCTGCATCACGGCAATGATGCTGCTGCTCTGACAGCAATTGAGGCCTCTGTATTAAGTGTAATTATCACCGAAAAGGTGTCACAGTAGTCTATATATAGATGGTTTTTAATTGTGAAGTGCAATTAATTGCTTTCAAAGGCCAAGCTCATCTGAATTGCTATTCTCGTTTTTGTTAGCTATCTCTTCACTTACGCCCCACATTCACGTGCATGCACCTGTCAGCTCTGAAGAGTCTCACGTGTATACACTGGTATAGGCCTACATCCCAGTACACAAATGACAGAATAGGTCTACTTACCTTCAGAAATGTCAGTGACTTACAGAACTTTACATGATCAATAGAATGCATTAATATTGTACTTTCACTTTTAATATGTCTCATGTCACTGATATCTACTCATGGTGATTGCTAAGAAAGAGCAATTAATTGGCTATTAGTCGAAGCTCAGGCTTCATCTGAATCATCTCAAAGCCAATCAATTGCTAAAAAAAATATTCAGGTTTTTAAGCGAAACTTAATTACCTTCACACTTCCCTGTCTGCTATAAAATACTTCATTGTGTCATAGGCCTATGCAATCCATTTCTATTCCATTGTTTACCTTGAAAAATTAACTATGGGAATGTATATACATTCAGCTAAATTGATGTAGGCCTAGCATATGATTGTACTGTTGTACATCATTTATTTGGAAGGGGGAATAGTGAATTAGCAACCGCTACCTGCACCATTGCATTTTAGCCATTTATTACTTCTTTCTGTCATCTTGGCGGGTATTTATAGTTATTAATAGTTCAATTGCTTTTATGTCCAGCCCATTGGTCCGATATGTAAACAGTGTCTTTGGAGCTCTTTGGTCAAGTTTGGGGAGTGGAGGGTCAGGCAGGTTTTTTTTACCTGTCCTAAACTTGAAGATGCATAGATGGTTTTAAAAACTTGTTTTAAGACCAACAAGTTACAAAAACGGTCATTTGCAATAAATTTGAAAGAAAAAAACATAACAAGAATCTCTAGATGCAAAGCCTTGATAGGTACTTCATAAAAAGGTAGAGTGCTTTTAAAAAGTCATCCACAGCCTAGAATAATAACATGAGAGTCAAATATTGAGAAATGAAAACATATTCACATTTTTCATTTGCCAATGACTGATGGGTAAAACTCGTTGTAATTCCATCCACCCCTTGATACAGGCATATAAACATATCTGTTTTGGTTGTGTGAGTTTTAAAAGCAAGAGAAATTTTTAGAGTGTCTGTTTTCTTTGAAAATTAAGAGCTATATATTGTCATCACTCGATCGCCATCGTCATAGGCCGTGATAGTGGAACTCTTCAATTTACTGCTCTCCAACGTCTCCATGCACATTAAAACTTTTTCCTGGAACACACCGCCATTTTGTACCATTGCTGAGTCCATGGAGCTGGCATTTTGAGCTCCAGAGCACTTTTAATCCTTTGAAAATACTACGGATTTGCATCGCCGAGTCTTAAATGGAATGTTTAGCATGGATTCCCACCATTATCCAGTCCTGTCAGGCTGATTAAACTGTGTTATGGACCTCGAAACACGCGGCCCCATTGACAATGTACTGCCTGGTGTTTCCAGAAATAGTTTTCTGTGCACGGGAACGTCAGAGAGCTGAGAGAAAGTGAGTTCCACTATCACAGTCTATTGGCGCTGTTGTCCCTATTAAGGTTTGTGTGACTGTCCATTTGTGACCTTAATATTTCACTAAGAGTTATGAAATTTGGTATAGGCGTCGGCCTTTGGGTATTGATCAGGAAAATGTGAAGAAATCCTAGATGGCTGCCAAATTGGCCATTCTTGATCTGCCCACTCTGACCTTAATATTTCCCTTGAAGTTATGAAATTTAGTACATATATTGGCCTTTGGGTATGGATTGGGAACATGCCAAGAAATCCAGGGGGGAGGGTTGGTCTAGTGCTAGCGTGCTGGACTGCCAATCGCTGAGTCCCGGGTTCGAATCCAGCTCTTGCCGGGTCACCTGGGCCTATGTTGGATGGCTGTTTCAATCATCCTTTGCCTCATTGACGTGTCCTCCTCCTGTCCTATGTAGCCTACCAAGTGCATAAATACAGGACGTAAAGCCCCAATCATCCAGCCATCCAAGAAATCCAAGGCAGCAGCCATTTTGGCAGCCATCTTTCTTCATTCTTGAACTGCCCATTGTGACCTTAATATTTTGCTTAGAGTTATGAAATTTGGCGCAGCCTGTGGGCATGGATTGGGAACACTAGCATTATACCCGTTCTACGAACGGGAGGTTTGAGAGCCAAGGCATAAGTTATGGCTTGATAGCATAAGTTGACACAAACATTTGGGCCCATTGGCAAACATTTACGCCCGTTGGCAAAACATTTGCGCCCGTTGGCAAACATTTGCGCCCGTTGGCCAACATTGGCTAACATGTGCACCCGTTGGCAAACATGTGCGCCCGTTGGCAAACATTTGCGCCTGTTGGCAAACATTTGTGCCTGTTGGCAAACATGTGCTCCCGTTGGCAAACATTGGCCCGTTGGCAAACATTTGCAGCCGTTGGCAAACCTGTGCACCCGTTGGCAAACATTTGCGCCCGTTGGCAAACATTTGCACCCGTTAGCAAACAGTTGCGCCCGTTGGCAGACATTTGCGCCCGTTGACAAACTTATGCCGGTGGGCAAACATCTGCGCCTGTTGGCAAACATCTGCGCCTGTTGGCAAACATCTGCGCCTGTTGGCAAACATTTGCGGCCGTTGGCAAACATTTGCGGCCGTTGGCAAACATTTGCGGCCGTTGGCAAACATTTGCGCAAACATTTGCACCCGTTGGCAAACATTTGCGCCCGTTGGCAAACATTTGCGCCCGTTGGCAACATTTGCGCCCGTTGGCAAACATTTGCGCCCATTGGCAAACATTTGCGCCCGTTGGCAAACATTTGCGCCTGTTGGCAAACATTTGCGCCCGTTGGCAAACATTTGCGCCCATTGCCAAACATTTGCGCCCGTTGCCACACATTTGCGTCCGTTGGCAAACATTTGCGCCCGTTGGCAAACATTTGCGCCCGTTGGCAAACATTTGCACCCGTTGGCAAACATTTGCGCCCGTTGGCAAACATTTGCGCCCGTTGACAAACATTTGCGCCCGTTGGCAAACATTTGCGCCCGTTGGCAAACATTTACACCCATTGGCAAACATTAACACCAATTGGCAAACATTTGCACCCGTTGGCAAACATTTGCGCCCGTTGGCAACATTTGCGCCCATTGGCAAACATTTGCGCCCATTGGCAAACATTTGCGCCCGTTGGCAAACATTTGCGCCTGTTGGCAAACATTTGCGCCCGTTGGCAAACATTTGCGCCCATTGCCAAACATTTGCGCCCATTGCCAAACATTTGCGTCCGTTGGCAAACATTTGCGCCCCTTGGCAAACATTTGCGCCCGTTGGCAAACATTTGCACCCGTTGGCAAACATTTGCGCCCGTTGGCAAACATTTGCGCCCGTTGACAAACATTTGCGCCCGTTGGCAAACATTTGCGCCCGTTGGCAAACATTTACACCCATTGGCAAACATTAACACCAATTGGCAAACATTTGCACCCATTGGCAAACATTTACACCCATTGGCAAACACTTACACCCATAACAAACATTTACACCCATTGGCACCCATTGGCAAACATTTACACCCATGGAGACCCATTTAAACATTACACCCATTGGCGCTTGATAGCATCTCTACCCCCTAACTGAAGTGTGGACACTGGGGCATTATGTTGTTCATACATAATCCAATAGGGGAGTTGTGTGTGTAGGTTGTGATTTGCAGAGCCCTCTGTTGTTATTTGGTAAAATCATTTGTTTACATTAAATGGAGTGGTGGATGGGGGATGAGAAATTAAGACTTTTGAAGGATTATTACGGAATACTGTTGAGCAGTAGGGAGGAGGGGACCCCCCATTAACACAGAGGGAAGAGGTTAGATGAAGTGGATTGGCATATTTGGTGGATGGGAGTGAAAGGGAGGGCAGTTAGTGGCTACATTGAGCATAGCAACCATGCTGGATTTGGTGAGTTGTGTTGCTAGGCAGCGGTAATTATATAGTGATGTCAATAAGTCCAAGATGATGGCCATTTTGTGGTGGCCATTTTTGCAGCTATCTTTCTTCATTCTTGAACTGCCAACTGTGACCTTGAGATTTGGCTTAGAGTAGTAAATTTGGCACAGGTATTGGCCTGTGGGTAGGGATCGGGAACATGTCAAGAAATCCAAGATTGCTGCCAAAATGGTCACTACAAAATGGCCGCCATTCTTCAACTGACCACTGTTACCTCAATATTTCCCTTGAAGTTATCAAATTTGGTACAGGTATTATTGGCCTGTTGGTATTGATCAGGTTCATGTTGAAAAATACAAGATGGCTGGCAAAATCTCCTATGTTGTGCTTTTTGTTATACCGCTATAAAACAGTGTCCCTTCTTGTTGTACACATGCCTTTCTTTAGGCTTTAGCTATATAGTGTGATCTGTGGCGTTAGTTTAGTTTTCACAATCACCTGAGTGGCAACAACTAAACTCCTATAAGCCTCATCTTACCTGACATAAATTCAACTTGACACAAGCCGCCCTTCAGGCTTTGAATCCGTGGATTCTTGTTCTAGGTCACAGGGCCTTTCAAACATGAAATTTTGGAAATTTTGATGGCCTATTACTCGGCAACCATAACAGGTGGCATCATTGTACAGGTCATGTCTTACTCAAAAGTACTAGGCTGTATTTAGGCACAAGAATTTCTGGAATCGCTCATGCGGAACCGGAGCTACAGGAAAAACACCGTTTTAGGTTTTTTCACGTAATCTCAAGAACCACAATATGCAGAGAGACACTGGATACACCAGGGAATGCGTAGCATCTGGGGCCATTTGCACGTCACTTTTTTATTCCAATATCTGCAACGGTTCGGCAACAGCGGCCATTTTAGTGAAGTGACTACCCGTGATACAGGCTGTGGGTCTTCGAAAACCATGAAGGAGTCATTTGAGGTCATGCAAATGTATAACGAACTACCCTTAACATACCCCAAAAACCCCATACAGACCTTCAGATTTGACCTTGACCTCATTTTTCAAGGTCATTTTACCCCTCAAAGTTCAAATATGGGCGATTTTCAAAAATTCTGAAAATTATCATTTTTTTTACATATCAGTCTCATCTTCTGGTTTCTGGAAGGCGCCAGCCAGTTTGTTTGATACCTGAAATCGGAATTCAGATATCCTTTTATGCTGATTTGTTAAAAAATCACGAATATTGCATACCGCGCGACATGTAAAAACACCAGATTTTTGCCCTCTGGAGAGATAAATATTGATGGTACACAGTTCAAACAATTGAATGACCCCCCCAAAGTCACCCACTGCCAATCTGGGGAAAATATTGGTTTTGACCTAGAAAGGTTTTTTCAAGGTCAAACTCAAGGTCAAATATTAGGCGAAATTGGACATTTCAGACATTATATTTTTCTCAACAGGGAATTAGTGGATGGATTTGCCTTATCTCATCAGCCTTTGGTGCCATAATACCCTAGAGGCCCCATGCAAAATTTGAAGGCCCTCGGATTGACCTACATTGCACAATTGAGGTCAAAAGGTCAAGAAATGACTGCAAAATTGACCTGCTCATTTGTCAACATCGCACTTGTACCCATACTTTGACGGTCTGTATCTCCGGTTCTAATTTAGCTACAGGAAAAATAAAAACACATTTGGAAAGCCCAGATTCTCCTCTAGTATTTGTTTTCTATACTTTTTAACGTATCTTTACCTGTTAAAAAGATCGCCCGACACTGAAAAATTCATGTTTTCAGTCATGATTTTACATCTTTGCATCTTTTTTACTGAGAAATACATCTTCAAAAAATTCAATAATATTTGGGGGTGTAGTCCTAACACATTTACAGTAGTGTGTGCAATTTCAAGTCTCTCCTCCCAACCGTTTGCCTTCTGCAATAAATTGAAGTTCAAAACTTGAAATTTTCAGGGACCATTTTTCGATTGAAATCTCGCAATTTTACCATTATTTCAATGGGCTGTATCTCCGGTTCTTATAAAGCTACATGAACGACACAAGCAGTTTTGGAAAGCTCAGATTCTCCTTTTAATTTAATTTAATGTGTATTTTCTTGTAACACCGACAGGTAAAAAGATTGGTGAACCCTTAAAAATTCATCTTTCCCACACCTTATCAAATGACTGTAGCTCTGCAGAGACTGGAACATCCGCTTTCACTCTTGATATGTGCTTAGGGTTATCATAATTGTGCATCATGGTGGCACTTTGCATCATTGTGGCACTGTGCAACATGGTGGCACTGTGCATCATGGTGGCACTGTGCATCATTATGGCACTGTGCGTCATTGTGGCAAGCTGCATCGCAATGGCGGAGTGCACCACAGTGGCACTGTGCACCACAGTGGCAGTGTGCACAACAGTGTCAGTGTGCAACACAGTGACAGTGTGCAACACAGTGGCAGTTTGGACCACAGTGTGCACCGAAGTGGCAGTTTAGCACCACAGTCACAGTCGCAGTCACAGCGGCACTGTGCACCAGAGTGTCTCACTGAGCACCACGGTGGCACTGTGCACCACAATATTGTTGCAAGCTGTCTTTGGGCTATGCTGCATGAACTGGTAAAAGCCTGGTAAATTCTTAGTCACTGACCTTGGTCAGTTACAGGGTTCTAGTTGCAATTTGTAGTGTTACTTTGATGTAATAGATAGATCCAATGTTCAATGAATTTTTCATATGGCCTATTTCTTGTCAGATGCAACTGATCGAAATGGTTATTAGCCAAATGTGTTATCGAAAGGTTTAATAGGTATTCTAATATGATATGTTATCCCGTAGCCTATATTCAAACAGCCTCATGTTAGGCATATATATATTATATATATATTTGGTCCTGGCGAATGTTTTTTTTATTTTTTCAGCCAGTTTTGGTGAGTCCGCAAGTTTTATGCAAGATCTTTTCTGTTTTCTGTTAAGATGTTTGTCTTAAGGCTGAGACATGTGATACATTAAAATTTAGGCAGAGAATTTATCTGCCTAAATTTTATTAATCTATTTGTCCTATTTTGTGGTTATTAAACAGTGATTTTACCTGTAAGCCATTGCCGGCCATTTATTAAGATATGGCTCAGCCGGTTATTTAAGGTTTGGCTTAGCCGGCTAGCCAGCCACTAAAACGCCCAGCCAGTTATTTAGAAGATAATAAGCGGCTTCAGGGTCTACTAACTTACATTTATAAAAGTTATGTTCATAACTTGTGCTGTTCCGTGCAATAAATGTCATTGATTTACTCAAAAGGGAACTTGTGAAAACCCTGTCAAGGTCAAGGGCCAAGGCCCGCAAAGGGCTTCTTCAGCCTTCTGCTTTTGCTCTAACCTCCACAGTTAAAAACGATGTAATAGTAACTTTTGTACATCAATTTCAACATTATTCAAGCTCAATATAAGGCTGTGCTAACGTCAAGTGTTATTTTTATTATGAAGTGTTCTCTAAACATGATCTGTTGAAATATGTTTTCTATAATCACAAAATGTTTTTTTAACAGTTCTGAAGGTGATAGCGATGTTGATCAGACAGTCGCATCAAACCAAGGCCCTGATGGAAGTGAAGAAACTCTTCTTGTCCGACCTCACGATCTTGTGCAATAACAACCGAGAAAACAGACGGTGAGTTGATCTAAAGTGGCTTTTAAAATTTATATATCAAGCTCTCGCAATTTAAAGTAGGGTCATTTGAAACATTTGAATTTCATAAAGAATGTTCCAAAAATGGCCAAAATATTTCAGTTGCTTAATCCAAATATTACACTTAATTTTTTAAAAAGTTTGTTCATGGTTTTCGAATTGTCTTTGTAAAAGTCTCATTGACAGTCTTTGACAGACATCTGGGTATTTGTGAGATATATGTATCTTGAACTAGTGCAGTTCGAGCTGCTGCACTTCATTTTGGTGTGTGTAGAATTTTGCGCTTAAATATTATTTTGGATTAGATATGATTGTCCTTCTAATACTCGATTGTTTTTGCCCAAATTTTGACAACTAGTCATTGCCTTGTTGTTCCAGGACTGTGCTCCAGATGTCAGTGTGGCAGGACTGGCTCTTCTCCATGGCGTACATCTACCCCACGAATGACGAGGAGAAGAAGATCACGGAGATGGTCATGTCCCTCTTCCGCATGTTGCTGCACCACGCCATGAAATTTGAGTACGGAGGCTGGAGGGTCTGGATCGACACTCTCGCTATCCTGCATTCCAAGGTTAGTGGTGTGAGGTTGTTGTAGGCTGCTGCAGCAGTGTTGCTCGAAGATGCAGTCTTACGTATATGATAATAAAAGATATATCCGGATTGAGAGCGTGGTAGACTTTGCTGTAAACGTGATGTGTGACAGATGCGGCAGGCTGAGATGATTGACTGGTGTCAGATGAAGGACCAAAGATATTCCTACTTATATACTGGACTAGGGCGTTTGACTCATTCATTGAATTTAATGTCTTGCCAGCTCCAGTTTGCAAATTATTGAAAAATATGCCAGAAAAATGTTGGTTTGTTTAAATACTCAAAAAGGTTGTGATAAAGTTTGAAGTAAATTTAGTGTAAGCTGTAATATTGTGCACCAAGTTTGCACTAATGTATTTTATGTGCAGGATATCCATATTTTGTTCACGAGAAGTTCTCTTCTTAAACATGCTTGCCAGGCTGAAAGATATACGTTCTGTTCACTTTCAGGTATCTTACGAGGACTTCAAGATCCACATGTCCCAGATGTACCAACAATATGAAAGACAAAGGGTAGATAACATTCCCGACCCAGCCGTAAGACGAACGCACCCAATCTCTACTATATCTGGGGTCTCTAGCGACATGGAGGCAATACAGAGAGACAGAGAAAATCGTCCGAGTACCGTAAAAATCACAGAAATTGAAGATGATCAAGAAGAAGGTCAGGACAATGACAATGAGGCTGTGAAAGCGAGTGATGATAAAACTTCAGAGGGCAGCACCAGTAACTCGGCAGAGGGCGCCAGCTGTCAAGTAACCGAATCAGAAGAAGTTATGGTCAATGGAGACGTCAAGGTATAAAACTTGCTTTACCCTTATTTGTACGCATTACCAATTTCTCTAAAAGTGGGATCTCTTATACAATGCTTTTGAAGTTGCTTGTACAAGAAAATATTTTTGAAGTCACTAGCTCCATGGATATTTTATCTGCTAATTATTCTTCCTCAGAAGAGCATTTAACTATGAACACATTTAACTGTCTAATGAATAAAATATTGGAATATACTTGGTCACATCAATAAGACCCTAAAAGAGCCACAATATCAACTTTTTAAATATTTCTGAAATAATTTATTCGATACAAATCCAATTTATCAAATTGCAGGAGAAAAGCGAAGAAGGAGAGGCAGGAGAAGCCAGCGCTGGTGTCGAGCCAGAATCTGAGGAACCAATTGATGAATCGGATGTGAAACTGGAAGAAAAGGGTGCTGCCGATCAAACAAACGGGCTCGCCGAAGGACAAGAGAGTCCAAAATCTGTCCGGTCAGAAGAGAGTGGTGAAGCGTCAGGCGCTCAGGAAGAGACTGGCACACCAAAACGGCCTCCTAGTCAGTTAAATTACACCAGTAGCACCTCTACTCCCAGTCGGAAGATCTTCTCTCCTGGTCCGAGAGCTCCTCCCTTCCGAATTCCCGAGTTCAGGTGGTCCTATCTTCATCAGAAGCTCCTTTCCGATCTGTTGTTCTCACTGGAGCAAGATATCCAAGTTTGGAAAACGTATGTATTGTGTGTAAAGCTACAGAATCAAGAACTTTTGTGAAATATATGTGCAAAGAACTTTAAATAGATGTGATTTATTTGCTTAGTACTACTCAAATTGAAAATGCAATTTATTAAGTTTTGAGTGGTCTTTGAACCATAAAAATGAACAGAGAAAATTGTAAATTGCTCTTGATGCAGATTCATGGAGAAGAAAACAAAAGATTTATCTTTGACTGTAGAATAAGATAACTGAATTTTGAAAATCATGACTTTTACGTTGAGATCAGTTCTACATAAGCCTAATTGTAGACTGTTACATGCATCAAACCTTGTAGGTATCATTTGGCATCTCCATAGGTTCTAAATCATCTCTGCAGACAAAACAACACTCGGAATTGATATGATTAATTTCTCTTTTTTGCAGGCATAGCACAAAGACTGTCATTGACTTTGTCAATTCCGCAGAGAACCACGTATTTGCTGTGAACGTGACGCACATGATTTCCCAACTGGCTGACAATCTCATCACCGCCTGTGGTGGTCTGCTCCCTCTCCTAGCTGCTGCCACTTCTCCAAATGTAAGTTACGATCTGGTAATGTTGTCACCCCTTCTCATGCCATCAAAATTGCTGTAGTATGCTGGAAGTGCCGAATAATTGAGTTTGGTTATTTCTCAGGCGGATTGTTACTAATCTCTATTCTATCTATATTCTTGTAAAAAGAGTTGAGAACTTTTAACAGGAAAACTAAGTGTACAAAAACAGTTTCTTTACATGTATTTCTAGCTGTGCGAGATTTTTAGTAAAGAAACTCGGAAAGTTCAAACACCATTAATTTTGCATTTATGAAATTATGCATTTGTTTGGGTTTGGATGCAAAAACGCAAACTGGACATTTGCCGTGTTTTACAATGAGTGCAATTTTTTGGGCCCCACCCTGCAGTTTTAGCAATACTCTGTAGTATTCTAATATAGTTAAACATAGAATTTGTCAAATATATAGTATTGCTACAATCATTCAAATAATTAGTTTTCCATTATAAACTTTGTTCTTACTGATAATCTACTCTTGGCCCAAACTTGATGTATTATACATTATTCCTATCTGATATCTACTAATGTAATTTTCATGTGTTTGTAAGCAGGGTGAGGTGGAAATGCTAGAACCGAACCAGGGTCTCCCAATAGAGTCAGCCGTCTCCTTTCTCCAACGATTGATGAACATGACAGACATTTTGGTCTTCGCTAGTTCCATAAACTTTGGGGAGCTGGAGCAGGAGAAGAATATGTCCTCCGGTGGAATCTTGCGGCAGTGTCTCAGGCTTGGTGAGTTTTATTTTGGATTGAAAAAGTTTGTGAAAGGATTATTGGTTGGAGTAAAATCAAAATTTGGTCGACAGCGTCCAATTTAAAGTTTGAGCAATGATAAATTAAGATGTCACTCCCGCTTGAAAGGCAATGAAACTTTCAGAAAGCTGCATTGATGTTTTTGTGAAGGGTTTTTAAAAGAGGATAATAGAATCAAGATTTGATGCTGCATGTTTTACAAAATATATATTACAACTGCTCTCTGCTGTTTGATGCGATCAGAAATATTTGATTTGCAATTAAAAAAGAGGTTAATTATACCGTATTTTTTTAACAGTGTGCACTTGCGCCGTCAGAAACTGTTTGGAATGTCGCCACCGGAATGAGAAGAAGGCTCCAGGCACCCCACAGCGCCAGACGTCAACCAACGGAAGCAATGGCCGCCTTGATCCCATCCAAGCTCTCATCCAGGGGGCGCACCCATCCTCCAAGGTTAGCCACTGCTGCCACCTGTTGTATTATCTGAATATCTTCCTCAGACCCATTCCATTCCATCTTGTTTCTTCTGTTTCTTTTCAAATTGGCATGCCAATTCATTTCATCGTATATATATTTACATACTACCTCTGTAATCAGAATATTTACCATTTGTATCCAATTAATCGCTTTTGATATTTACATGATCTCTTAAACCATGTTACCTTTGTTTTCATTGTGTAGATCCTGATTTTTCAATATTTTTCAATCTAAGTATACAGGATATATTCTTTTTCTAGCCAAAACATGTCAAGGATAAAAAATCAGCAGTGGTATGATGCTTTGCTAGAATGTGTATTTGTATCGATGGATCAATAATTGTACATATGCTCTCCGCCGCTATTGATAGCGTAATTTGACGAAGCTGAATTCATTAGTTCTCGATATGCCTTTATTAGCTCTCACTCCTAGCTTTCTATGAGCTCACACAAAAGGAAATGCAATCTGTGCGATTCTTGGACTACTTTAAAACATCTTTTTCTTCACTGTACAGTGACTCTTTTTGCTCCTTGTTTGAAAACCTTATTCGAGAAACTCTTGAATTTGGTTTCGTAACTTTTCAAAATCTCGATATTGTTGTGATTGATGTTTTTAAGTTCCTCCTTTTATTTCAGCTTGTGTTTTAATTTTCAGTTTTCCCTTTTCGTATCAATTGTCAGCACGTCTTTACTTTTCGTTCTTGTATCTTCTGTGCATTTAGTTGAAGTAATCTTGATTTGATCAACAGTCTTTTCTACAATTTCTACTTGAATATGGTTTGTAAAACCAATAATGCACAATTAATTTTGAGTCTGAGTTCAGGACTTCAAAAGTGCATCTTCTTAAGCAGACGGCGTGCCAACTAAGTTTCTGCTTAGTACATAATATTATAGTATTAACATTCATCCAACCATGTAAGTTTATTTCTGAACTTTGAAAAATTCTTATTGTCTTATTATTATTGAATGATTGTTTTGCCAAATTGTGTCTATAAAGTATGAAGGTTCACAAAATTATCTCTACAAAGTACTTGGAGTTTTTGTCTCGTTTGGAGTCCTTTCTTCAATGAAAATGCCTCAAAATTACTGACTTTCAATCCTCCTAGACTTTGCTCTGTCCACTTTAAAATCACCACTGGACACCTACTATTTTCAGACTATCTTCAGCTAGATTTAGTGATGTTTGTTTTGCATCTTATTTGTGACGACCATCTCTTTTCAGCAGAACATTGTGGAGAATTTGGCAGGTCAGAATTCCCCGGTCAAAGACCTGGAACGTCTCTTGCAAGACATGGACATAAACCGTCTGAGGGCCGTGGTTTACCGGGATGTGGTGAGTGATACTGAAATATAAGCGAAACTTGCCTTAATTGACATGAACTTTTGGATTATCAGGACAGGTTTTAAATTAGCCAATCTTCCATGTATTAAATGGCATATAAACGCAGGTGGGTCATTCTCAAATTTCGGGACAATTTGCGTCACTCTAGCTCCCTGACATTAATATGAATGCGATAAATATCTGAAGCGTCACTCTGCATCTGTTATTCATATTTCTACTTAGAACCACTGCATTTGGAGCAAAAAGTCATTCATTAGACTTTTTATAATGCATTATGTCCAGAAATCCGTGCAAAATCAATGGTTTTTCCCTGTCACTGGACCTGACATGACAAAATCAAGTGTTCATTTTCCTCCTAATATACCATTATTTTTAAAGTTTCTTTGCACGATTCACGGGAATATAGACTTGAATTTATATTTAGTTCATATTCAATGTTTTGTGTGTATAATTTCATTGATTAAATTTATACAATAGTCGTGTCACTAATTTATGTCAATTTTTTTGTCCCCTCCGTTACTTGCCATAGCTCTGTTCGTTATTGTTTTTTATGAGCTATTTTCACTGAATATCATCAGACGCATGTGTGCCATAGTACCACTGCCTTGCAGACTTCATAAAACATGTATTCAATAAATTATGACATAATGTTCATAAAAAATGTTTTTGGTCCCACTAAAATGTCCCCTCCGTTTCCTTCATTTCCAAGCTTACCAATGATAATTTTACAGAGTGATTTCATGTATATGTTGCTGAGGGTGGCAGGTTTAAATATTCTGCAATTATTTTGTCTAATCTCCAAAATAAAAAGCAGTAATGAGCGAAAAGCAAAAAATTGTTCCCCTCCGTTACCGTCCACTCCGTTACCAGATCATGAGCAAGAAATCGACATTTGGACCAAAAAATCTACTGATACGAGATGAAGTACTTCTGAAAATAATAGTTACATCAATCTTTTATCATTTTTCCCTTTGTTGCTGTTCCTACAGTTGGTTTTTTACATCAAAATTCCCCTCCGTTACCACATTGTCCCCTCCGTTACAGGACAATTTTGCTATACCCGTTGTCCCGAAATTTGAGAATGGCCCAGGTATGTGGAGGCTCTTTAAGGGAGGCTGCTAGCTGAAGAAGGGCTGAATAGGAAAATTAATGATCTTATATATTGCTTTATTTGTGGCATTCACCCAAACTGCCCCAGACTTAGCTGTCCCTGCTTGGGTTTTAACAACAAGTAGCACATTTGAAATTTAAATGTATCCTACTCACTCAGCTCACAAAGTGCTGAGCAGGCAATTGCATTCTTCTAAGAAACTTGAACAATTAGTGGAGTGATATCGTATTCCAATAATGATGATGGTAGATTAGATATTTATCAGTGTATATGGTTTCTTTAATTCAAGTGTCATATTTATTGTCTTGTATATAATTATACTATATACAATATTGAAAGACATTCCATGAAGTCCATCTTTGTCGAATTATCAATTAAGTATGCCTTCAAAAGGCCCGTGACTGGAGGAAGGTTTGATTTGTTTCAGGAGGAAACCAAACAAGCCCAGTTCCTTGCTCTTGCAATTGTCTACTTCATCTCAGTGTTGATGGTCTCCAAGTACAGAGACATCTTGGAACCCCCGAAGAGCTCCGACTCCACGCCTGCCACTCCTAGGACTGGTTCCATTAACGGGAATACAACCCCTCGTTCTCCGAGACAATCGCAGAATGGTAAGTCAATGATGAACGTGATGATCTACTCTAAAAATTATCAGCTAAACATGATTATCATGACACATCTAACAACATACAGTCCATTAATGTTTCAATATTAACAATAACATAAACAATCTAACACTTTTGACATGTATTTATATCGTTTGTTTTTCATGTTATAAATACTCACAATTTCGATTGTGAAACTTTGGTATTATTATATGTTACCATAACAAGATTAATCAATAATCATACTACGATTAACCATACATCATGAATAACCCTTTACAATAAGATATTTGCATGGTTTGGTATCAGTTATATTTAGCCGTTAGATTAATTTTCAATTTTGAGATCCTTCCTCTTGCTGCTTCCTTTGCTTAGTTTCTAAGATTACTGCCTTATGTTGCTGTTGATCTTTTTTCGATCAAATTTTGCAATTTGCATGATTTTGCTAGAGCTATTTTGCTCCTGGAGATTTGGAAAATGGTGCTAAGGCATGAGTACTTGCTTATATGTCCCAATTGATTTGTGTGGTTGATGGAAGATTTATTTTGCTTGTATTCCCTTTTGCTCTCTTATTGTTCAGAAGGGGAGGATTAGAGCTCTCAGTGGCAGCATGCTGGGCTGCCAATCGCTGGGTCCAGGGTTTGAATCCAGCTCTTGCCTGGTCACTTGGACCTATGTTACATGGCAGTTTCAATTGTCCTACGTCTCATTGCTGTGTCCTCCTCCTGTCCTAATTATAATTAGCCTACCGAGTGCGTAAATATAGGACATACGGCCCCAATCATCCATCTATCTCATTATTCAGAATATTACATAAATATTGGTTGAATCAACTTTCAACTTCGATTTCAAGTCTCCATCATTCCCTTCATGTTTAGGTGTAACTGTTGACGGGCATTAATTTCTGTGCGCTACTAAATCTTCCGTAACTTTTTGCTTGGCAGAAAGCTTGCATTTCATTGTACAGTGACATAATATGTAATTCTACTCTAAGTTCTGTATGTTGCAAATGATTTGATTTGTTTGAGTTGCAAGCATGCGAAAAATGCTTGGTATAGTTAAATATGGAGGACACCCTGAAAAACTGGTCCATGCAGTCAAGCAAATTAGTAAATGCCGTGCCAGCTGAGAAGTTGTAAGTTTGTATGTCCTAGTTTTCTTCTCATAAGGAGTCCCAAGTTCCCAACTCCTTCTTAATTTGGATAAACAGCTCGATTTGATGGACATTGTATGTCTGAATGGGTGGATAGCGTGACTGAAACTGTTAGTACTTTGCTATTCTAGCTTCTGTGGTCAGTAAAAATCATTGAATCAGCTTGGTATCAGTTTGACATAGTATCGGTGGTCTGTGCTGTGCATACGAGGTTAACATCTCCTCTGAGTCTGAACGCTAAATATTTGAAAACATGATTACCACAGCAGGCAAAACCAAAATGAAGAAGAGCGAATTGGAGGCGTTGGAAATTGGTGGAAATGACGACGATGATGACGGGGGAAGTATCTTGTCACGGATGTACGGTGCTGAACGTCTCCTCACAAGATCTTTGCCGCAAGGTACTAGAAATCTCCCAGTGTCCTCTGTGATTGAAACATTATCGTGGCTATTTGTGTCCCGTCAGCACTTCCAGAAACTGGTATAATCGCACACAGTTGTTTGTAAGTTGGTATTTGGTTGGTGGCCGTTTGTCGGTTCAGTCCACTGATATTGGATGATGTTGGTTCCCGTCAGTTCTAGACAAATAATCAAATAATTGCACAGAGCTTAATAATGAGCTTATGTAATCTCGATCATTATTGAGTGAAGTGAAATGTGGATTAACTGGATTTACTTGTGACGTTGAGTGGTCAGTCCCTGTTTCCGGAAGAAGTTCCTGGAAGAATGTAAGAGTTGATTGAATCTGAGCCATGTTCAAGTCGTTTTTGAAACTGTCTGCTGTTTGCGTATGTAGATAGAACTAGCTTCCTTCAACTGTATATTGTAGTGACAAACCCTTCATATATTCTGGTCTCGTTTTGTTGTTTCGTTTATAGACTGTATTGTGACTTGTAGCCTTTTATATAGTATTTCAAACTATTTCAGCCTGTCATCTATTTCTGAGTAGTATACTAACTTGAGGATTACTGAAGTTCTTCAGAACCTTTAGAAGACTGCCTATTATCCATTTCTGTAGTTTAGCAAGAAGTGTGAATGAACCGTGTATTTTATGAATTTCTTTTCTTTTTGAATGGTTAGAGCCACTCTTGGTGGTACAGGCTGATGGTTCAAATAAAGGTATGCTCCGCTCAACTAAAAGGTCGCTTTGACCTTCACTCTGACTTTTGACCTTTTGACCTTTTGACCTTGAGTTCTTGTCTCAGGGTTCACCAGTTTCTGCTCTGACACCAATATATGCTCAGTCGCCATGTGTTTTGTGTTGTAATATTTGGTTGTTTAGTGTACGGTTTTATATGATATGACTTTTAAAATCTCAATTGACCTTTTGTTTTTCATGGATTTTTGTCAGTCAGTGTTAGTGCCACTTCAATTTTGTACCATTTTTGATTTACCAAATTTTGAGTTCATGATTTTAGTTGTAAGCCACCTTGTCTGATATACTTTATAGTTCATCTTTCGAATTGTGATTCTATATTTTGTCCCTTTTTTCCAATCTTTACTTGCAGATGCATCTAAAGCACTATACACACACAAACAACACATTAATTAGTCTGGACATGATCATGTAAAATTTATATTTTTTGTGAATTTCACCACATACACACTTTTGAAATACAATTTTGGATTCCACTCGAGATCTTGGTTTGACAATCTTTGCCTACTATGCTATTGATAAAACATAATTTCTGTTATTGTTAATGCTTTTTACGACATAATTTTAAGCAACCATGCTAACTACTACTAAGGACTAAGTACTGACTTTGCCTCACATGTTGTTGTCACAATTTGGGGATAATGTGACAATGCAGTGACTGCTATTCTTGTTTAGGTATTGCCCATTGTTTTCCGACAATGTCATTAAACTTGTTTGAAGGGGCAGGCCAAACCGCCTTTCCTCGAGTAATACTCTATTGATGAATGCAAACTAAGATGGGTTGTATAAATTTGGCTACTGAGAAAGATGTGTAGAGCGGGTGGTTGGTTTCTAATTACTCCCAAATGCTAGTATTTGAGACATTTTGAGTCCATGGTGCCTCTAAAAGTCACAGAAAAATTCTGCCTAAACAGGAATGGCAGTAGGTGCTGCAACATGTGAGGTTTGCATTGGTGGAGGGTGCGGAAGTTGTAGTTTGCATGACTAATATTATTGCAGAAGGGGATGCTGCGGCAGCTGAAAATGGCGAGAAGAAAGACGAGGATGAGAAATCGGGAGAAGAAAAGGCTGACGAGAAGTCTGAAGAGAAAGGAGAAGAGAAAGGAGAAGAGTCAGAGGATAGCAAGGAGAAAGAAGATGAAGAGTCGAAACAAACTGATGCTAAACCTGACGATTCCGCGAGTAATACTTCAGATAATAAAGACGAATCAGCTAAAGAAGACACAAAGTCAGATACTAAGTCTGTTGATACTAAATCAGAGGATACAAAATCAGAGGACGCCAAGTCAGAAGACGTTAAGTCAGAAGATGTCAAATCGGAAGATGCTAAGTCCAGTGATGCGGAAATCAAATCGACTGACACTGATGCAAAATCTGACAGCGCAACTCAAGAAAGTGCTAGCGCAGAAGGAGAGGAGAAAGCGGCTGCTGAACCTGCAACAGAAACTGCAGCAGATACTGCAGTGGAAGGAGGTGAAAAAGAGGCAAAAGCTGCAGATGAAACTTCAACTACTGAAGATAAGAAAGAAGACGTCAAAAAAGAGGATACGCCAAAAGAAGAATCATCAGAAAAAGCAGAAAGTGTCGTCGAGGAGGCGGATAAGAGTGAAGAAAAAGGTTAGATATTCTGGCTGTTGTCAAATGTCCATACGCCGGCGTAGAACTCAGGAGGACAATCTCATTATTCGTAGCATCTCTCTTAAATGTATTCTCTTAAAATGCATGACAAACTTAATGCATCGTTGCCTGCTAACATTAACTAAAATCTAACAAGATACTAACTAAGTTATGCTAGTGGTAGTTACAGCATTTTGTTGCATCAACTTGCATGTGGTACTGGTATATATGGCTGAGATAATATTGGTGGAAACATAGGATTAAATAATGAATGCTGATGTTTTGTTGAAACTGTGGTATGACTTGCCTATTCAATGACCATTGTAGGAAGATAGTGATACTGTATGCATTGATGGTTGAGAAAGAAATATCCTTTATGTCCATATTTTTACTTGGAATTCTGTATTGTTTCTCCTCACAGGTGTGCCAGAATCAGAAGCGAAGCCAAAACAAGATGACGATAGTGCCAAGTTGGAAGAAGCCAGTGGTGCTGAAGAAAAAGCTGCTGAAGAGAAGACTGATGCAGAGGCAAAGAGTGAAGATGCTAAGGAAGAGGAAAAGGAGAGTAAAGAAGAGAAGAAAGAGGAAGTAAAAGAAGAGGTAAAAGAAGAGAAAGAGGAGGAGAAGGAGAGTAAGGAAGAGGACGGAGCTAAAGCTGCTGAAGAGAGCAAAGAAGAGGCAAAAGATGAGGTGAAAGAGGAGACAAAGGAAGAGGAAAAGAAAGAAAATGTAGAGAAAGATGGTGATGACAAAGAATCAGAAGAAAAGATGGAAAAGAAAGAAGAGAAAACCGAATCAAAAGAAAATGAACAACCCAAAGAAAAAGATAGCACAGAAACTAAAGATACCCCTGCCGTTGATGAGAAAGCAGGTGGCGACAATGCGGTGAGCGAACCTCCTAAAGTCGAGCAAGCAGAAGCTTCTGAATCTAATGACTCTAAACCAGACGAAACTGGAGGTGCGACAGCATCAGAAACTGTAGCTGCTGAGACAGAAAAGAAAAGCAGTGATGATGAAAAGGATGGAGAAAAACCAACAGATGCTCCAATCGCATCAATCTCCGTTTCTAACAAAGAGCAAGAAGCCGCCCCTGCCGCCGGAACCACAACGAACGACCCCACCTCAAGCCGTCCAGAGGACCTCCCCGAACCCCTCCAGAATCTCCCTGTTATGCCCCGAGATGGCGGATCCCTCACGGAAAGACTTGAAAAAGCCCTCGGATCTGCTGCCCCACTACTTAGAGAAATATTTGTGGACTTTGCTCCGTTCCTGTCAAAAACTCTACTAGGTTCACATGGACAAGAGTTATTAATAGGAGGTATGTCTTTTTAATTTAAAGCCCAATTTTAATACCTTAAGATTTTCTGATAAAAGATTACTGATTAAAGCAGGCCTTTATAATAATAATAATATTATCGCTTATATAGCACCAATTCTGGTAAACTGCTCTTTAGCGCCTTTCTCTTTTTGACTCTGACACTGAAATTATAAGATGTTTTAGATCTCTTGTATGGTTATGATCTTTTTGCACTTGTATAAATCACTCTTTATTCATTTTCAGGATTGGTCACTCTCAAGCAAAGCACATCGGTCGTAGAATTGGTCATGCTTCTGTGTTCTCAGGAATGGCAGAATTCTTTGCAGAAGCATGCGGGTCTAGCGTTTATCGAACTGGTCAATGAGGGCAGGTATGTATCAAAAATTCAAAAATGTTAATAATGAATCGTAGGAATAAATGCTTATGATTTGAAAGATAACACCAAAAGTCAGTCAAATTTTCCTATGTTCTTAAAGGTCTTATATGCCATGCAGTATTTTGGTATTTTGTACGCAAATTTATCATTTCTTTTAGTCACAAATATATGCGAATTGTTGAATTAAATTGTGATGTCAGCATTAAATTTAATCTACTAATCCAATAGGACTTCTTACATAAATGTCTATCAGAAATGATGCTTTGCCTGACAGCCTGTTTTGAAACTTCAGGTTATTGTCGCATGCAACGAGAGACCACATCGTCCGAGTTGCCAACGAAGCTGAATTTATCTTGAATCGAATGAGAGCGGATGATGTGCAGAAGCATGCAGAGTTCGAGGTGAGTTTTCCAAAACAAAATATATATGAAGCTCCCCTAATAAGAGCTGAGAAAAACAAAATCTTCAAAATATTTTTCTGAGAATAGGAAATAGAATCGTGAAAATTTCAGAGATTTTTTGCTATTCTCAGATTTTGTAAAAACACTCTTTTAAAATGTTTTGGATAATTGCAAAATTTCTGTTATTATTGCCGATTTTTTGTCAAGAGATTTTTGGTATTTTCTTGGAAATTTCTGAGACTTCGATTATAGCTCAAGAGAAGCTTCATATAAATTAGCGTCAACCCTGAATATCTTCCAACTGACTGACTTTGAATCTGCTATAAATGAAACTTTCTCTTTGCAGTCAATGTGCGCTCAAACGATGGTTGATCGACGAGAAGAAGAGAAACTTTGTGATCATCTAATCACCTCCGCGAGACGCAGAGACCATGTGATAGCCTCTAAACTGAGAGACAAAGTACTCAACCTGCTGACAAATAAACATGGGCCTTGGGGAGAACAGGAACAGATGTGAGTATAGATCAACAAATCAGTACAGTAATGACACTAGTTCAAACAATTTCAGAAATAATTGCTGTGAGGTTGTTGACAGTTGTAATTGACAAATTTATTTCTTGTGACTTGGTTCTTTTTCCGGTTTAAGTTCCTTATCGGAATTCAATTAAATTGTCTCTGACTTGTATTGCCATATAGATTGCCTAAGTTTGAGTGATCTTTGCCTCCATTTCAATTGAAAGATTGTAGTAGTAACATCCAATGACAATGTTTTCTTCATTGAAACATTTTGAAATGAAATCTTTACTGAAAAGACGAATGGTGCTCATACTTATCTGTTTATCTCTTTTAAAATACTGACAAATACAAGACTTGTCTTCAGTGAAATATCTTCACGTTAGACTCCCCAGGTACCATAACTGTTACTAATTGTATTGTTATTTATAATTTCAGACAAAGTGACTTCTGGAAACTAGACAGTTGGGAAGACGACTCTCGCAGAAGAAGACGGATGGTGAAGAACGCAATTGGATCAAGTCATCCTGAAGCCACTCTGAGGGCAGCTATTGAACATGGTACGACAATCATTGCAGTTACTGTATATAGCCAAAGTAAGGTGTACGATATCTAAGAAACCTGTAGCTCCCTCTTTCTGCCAAATGTCACAAAGACCTGAGTGTTTCATACTCCAATGATTGTTTTTGGCACATAAAACTATTTGTTTTGACAGCAGAATAATTAGATCGCCTCCTTTTCACACATATGTTACGGCTCATAAAACTCCTTCCCAGCCTACAAATGTCCACCATGATGCCTTCATCAATTTCAAAATAAGTGCACACCAATGCCTTGTCTCTGCACACAATGCGCTTAAAGGGAACTATATGGTATACAATTTAAAAAGAGCTTTTTTGAAGCATGTGCAGGCCTGTAGAGTCTGTTGAAAAAGGTAAATAATGATTAAATGTCTTATGATTTTGCGACAGGTGCTACAGAAGACGCCATAAATGCAGCAAGAGAAGCGTTCCATGCCCACCTTGCAGCCACCCAGAAACCACAGCAACAGTCACATGACACCTCGGAAGAGGACCTATCTCAATTGGACGAGCGGGAATTAGAGGCAGAATTCGCTGGTGAGTAGATTAAATGTGGAATTGGCTCTTAATAAGGGTAATTTCAAGGGAAAATAACCAATTCAGACAGTAGATTCCCCAATACCCGTCTTCAGATTTGTTGGAGTTACAAATTGACTTCCTGGAGGTCTAAGTTGAAATCATAATATGCCTCTGGAACCATTAAACTTCTGATGATGTGCTTTGCAAATATTACCACTTTACCAATAACTTTAGCTCCACTTTCAATTTGTATTCAGTAACAAGCATTTCTCTGCTGTTTCTGTGGATCTTTGGATTTCCAAATAACATGTTAATTTTTCCATGTAGTGTTACATTTTGCACCCTGGTTTTTGGGTCGTATGTTTGACAGATTGAAATCACCTACTAACCTTATAAATTTGAGATCGATATTACGTTCTGCTGTCCTGAAACTTGTTACATTGGAAGTCACCAGAGCAGTCATGAGCCTCTGTAATTGACAAATTTACCACTTTATTTCCATGTAAAAGATGTAAAAGATAGGACATGTACTACTGGTCCTGTAGTGACGTCATTAAGTCCTCAAAAAACCTAATGTAGTCACTCCTCCTTCCTAGACTGCTACATCAAATCATTCCCTCTATGTATCAAATGGAATGAATATAATCATCTTGAAAACATTCAGACTAGGTGACTGAGAACAGTCTGCTATACAAGCAGGCGAGCGAGGCTGCAGACTGACGAAATTCACATTGATTTGGGTATTGAATTGGCCTGTAGGGCACTGGGGCAGCTGCCTTTTAGGTCCGCACTTAGCAGAACTCAACAAAACTGTGTAGGAATAACTCAGAAATACATGTAAGTGAGGACCTGAAATAAAGCACCTCTGGACAAATGTTGTAGCCTGCTTGTAATGCTCACAACTAAAGAAGGCTGCTGTAGCCTGTCCAACTGGTGTCATATAGTGCAGATAACCACTCTTGTCTCTGATATTTTGAAAATCATACCTTAGAACCATACACTGTAGGATAGAAATACTGTAGCATAATAGTAATTAAGGAATTGGTCACAATTGGATGTTAGGGTGTAAGAAGACACACCTCCGCACACTGATCCATTACATTCTCACTCTTCCACTTTCTTGCGCATGGTATTTTCAGAAACGGATGAAAAAGGACAGAAAAAGAAACCAGGCAATTAATGTTTTCTCTCTCCTTCCCACCTCTATTAATTTATTTAATAATAATACACTTATGTATAATGCTTGCTTGCATGTTCACTTGCATGTCCTTAGTTATATATAAATTGTTTGTTTCAACAATGCTTAATTCTACAATAAACAAAGCAAATATGTTGTGATTATTATCCTTGCATGAATTTATACTGTTATTGTGATCTAGTTTGTAGACATTTAGTTTAAATAGTTTAAATGTATATTTTTAACACTATTTTAAGGCATTTTAATGCTGTTGCATGCACCAATATGTTCATATGACCAGGTGATTAGAGAGGTTTTGCTACACGTCACACGTAAACGTGTACAAGTGCTATCTTATTGCGTTGTTGCCATGGTAACTCCCACATAAACATCTCACGGAAACGTGCAGCAAAACCTCTCTATTATCTCTCATGTTACATTACCAATATCGTAACCCAATAATTGTATAGAAATGCTGCATGTTGATAACGGATGTAATGAGGGTACTTTAATAGGATGGAGGTTACTAAAACTTGAGGCAGGTTGTATGATGGTGCAGCGAATTATAATACACTGTGTAGTAGCCTACAGAATTGTAAATTAATAATCCTATACTTTGGTTTGATATAATTCAGCTTAGGAACTTATTATTTATTGGTTATTACTCATGTTCACCAACTTGCAGAGTGTGGCACGCACGTTTGATTATATATTCAACATACGCAATATTTACATTTAAGCACTTATTCCTTCAGTTTGTGATCCACAACAACTCAAGCTTGATAAGCAAGTCTGTTGTTTTATTTAGCGTCTATTTATATGTGGTGGTAATATTGTATTGTATGCATGTCTTTTTGTCTGTTCTGTTTATGTGTACTATATTTGCAGACTTCGATGCCTGGATATTGATACTTGTCTTTTGAAACTTATTGAATGTTTTTAAATTCCAATCTGAAAAAAGACTTTTATAATTAGTTATCAGCCAATCTGTAAGAATCTCGAGAAAACACTACCACTTAAAATAAATTCGTATCCAGGCTTCGATTTGGCAAATATAGTAATAGTTTGTGTTACTTATGTATTGTATTGTTAAAATTGTATAAAACAAGATTTTCATGTATATTGACATATATTTCTCCTACCCAGGTCCAGTAGCTCTGTCGACGCCATGCAAACTGGTCGCCCCAGGAGCTGTGGTTAATGGCACCATGTCCGTCACCAAATCCGAACTCTACTTTGAAATGGACGAGGATGACAATGAAAACAAGAAAATGGACGCTCAGGTAGGCACCATTTTACGATTGTTTCGAAATTGCTGGGTTTGATATTTCAGAATTGAAACTTTGAAAACTAATGTTTTGGAAAATCTGTGTGCATGTGAAGTGCTTGAATTCATAAAATTGACTTTGTGTTAATTTGAGCAAGAAAATTATGTCAAACCCTGCAAATTTTTATTTTTCACATGGTATGACATTCAAAAATTGTGAATTATCTCACTGAAAGAATTTAAACTTTGGTATGTGATACGACAAGCAAGCTCAAATTTCATTGTTGGCAAATCTTAAATCACCTTCAAGTTCATCATTTATGGCACAATTGCAATGAACTGCTGAATACCCCTTATATATTGGAAGTTGGTAAACCAATATATAAGGGATTTATAAATACAACTTTTCTCCAAAATGTCACATTGTCATACCCTGCGAATTTTTCATTAATTGAAGTATTGATATTATAACAAGATAAATTTGATCTGTGTGCACACATTCTGTGATTCACCTACATTCTACACAAGAACCTCAATCTTCAAGACATGGACCCAGACTATGCCTCTCATAAGGTACGTACATTTTAACTCTAATAATTATACTCGTTTCTGTTTTGGGGGCATTGTAAACAAGCAGCTTTTTAAATCACCAAGTTCTAGTTTATGATTATGATGTGTTTACGAACAGGAAGACTAATATTGTGTTACAAATAGTCTTGATAAGGGATGTTGTTGTTTTCACTTATTATCTCGTAATCATGCGTAACAAGCTTTTCGCATAATGGGAAAAAGTGGAGGTGAAAGTGATATCCCTTGGGTTACACTGAACATTCGCAAACTTGTCATTTTGTCAGAATGTGATAAAGTACGTTTGAATCTCCGTAGGTTTTCTGAAACTTTAGTTGTTGTCAACTGACTCAACTTGAGTGATTAAGCAGTTTAAAGAAAGAAGTTGTCAGCTGGGTCAGATCAAGAGCATCAAGGTGCTGGGGTTAAGATAATTCTCTGATAAGGGAAGATAAAATTCATTTGATGGTTAATCCGATACTTTTGCATTAGATCTGAGAATAATGGTTGCACTTGGAAGTGTGTATCAGTGATGAATGACGAGGTCTTGTTTGTGTTGCTGTAGCCTCTTGTGGTCAGCATCCCTGCTGCTGTGAGTTGGTGCTAATGATGTCACTGAGTGATGGTGATCACTTTTGTTGGTGACCTCTTTGAGTTTAGGGTCATGTACCAGGATGGTCTCTGGTTAGCTTTTAGAGCTAAACCATCAATTTCTTTTGTTTTTCCATTTATAAGGATTATGACTATCTTGTCTTAAACAGATACAGACTTTAACAAAATTTGTTTCCACTTATAGTTCGGATTACGTTATGTTATAATGCGATAAGAAAGTTTGTCGCTCTGTCGCACATGAGAAAAATTTTTTCGCTCCTTCGCATGGGATAAAAAAGGTTTTCGTCTCTTTGTGTGAAAAAAAAAAAAAATTGTCCCTGGAGCAAAATGCATCACCCCCCCCCCCAACTGTCTTCTGGGTGGGTTAATCTCAGAATGTTCCACCAGAGGACACTGTGGTGTAGTGGTGATGTTATAAAGCTTTTGCCAGGTGGCAGCATGAGTGTCCCAGGCACGCGCTGAGGTCCTGTGAGGCTGAGCTTGCATTCTTTCATTCCTTTTCAGTAGTGACTGAGCTTTTGCAGATGCAGGTTCAAAGGCATTAAATGGCCAGTGTCTTTCTTCGGGGAAACCTGTTGTTTTAGGGAGATCCCAAAATGACTTTAGACTCGAGTTGAGTGGCTGGCGTCGGTGACAGACGCTAAACAAGACGTTGCTCTCAACTTCAGATGTCGGCTGTCAAGGCGCCAGTCGTCTTGGCCGTAAAAGAGTTTAGTTGAGCACTTCTCTTCTGTAATCCATTCTGGAGTCTTTTCCTGATAGTAGCCTCTGATTTATTCGATGGACTTGAACTGCTGGTGTCTGCATCACATGTAGTGCAATAGGGTAAATGTGGGTAATATCACGCACCTAGTGCGTGATATTACACTGCAGAGTTTCTGTATAGCTGCCATTTCTTTGGTGTTATGACAATGATGACCAAAACTGAAGGTTTTGACGGACATTGAACTCAGCTGTCATAAAAATGACAAATTCCATTGGTCGGCAGCTTTTGGAGCACTTGGCAACTAGTTAAATTAACTATGATCATTTAAGCACATTCTGTGGGTAATATCACGCACTTCTGTTTAATATCACGCAGTAGCAGGTGTAAATACACGCAAGTTTGTTATCTGGTAAAAGTGGATTGCATTGTGTGTGTCCAGGAGCATAGATATCATGAAGTGTTATCAAAATTTTCTGACAGAAACAATACAGCACCCCACAAGACTATTAATGGTTTGATAAAGTTTGTTTCAGGCATTAAAAATGAATAAGGCCTACAATAATAATGTAGCTAAGAATGATTTAAAATCTGAAGAAAGATGCTTGTCTACTGAAGTCAGGCTCTCAGTAAGGTCAGAGCGTTGTGCATATTACATTGTTTTGGGTGGAATATAAATTTTAAAAGTTAACCTCAACAAAATTATGCCCTTCCTTTTAAATAGTTGTATTTTGAATGTAAAATTTATTACAACGATTTGGAAAGAATCAGGTCTGCTATCACCACTAGCCTACATGTACCAGGTGTGAGCCTGTGAGGTCACTGTGAGCAACATCAAACTTGAGCCATTATTCATTACGGAATCTGCAGACCTAAAAATTATTTTAGAGAAGCCTCCATGGCATGGTTGTAATTTGACCCTGTAATATTGAAATACCTTAAAAAAAGTTACAGCATCCATGGTAATAAATGAGTCTCTTATAAATGTACAAGCAGACAAACAAACAAACATACAAGTAGGCTATATCCACTTATACATGCATTCTGTTATTTTAACTTTCTGTCTGATTCTTTCTGATTCTAAATAGTATCTGGCCTCGATCTAGGCCTATCTAGTATCTATCTCTCTATCCATCTATCAATATATCTATTTGATTATCACAACTATAAAAACTGTCTAACTATTATCTGTGTATGGAGTTGCTTCAGCTTTAAAGCCCAGAAGCTCTGCCACCTACAATGTATCACATGCCAGTTAGAACCTCAACAAATTGCAAAAAGACCAGTCGAAATTTGGCATTGTCTATAAAGAAAAAAATGTCCAAAAACGCCCGAACAGAGCTTATCAAGGTACTGTCCTTGTACACATAATTATTAAGAAGATGGTGCGTTGTATGATACTACAAATAACTGTCGTAGATGAGATTTATTTTCTCTTGACGGTAAGGGAAATTCTATTACTTTGACAACTGGGCTCATCAGAAAGATGCTGCTACAGTATCAATCACACAAACAGGCTGCTATTAAGTGCGTGATAATACCCAAATGTGCGTGATATTACCCTTGAAATGTGCGTGATACTACCCCTGAAGCATGAGTGATGTTACCCCAGATCAGATCCCATTACATTTATACGAATAACAGTGTCTTCTTCAAGGCCAATATTCTGTGTATCAAATTTTTGAATTTCCAGTACTTACCTTTATCACATCATAATGCTCCATTTAATGCATTACCTAAAGGGCAGCTGCAATTGTATACCTTTTACACCGTAAAATTTACATAAAAATGCACTAAAATTGAGAAAAACTGCGCAAATTTCTTAAAAACCACCTGCAATCTTGTCAGGGGCAATATCAAGCACAATATGCTATTGGGTTATGTCAAAATGATCAATTGCACATTTTTCATTTCTTACATGGAAGATCTCACAAACAACTTCAGCTTGCAACAGCAAAGAAGTTAGGTGCGTGATATTACCCACCTGCGTGATATTACCCACTTTTACCCTATATTGCAACACGAAGGGGGAAGTCCCATGCTCCTATCTGATTTTCGCACTCACTGACGAAAAAAAGTTCGAAATGTGATTTCTCCCAGATCACAAAATGCGTTCTGGTTATCTTGGAAATGTATTAGAACGTCCTTCAAATTGAGGAAATCGTATGGGTTTAGGTGCTTAAAAGTTTTCAATCTTAGAACTTAATCTCTTGGATTGATCTTTCCTAGATAATTTGATGTGTGTGACATGTATGTTGATAATTTTTTTCAAAGTGAAAGTTAAGCAAGTTAAAACTGGCAGTGAAAGGTTGAACTGAGCGAATCATTCTTCACATGGCAAGAAAGTTTTGCGGACAGTCAGTTTTAACCTTGTGACATAGGCAACTTGTTATGTTTAGTTGACGGAGATTTATTTTCTCAAATCCTTCGCCTTTCTTCCACTCAACTTCTCTTTCCTCGGTCAATTTGTTTTGCTTAGGAAGGAAGTCAGCAGACCAACCCATGTGTCAAGTCCGTGACGTCAGTTCGAATGGCTGAGACGCCACTTTGGATCTTGGGAGACAAAATCGTCTGGGAAACTTCCATTTTCGCGCCGTTTTAGAATTTAGAATTTCAAGAATCAAGATAATTTTGCGACACAGTTTATTTGCAAGAAGGCTATAGATTGGTAAGTACTTCATGGGAGCGTTTTGAAAACTGATAACTCTGAAAACTTGATGATAGGCTGGCCTATCTTTTTTGACTGAATGTTCTGACAATAAAAATGAGACTGTCTTCTTGATGTGCATCCCTTTGACCGTTTTTGAAAAAATATTTTTAAAATTCAGTTTTCTGCTGTTCTAGGACTTTAAAATACCTATTTTGAGAGCTGAAAAAGTGAATTCTAAAAGAATGGGGAAGGAAGTTCAATAAATAGAATTTACGTTTTCAGTTGACTTATTTCTAAATGGGGAATAATGTAGTGAATGTCAGTCACAAGGACTTTTAAATATTGTTCAGACTGGCTTATTTGAGTCATCAATATTCAATGGGTTTACGTTAAGTGCTTAAATCGATGTTGTTAATGGGTGAAATTCTTTGAAATTGTTGGAATGTATAGACCCATGCTTTCCCTAATGGCCCACTGTGGGCCAGCCATTCTCACAGAAAAATGACATTTCACTATTCGCTCCATCAACTCTGTTAAAATGCTTGGTGGCACTTATTGCTGCCTAATTATATTTGGCTTGCTTGCTTTAAGAATATTTGGTCAGCGTTTGTTCAAGCTTACTTGATGACAAGTTGAGGTTTTGACAAGTTCACAGGAAATTACTTCCTGAATGCTTTACTATGGAGATTGAGCAAAACTGGAAAGCTCCATAAAATCGAAAATACTAAAGATGCTTGAAAATTCAAATTGCTTAATTGATTTGTTGTGGACCGACTATAGATGCTTATGCTTATGGTAGCTTACTTTACACATCTTTTATTACAATGTTGCTATAAAATTGCCAAATATTAAATTTCCATGCTGATATATTTGCATTGAAAAATAGCCAGAAGAACTGAAAAGTAAATATTTATTGTATTCAGACATATTTGCATCGAAGATCTATAGCATCTTTAAAAGTGAATTTAAGTGTAAATACATAGACTTAATCTCCCTTGTAACAATTTGTTATTTTAGAATTCAGAAGTAGCATTACCTTTTTGAAGCTGCACATATCTGTTTTGTTAATGCTCCTGTGAATCGCTTCTTGACATGGAATTACACATGTTTGCTTTCACGTGAGAAATGGTGTACATGTCTTATATGTGTATTGTTTGTTTAGATGTTCTTAGGCTTGTTTACTCTATATTTCTGAGTTGCTACAAAGTGCTACAACATGCCTGATGGGTTATATTACCCCCCCCCCTCCTTTCAACAATTCCAGAAAAAAAAGAGCCAAAAGTACACAAAAATACAGAAAATGAGCAAAAACACAGGTTTATGAATAAATACATACACATATATGCTGTGGGAAATGCATTTCATGTATTTTTGCAATAAATTGGGTGATGCAAGTTTATATATGGCCTAGCCTGAGGCTACCCTGGCGCCCAAACCCTTACTAAGCTTCTACATGATATTTCCCTGGTAAGTTAATGGCTACATTGTGTGTAAAATTATCATGCAATAACTCTATGAGAAAATTGCTAGATATGTGGTAAATATATGGTCTGGTTTGCTTCTTAATCATTTTCTGCATGCATTTTTCTTGAAATGGTGTTATATTTGGATGGATATCCTGAAAATGGTATTAATACCATATTATGGGAAGTTATCCTGATTTTGGGAAGTTTTGTGGTATTTTATTTCTACGTTTCAGTGTTGTGGCGAAGACACTACTCGGAGGACTGTATTTTCCAAATCGCTTGCTTACTGAAGTATAAATTGGTTAGGGGAGGGGGGAGGGGGGAGGGTTGAAAGAATATGCCTTATAAAAGTTATGCAGGGCTGTTACCCCTGCCAATGTGCCTCTATAATTATACGAAACTTGCGAATTACAGTTCAGTAAAGATAGCTAGTCTCAGCACCTTGCAACAACACTACAGCAGCAGAGAAGTGATGGGGAGAGGAGGAGAGGGGAGGGGAGGGGGACATTCCAGCAGCTTATCAGGGTGTCTCGCTGGCTCCAGCGCCTATTACAACGTCTGAAAGCTGAACCTGCAAACATACCCTCAGCTATTTGATGTGTGTGTCCCCCATTGGCTGTGTGTTAGGGCGAAGAAAGATGCACATATCGTGTGCTTCACAGATGCCTAAAAAGATCCAGACACTTTTGAGGTAGGGGAGAAAAAGAAAATAATAAATCCATAAAACATGGTAATCAGATGCAGGTTTTTGGGCAGGAGGATGCAGTCTGTACTGCCCAGCCTTCCCTTGATATTCAAATTATATATATATCAAAAATGATGTGTGGCCTATGCAATATTCATGAAGCCATTCACATATAAAGTAATTTGTAAAATGATAAACTCCTGATACTTATGAGATTTGTTGTATTTTTGAGAGATGCCAACAGGCCAAAATTCTCAATATTTTTCTAGGTTTAATCTAATAGGAAACCTTTTTGTAGGCCTTTTGTAGGATTTTGGGGGGAATTTTCTGTGAATTTGCATTCTTGTTCTGCAGAGATATAATTGACACATTATGTGTTTCAATTCATAGGTGTTTTTACAAAAAATAGATAAATTATTGTCTTTGTTGAGGTCCAAATTTACCCAACATTTCCCTCATGTAATATCCAATGTATTTAGCATATATGAAGATGTCCCCGAAATGCCAAATTAGCCATTCAACATGGCGGCCTGTCTCCCGCTGGCTGCAGCGCCACTGCAGCCTCTGCAGCATAGGCCTACATCCCACAAAGTTACAATCATTGCTGATCAAGATACTATAATGTTATCTCAATTTATCTCTATACAATATGCAATAAATCAGACTGATTAAACTGTCTAAATTGCAATTATTGCCTGATTAAATTATTATCAGTTTCTTAATTTTAAAATTTACTGAAATCGTGTACTGTTAATGATGTATGGGTATAGGGATACCAATGATAAGATAAGAGCTCAATCAGTATATATTAAGCAATGATGAATCTGTCAAGTCTAGACATTGAACAGTTGCAGTAATTATGCAAACAGTGTTGAAACTGCCCCCTTAATGACCCTTTTAAATGACCAATGATTGAGTGTAGCCACTGTGGCCAGTCAAGAATAACCATGACATAATATATGTAGCTGGCTATCTTGATGTAGCTAAGAGTTCATCTTGATTTGGTCAGTCTGCCAATGTTTTGATAAGACGTCAAATACGCTCCTCTTGACGTTGTCCAGAACGTCAAATCGAACGTCTGACGCTCGTCTGAGGCTCTGGCTGACGTTCCGAACGCCGCGTAATGAGCGACATCAAAGGTGTGATAAACTCTCAGAAATATCTGGTTAACCCGAATAGATTAAATGCACCAAATCTCCGCGTTTAGGAGATTAACACAATGATTAAGGGATTATCTGCTCTTTGATTTAATTCAAAAGTAAGCGTTGGTCTTTTGGCATGATGTGTAAAATTTCGGAATAAACTCATTATACTTCCAAGTTCCATGGTAAAACACCCAGAGAATCTTCGCTTGCTTTGCTGAGCCTGAGCCTTGCAAAACTACTTTCTTTCAATTTCAGCTAAACCACAACAAATTATTTCACGATATATAGTACATGATTCCTGTATTTTTGATAAACACTGTTTTAAGAGACAAGCATGACTTGAATTATAGTATTCCAAAAAATCAAGAATTGACATATTAAATCTACCATTAGTGCATAAAACATAGACGTGGATTTTTGTGGGGGTTTTTTGTTATCTTACTTATCTATGAAGAAATGAAATATGGAACTGCATAGAATTTCTAAGTATTATATGATGGCCTTTGATGTTTAAATATAGCACCATGAACTGAGACAATTCCTGAAGTTCTGTGACAGAATGAAATTCGGTGTGACACGGGGACATTTACACCAAATAATTGCTAAATAACTGAGAATAAAAAACAGGAGGGATCTTTCGTTGGGGTTTTATTTGAGGCGCTGGGTGTCATTTTTGATTAGGGGAAGAAAGGTTCAGAGGAACTTTAAAGTGTGGCTACAAGAGTTACGAATTTCGCTCAATTGTCTTGGAGCCACGTTGATAAAATGGCTGGTCTGAGTTTGGAGTTCTGACTGCTCTCTGGAGAAAGGGCCGTGTATCTAATAAGGGAAGCAGTTCAGTAGTTCACTGCTTGATGGGCCAGGAGCTGATGAGGGGAGAAGGCTGGCTAGAGGCTTGAGCTCTGGGGAGTGGAGAAAAGCAAAGGCAGAAGCTGTTGAGGCTGCAGAGCAGTTGTAGATAGAGGCGCTTGAGGTGATGCTAAACCCTTAGCTAAACCTATAAACCCTTAGCTAAACCTATAATTAATGCTGGGTAATCGCTCTAAATGAGCTTAGCTGAACAAGTCATGGTATTTGGGGTCTGTGTTACCCTGTCTAAATACCTGTTTGGCGCGCTTTTGCAGTCTAACCGATTTTCGAAATTCATTAGTTTTGAGTTCGGCAATTTACTTTCTCTTTTTGGGACATATAAATATCATGACAATGCCTGATATGAAAAATTTCAGGTTGACTCTGAAATAATTCAGATGGTCAGTGTTATGGTATGAAGAACAATTCTTCAAATTTTGTAAACTGGCTCTACAAAATAACTACCAATTCTCTATCATACAGATCAGATGCCCAGGGACTTCAACAGCTGAAGTCAAGTCGAATCATACTTCTCAAACTCAATGTCATAAATTGGTTTATCTTGGTTGATATATTATGCATGGGCTAAGGTGAATCACAGTCTGTGGGCCCATTGACTGACGTTAGTTTGGCTTTTGAGTGGGGAGTTTTCAAGAGTATGTCATATTAGATTTGGGTGCGGGGGAATTTTGAGTGTTGGGGGCAGATCAGGGTGGGGGTTAATCAGCTGGGGGTTGGACAGGGTTGAACTTTGGGGGTTAGGGGTTACTTTACTGGTCAGTCTACAAACTGTAAGGGGCAGCTTAAAGATTAAGCCTAAATCATTGGGTGGATACACACATTGCATGCAGAGGGGAGGTTGGGGTCTCCCGGGTGACTTGAAGTATTGGCCCAGGGTGTTCCGTTTGACAGGAGCACGACCAGGGTCTCCCCGGCCCCCCTACTCCGTGCCCCATTGCCCCCGTGTTGTTGCTCCCTTGGGACTATGATCCATGGCCTGTCTACCCGTAGATATCCCCCCCTTCATTGAGTAGAAGGAGAAAAAGAAAGACAATCCCAATGGAGGAGAGAGGAGGAAATTATTAGGAAAATGTTGAAATGTCAGTGTAAATTGAAGATTTTCTTACTATTTTGAGGACTATGAGAACGATGATCCATGGCCTGCCTACCAATATAGATATCTCCCCCCCCCCCCTCCATTCAGTAAAAAGAGAGACATTAAAAAAAACATTTTAAGACATGAGGGACCTAGACAAATTTTGAAAGATCTTCATTTGAAATAAAGAAAAATCTTGAAATTCATCAAAGTGGGATTGACATATTTCAGTGAGGTCTGCTCATGATGACAACTTAATGGACTTAAACTAAGTTATAGATATATTTGTTTTGCGACTGGTCTAACTTCTTATTAGATTTGGGAGATTTTTTAATGATCTTGAAAAGAAACTAATTTGGAAAATGACAGTGGAGGAATTCAAAATTCTTTGTGGTTTCTCCTATTCTGAAGATAGAGCTGTCAGTGTCTCAAAAACATATATACTCTATGTGCATTGAACTTGTATAAATAAATCCTAATTTAGATAATAACAGGTAGGGGCTTCATTTTTCCTTTTGTGAAATTTGTGCAGTTTTTGTTTTGACACTGATTGGAGCTTGGTGACAAGCTAATAAATCTTTTATTTTCTCTTTCTGTGTTTTGTAGACTTTAGTTAAACTTTGGTTGATGGAGGGTGGTACCATGATGAGCATATAATGGCTTGGATGGTTGTTTATTTGGGGTTTATATGTCAGAACTATGTGTGTGTGTCACAGTGTGTGGATACTAAAGTATATTGGTGGGTAACATGCCTGATGGTTTGGTGATATTTGTGCCCTGTAATTATTTACATAGTAGAATGCTTAGGCAAAATTGGGCTTGTTGGAATAACTTTAAGGCTCTACACAAAGGATGTAGACATTACATAGAGGGAGACTCTTAGAGACACTGGGAGTTAGGGGTGGTGTTGGCCGGGCAATTTCTGGTTGCAAAACACTTTCTCTCGGGGTTATTCTGTTTGATTTATCGAGGTGCCAGGTCGCCTCCCTGGAGACTTCATTCCTTGATTGATTGCTGTCTCTCACGAGCAGCCAGGTATTGCACCAAAAGTGGAACTCCCCCCCCCCTCCCTCTTTTAATTCCATTCCACACAGTAGCCCACCAACCATTCCATGCCAGACTTGCTCCCCAGCTCTTTTCTCTTTGCTTTTAAAATTTGCTTCAGAAATTTCTTCCACAACGCTCCAAGAATTTAAAATGTATAGTTGATATATGTATATTTTAGGGTTTGCCCTTAAAATTTAAAAGTGCTATAGCATAATATGCCATCTTTAGTCTTTGGGAATTTCCTAAATAAATCAATATCAAAAATCAAAATATCAATATGCTCTTCCTGCAGGAAGATGTGTAGTTGCACGCATTTAGCCATTTTGTCAAATATATTTTATGCTTAGAGCCACTTTTGTATAAGTTTAAATCTTTTTCACATTTTGCTATTGAATTATTCTCAGTCGTAGTTATTTCTGCATCTCCGATTCTGTTTAGTCTAATTTCAAATGCATTAAAACTTTCAGAATTTGCAAAATTTGGATCATTGCCTACTTCAAGTTGCTAATTGGTCGTGATCCAGTACATGCATTTAATATTACTCTTTAAAGTGCTTTTGATGATCTTATTAATACGATCCTATTGATTTTATGAAGAAGAAACGAAGATTTAAACTATGCATTTGATATTGTACCATTCAGAGAATGGCTAAAATATTTCTGATATTTACGTTCAGACTATCTGTAGCATCTGTGGTGATATTTCAGAATTTGCAGTCTAAATTAACATTTTCACAGTATTTAGATGATAAATATTCCATTTAATTCATCTTGTGTCCTAAAATAGCAGCTCCCTCACCCCTGAAGCAGCCTTGTCTTATTGGAAATTCCTCTTGATAATATTTGTACAGTTCTTAGTTGGTGATGATACTGCTTGTTTAAAAAACATTTCCTTGTTATTAAAAGAAGAGAATGTAATGAAACGGAAACAAAACAATCTATGAAGCCATGCATCGAAGGCATGAATCATTTTAGAAATTCCAAAATGGCAGTATTCAGATTTTGCTTGCTGCATTAAGTCCAAATGCTGTTTTTCCTGGAAGCTGTCTACATTGTCTAATGCAGCTTAGCATGGAGGACTCCAGGAGGAGAAGGGTAGCCAGAGGAACATCCTAAAATCATGCTCCATCATTACAGATAGAGATAGGATAGGCCTAGCCTGGATAGAAGGATAGGAGTTTTGGCAGAGCACACAGACTGGATGTAGACTGATGCAGTCCATCATGGGATGAAGCATGAAGCAGAGTCAGACAGGCGTGTTATGGATGATTTCTTGGTGGTTTGGGGTTTTTAGGGGGTTCAGAAATGGGTGGGGAGGGGGTAGGGGGTATTTTGGCTTTTCAGAAGGCGGAGGGGGAGGCCCAGAGAGAAGGGGAGGATTCGATATGGAAGGAAGAAGCAAAGGAATTGGCTTGAAATTTTAAAAGGTGAAAGTTTGGAGTTACTGGCAAAGTTCAGCAATGGACCAAATTCAGCTGTCTATGATATACAGTGTACACTAATATTGCAGCGTCATTTGGATATTTTCTGAACCATCGAAGAATCAGCAATTTGGCAACAAAATGTTAGGCTAAAAAGTCGGGGTTGCTCAAGGGGGAATGCACCAGCTGGCCACGCAGATCCCCCGGTGGGATTGCAGTGTGCATCCTTGCCCCCTCTCCCCTAGAAGCACTCATTCCTTCACCCCCCCCCCCCCTAATAGCCCTTTCTGCTCTTGTGAGGTCTTCCTCCTCATCCTCAGCACGCATCACTTGCTGGCTACATCCCTGAGTGATGTCCTGCTGCTTTTTCTGCTCCCACCCTCCCTTGGCTTGCCCTCCCTGCTTTCAGATGCTCACTTGAATTTGCCCAGCTGATCTGAAGTCACTTGCCCAGCTGAGCTGTCCAGCTGATCGCCACACATGACTGCATGCATTGCCTTCTATATGCACGTGTGGCTTGATTTTGTCAGTGACTTCGCCGGTCCACCTCACATCCAAGTTGACAACTTCGGTGTTTCTGAAAAGAGATTACTGGAGAAAAAATCTAGGATTTTAATGATTTGAAAAAGCGAGAAAGAAAGGAAGGAAGACACCCAGAGAATCTGCTGAAGGGAACAAAGATAGATAGATAGATAGATAGATAGATAGATAGATAGATAGATAGATAGATAGATAGATAGATAGATAGATAGATAGATAGATAGATAGATAGATAGATAGATAGATAGACATCACAGAACCCATTACCACATCATCCTAGAAGAAAATGTAAGCAACATGTTTAAAATGTCTCCCATCCCTTACAAATCCGGATAACACACTAACTCTTATCTAATCCACATTCTTATAATCTTATATGTAAGTTATGTAAGTTATGACTTAGAAAAGTAAACGAGTATATATAGTAGTTGGGTGGCCATAACTCTTCTTTGAGGCAGTCATGCACATAGCACAGCCCAGAAGTACAGAGGCACACAACAGAGCAAATTATAGATTGGGAATATGTCTGAGCAGCTGAGCAGCTCTTGAACAAGCTCAGAGCAAGCTCAGAGGCAGGAAGACTTCACCATTGATAGAGGCAACTCCAGTTGATCAAGGGCTTGTGTCTGGGTATTGTGACTTGGTGTGTGAATTCGACGCCCCTCAGAAAGGTTACTACAACTCCAATAAATATAACAGGGAACAGGGAGATTTAGGGAGCTCCTCCATGGGAATTAAGGTGCGGAGATTTATATGATGGGATTTGAGGATGAGGAAAGAAGAGGAAAGAAGAGATGAGACATGGTGTTGTTGCTCTTCACCTTGTTGCACATGCCGAGCACACAGGGGGATCTCTAATTGAGCATTGATTAGGTTGGTACCTTTGTGAGAATATAATATTATTGGGAAATTTTAATACTATGTGGAGAAAAATATGGGAAAAATTTTTGAGTTGCCACCCAAATCTTTCTTTAAAAAAAAATTTGATTTTGTGAGAATTCAATCTTTGGGGTTCTTTGTTTTGGTATAATTTTTGTAAATTGTCAAATTTTAACATTTAGATAACCACTATTTTAAGTCTTTGGCGCTGTTCTTTATAAAATATACGTTTCGCAGCTGTTAGGTTGGGATTATGAGGTAATTGAGATATTGAATTCTCTCTAAATTGAAATTCAATGCAGCATGGTCTCAGTTCAAGCTCTCAACTGTACTTTTCCAAGTGAACTTGTATTGGTGTTGAACTAAGTAAGAAGCAACTGGTTAACGTCTACAAAACAGCTTAGCAAATGCTTAGGAATACTTCTGGGTATTAGCAACTGTCAGTTGCGTGGAGGGCCAGGTCTTGTCAAATGGAGAGTTGTTTTGTCTATGGCTGAGGTTTGGTCCTCCATCTCTTAGGTTGTGAGCCTGTGATTTGGAGGAATAGAAAAGAAGGGGGTGGGGGGGGGGGGGGATTCACCATTGGCCTCTTGTTCATGTCCCCAAGTTATTTCTACGTCTGTCTGTATTCAAATATGCATTTTGGCATTTTGTATTTTCTTTTGAATTAAAATTTAAACCAATCAAATACTGCTGAAAATCCTTAATTTATAATTTTGAGGAAGGGAGGGGAGTGTTGTAGTGTACCAAAATATTTAAATATCCTTTCGTAAGTTTGGATTGAAAGAAAGATAAAGAATAAAGATGGTCATATTTATTATCGATTGATAGATAATGATGGCAGTATTAATTTCTAAAAAGCTGGGAAAAAAAAACCGAATAACGTTATAACTGTTTTGTGTATCTTAAAATTTGATAAAATGGCATTATTTAATTGTGTTGTATTTTGTTTGTACGGCTCACTCTTCCAGAGAGCGAGCCCAAGGTTATAATGAAATAGCAGAAGCATTGAATTTGATGGAAATTGAAATTATTTGAGTTTATGATTGATGGGTACTTCTCTTAATTATAGGGCACTATTGTAATTTTTTGGAGGGTGTTAATGATAGATGACTTGATTTCTCAACAGTTATAAATTGGAGCCATTAATTGTTGCCTTGAATAGCCCCAGGGGCTGGACCCAACTTTGGAGCAGGTATGGGAAATTAAAAGATCATAAATTGGGTAATTTATAGAAAAAATGTGGCGAAATATTGAAATATTATGATTTTATCATCAGATTCGTGAATCATTCGACAACCAAGGTGTTGGAAAATATGGTTGACAATATTCATATGCAGGTTATAATACACTACACTTCTCTACCTGGTAGTAGGCCTACTGGCGTGAAAAATTAATTTGAAGTACATTAAATTTTGATTATTTCTTTTGAATTAGTTAGATACTCTGTTATCATTTTGAAATGAGCTGCGTTTTTTAAAATATGATTTTGCATTTGGCACTATGATATTGAAAAGTATATACTTTGAAAGAAAGACACTAGTGTATTAGTGTGTAGATCATGAATTGGTTGAAAATGAAGACATCATTATATACTTCTTGGACATATTGTACGTATGATGTGGTTAGCAATTTACTATTTTATTCACACAAATGTCACATACTATTCTATATAGACATGCTGAAAGACAGTGGAAGGGGCCTATTTCAAATGGATTGGCGCCACCACAAACTGCCCTGCCACTCCCCCTGCCCTTCATCAAGTGCTGACCCCTAGACCACATCAATGGTGCCTTGACCAGACGACAAACTAATGTGACCATGTGAGATATATGCGACCACTCCAGTCTCCTAATGGCTAACATGTCAGATTGTGAGATCCAGCTCGTTCATAATGTCTTGGAGTGTGAGGTGGGTGGATTTGAAGTGGGGGGGGGGGGGGGTAAGAAATTGGGGGGGGGGGTATCATAGAAGTGGTAGGGGGAGTTAGATTTGTGTCCTTGCTGATGATTGGAAATGAGGAGGGGGGGGGGGTTCTTGATAAAATGTTGAATTGATTTTAAAATGGACCTAGGATGAGAAATTGTGTTGCTGTAATGGAATTGTATTGATGAGGCAAGCATGATGATTGATGGACAATTTGGACATATACTTTGAAAAGGGAATATTGAAAATTTTAACTGAAAAATGTGAGATTGAGACTGGAGTCGCCGGACAGATTTAGTAAAAAAAAATTGGCATTCGCGCCGCAAACCTTAGAATATTTTTTTCTGTAACATAAATATCAAACATGTTCTTAAACTTATATCCCTGGCCTTGTGTGTTGGTCTATAATATATAGATACATAGTCACTCTGGTTGCTACTAGCTGCAGTCGTGCTCTATATGGCTATTGACCAGAATATTGAACAGCCAGGCAGTAGCAGGCACTGACCACTGGATGTCAGTGTTGGTCAGCATCAGAGGACTGCCAGAGCATGTAATTGGCTTGACCATGGCTTGACCGAGGTCTGACCACTGCATGGGAGAATAGGGAGGATGTGAGTGTGAAAATATATGAGGGAGATTATCTTGGCCACAGAAATTGCATTGTAAATGCAATTGATCCATTTTTATTCTCATTAACATTGACTATGATTTAGTGAATAACTTGCCTTCAGAAACCAAGAAAGCAATGTCATGTTTAAGAGTTTATGAGATTGGATGTAGCTCACTAATGAAAGTCTGCAGGCATATGTCAACAAGTAAAAATGTTGCAGAAAGTCTGCATTCGAAATTCAGTAATCAGAATGATTTTAAAGAACAACTCCAGTCCAGTTGTATCGAGTAGGTTGCTCCTCTTTGCTGTCACCTCCTCCTTGTGTCTCTTCTGAGTCTGACTGCTATGGTCTTGCACAAGTGACTCGGAGTTGAAGTGAGTTAGCTGAAGTGAGTTTGCTATCTGGGCCATTATCTCAGGTGAGAGGTGGATATCACTTACTCCATCTTCCACCTGAGTGTTATATTTGTGTGTTTCAATGGGGGCGGGGTAATTTCTATGGCCCTCTCAAACTCCCCTCGAACTATACGTAATATAAATACAGTATAAATGCCCAGTAAATGCAGAATAAACAGTCCGGGCAGTGCACAATAAGGGCTATTAAATTTGCTATTAAATTGAGGCCAGTCCTGCGGCGCCCTGCACACAATACCCTGATCATGACCCATTCTTCAGGGGTCGATCTTAATCTCAATTATCCCTCTATGTATAAAGAGTCTTTCTTCCAAAATGACTGGAAGCTTTTAGCCAACAATTAAACTCTGACTCCTACTGCTCTTATGTGACCTCTGGTGAATTTGGCAGTGTGAAAAGATGCACCTTTCCCTGTCATTATGTGTGACTTTTGGGGTTGAAGGTCTTTTAAAAAATGAAATAAAGAAGCAACACCTGCTTCTGACAGCTTTCTGTTTTATAAGCAACCCTATTTCCAAGAGATTTGGTAATGATAACCTAGAAATCAAGAGCAATAATATATTTTATATGTAATTTTGGAGGATTGAAAGTTCTTATATGCTGATTCCTGTGATTTTGTCATATTTATTTTAATTCAAGGAAAGATTAATCTTAATTCAATGATGCATTTTAACATGATTATAGGTATTACATTGTATGTGAGTAAAGGGTTGCTACTTGGTGATATAGGTGATATCTTCCATGTAACAGCTCCCTGTTGTGGTAATGGAATTTCAAATGTCAGCTTGACATATATATTTCCCGGACAATGCTACTGCAAGCTTTTGAAAGATTTTACCATCAGTGTCTGCAATTACGGCAGATAAACCTTAGGCCCAAAACACACATTCATCAAACTTGAAATACGAAATTCTGAAAAATCAAAGGGTAATTTTCAACCACATCTGATACGAAATTACAATTATTTTTGTGAGATCGATTGATTTGTGGGTTTGGGTGATAAATCAACTTAAATCAAGCTTATTTTCTATGCAGACTGGATCCTTATTGACTTAGTATTATTACGAACTGTAATTGTTCAGCAATCGTCTACTGATTGTTCAGTAAATCATGTGTTTGAGTGTTTCATTTTGGTCTCAGTAAACATGGCTGCTGTTACACTGCATTGGCTGTTGAGGATTTTAGCTGCTTGCTACACTGCGGTGCCATCGATTGTGAGCTGGGACCGCCCCTATGCTAAACCCCTGCATCCTATTACATATTTTTGGGCTAAGGTGACATTGGCGAAATCCAGGCTTTCTTAGTATAGATAATGTGTTTATGAGAGTGTAATTTAATTGTGGTATCAAGATTTGTACCCCAGGTCCAGGCTTCATATTAGTTAATATAATAATTATATCTTAACAATTTGCACCAATTTATCATATAATTAAGCCCTGGTTGCTTTGGATTCAGTGCAAATGGTTGCAAAATCAACACGTCACGATACCTTATCCATATTTTGTGCATTTATGATAACTGGCATTAATGACACCTTGGTGTATTGCAGTGCATATTTAGTTAATATAATTCAATATATTGAATTTTGTTCTTTGCCACTTGTACATTTTGACATATCTATGATGTCACAATATCATTACTTCTGTCGCAACTTCATAGGTGTGACATCCAGGGCTGTTTGAAATCACAGATCCACCCAGTTGTCAGTTCATTAGGGGTTATTACCATGTCCAAGTCAGTGGTGGATGTGCAATGCATGTTGATACCTTGCAATTATGTGCCTGGGCTGTCTGTTCTCATAATTATTCAGTTATTGTGAATTCACATTTTTGAAAACAAAAGCTTAAAAGTAATATCCAGTCATCAAGGGAGGTTATGGGGTCTTTTAGAATACTCAAAGGTTATTTTTGGCTATTATTGGTTTCAAGTGTTCTTGGTGATGTCTGATACATATAATAATCTGAGCGAATGCTTGCCAATAAAATTTCTGAGTTAAAGCAAGAAAATATCAGTAACGCAAAGAAATAATATTCTCCCCCATCAACCATTCTGCCCTTGATGGTGCTGATGCAGTTCAACCCTGCATCCCTGCAGCAGTGCAGCCTCCTGAGTCCTGAGCATCTGCAGAGCCAGACATGCCTCTCAATCCTGTCCCTAGTGCTTCTAATGCCTTAATGCAGTCCTGTCGTCTAGTGCCCTGTCGCAGTATCAGCCTCTTGCCCTGAAGCAGACTCACAGTAACAGCCTCACAGTGTCTGCCTCACAGTTACAGCCATGTGCCAAAGATGCTTGCATGCATTACAGGGCGTCGTCAGCATGTTTTAGTGCGATTGCCACCCTGCCTCAGCCTGCCTCCCCCTGCCCCCACAAGAGGGACTTCATTAAACCCCTGTCAGTTAATTATTGGCCACTCTCAGCCACCCATCATGTGCACACTGTAATTTGCTGCATTATCATACATTGTAGTGGCCTTGATCAAGCTGTAATCACCCCACAGTGGGTAGAAATTAGGAGGTGTGAAATGTGAGAGCCAATGCTTTGTTCTCTCAATTTTCGCAGCATTTCAGTGTGTGTTGGGAGTAGGGAGAAAGGGGGGGGGGGTGCTGAGGATCGAGAAAGGTGCAGTGCATGCTTTTGCTGGTTTTTGCTCTGCAAGGAATCACTGCATGGGTGCTTGGTGGTGTTCATCTACATGGCCGTGCGATGCTGTAATGCCAGTATTATGGTCATGAAAATATGAATAGTAGGATGAAGAATAATTGAGGATGGCTTTTCGGGAAGATCATTCATTGATTATGGTCAAAATTAGGTTGCATCTTGCTCAGACTGGCTGGGTGTATGTGAATTTTCATCAATTGTGCTTAACTTTTAGGAGAGTGTGGGTTGAAATTCAACCATCTGCACTAATCTGGAAGTCAGCATCTGTCAGAGAGTCACAGAGAGTCAGATACAGAGTCATAAGAGTCACATATTCATGCAGTCAGATTCAGAGTCACACAGCTAGAGCAGATCTTACTTACCAAGTCCCACGCTTTGTGCCTTTTTTCGTGGAGTCTCTTTATGTTCCTGGGTGGGCTCGTTGTCTCTCATAATAGAAAAGAGATCTGGAAATCCAAACCAAGAAAGGGAGGCTCAAAAGACAAGCGGAGGTCACTGGGAGACATCTGAAGTGCAATTGTGAGCCAGGCCTGTATCCTTACTCAAACAGTAATTGCTCGGTGTAGCCATTTAGTGCATGTGTAAATTGTCAGGTGGGCCAGATTCTCTATTAGTCCACTTTTTCCAAGACATCAGATATTTTAATGAGGACATGATCTCTCTTTATGCCAGTTTATGGCCTCCATGATATAGCACAGCCTTTGTGCTCATTCCCAATGCATTTTAGTTTGTAGCCAAGTACAAAATCCTGATTTGTCCCAAGGCGAGCTATACATTTCACACTGTGAATGGCTCCAATGTGCTGCTGAATATAACCAAACGTAATTTGTAGATACTTTTTCATGTCTTTTGTTTAATTGAAATAATGGGGGATATGCTGAATTGTGAGATTTGTAAGAAAATTGCTACCCAGTGAACTCAGAGAAGTGGGGAGCAGTACACACATCACACAAAACTCATTTTATGTGGTGTATTTTGGAGGGCTTAGAACATGTAGAATGCTTGCCCCTGGGTCTGTGTTTCTCAGCTTCCTGATGACATGTCATTATGCATTTTTGCAGGGACTTTTACTGAAAATCTGTAAATGTTTTTGTGAACATTGGCAATTTGGGCACTGGAAGAAGTGCACTGAGAAAAATGCTTCATTTCTTCTGGTAACAAGCATTTTGTCGGCCAGGGTTTCATGGCCAGACGCTTAAATTGTGCTATATGGGATAGCACTGGGGAAATGATATATAAAAGAGCATGGACCTGCTACATACATTGCTGTATCACAGTTATTATATGTGTTTGCAATACAGAAGTCCCTGTATTGTAAGAGCATTGGTCCAATGGTCCATTGCTGCGTCGGCAAATTTGTCTTTCGGTGAAATTTTGTGTCTCGGAGGCAACGGAGAATGTCGCTTGGACCGGTAGTTGTTCGAAACAGAGTGATTTTCATGAGCATCCTCCTAGCTTCTGCAGAGAGTTATCTCGACAGATGAGGTTGAATATATGTAAAATATATTATTGGCCTCCCATGGCTACCAACTGCATAAATACAGGGCATAACACCCAACTATCCATCCATCCATTTGGATGCCAGGATTTGTTCTTGCAAAAAAGTTTCTCATGCTCTTCCCAGAGATATGTAACTGCTGCAAAGTAAAATTTGTCTCCTGTTGCAGGCTGGTCTTCCAATACTGCCCAACATTACAAAGGGTCCTCTGTATATACTTATGAAGAGATTGCATCAGAGTTGTCAAGCTGTTGCTTTGGGGTGGTTGTGGAGGGTCTGCTCCTGCACCCCAGGTAGTCTTTATGGAGCCCTGGGGGTGATAAATTCAACTCATCTGGCAGGTTGCCTCCTCCTCCTCCTAGAAATCTTGACAAAATGGTCTGTCAAAAAGGGCAAAAGATCTGGAGAAAACTGTATGAAACGTACTGGAAATGGTGCAATAATGCTCTAAAATAGTCCACATGCAGTGTTGTATTGATTTGCATATCCATTTTGAGTAATACATATTGTAATTGGAAGTCTTTTAACAATTTATGAACTATGAATTCAAGTCTTTTTGGCAAAATTGGTATATTTTGACCCTCCTCTCCACTCTATCAAGTTCTCTACCATTTCTAGCATATCCCCATGACCCCTGCCCTCCTTGACTTTTTGGAGGTGACTTTTATTTGAGAGTTCACTCAACTTGTGTGATATCATCTGTAGAGTTACGCCCCAAATTAAGAAGGCCAGCTAACTCCTGTCAGATGGTCTGGCTGACAATTGCTGTTGCCTTTCAATTGCTTTTTGTGCCTCTTTCTATTTATTTTTTTGCTCTTTCTGTTTATTTCTATTTGCCATTCATTCTCATGATGTATAGTTTATGTGATAATGCCATATCACAAGTTAGAAAGCCAATTTGAAGTAGTTAATGTTTGGAGAAGGGTAATATCTTTAATAGGGTTTATGCAATGGTTTAATGCATCTCCATGCAATTTCATGCAATTCTATCTGTGACAGTCTGTCTAGCTGAGGTTAGATGAGAAGTTGAGATTGAGGGGTGAGATTTTGGGGCCAGATTTGACTTTGGAGGCGAGATGTCAATCATTTTTGGGCCATATTTCAATCATTTGTGGGCCTGATGTCAATCCTATGCTCTTGTTTAAAATCACGAATCAAAATTTGAATGATTTAAATAAAGATTATGGACTTCATGGGATATATTTTGTTGAGAGAATTAGCTGGAACCAGAATCATTTTGGGCGACATGATTTGAATCATTGGGGTGGTGAAATGTATGTATTTTTTTTTGCCAATTTTGGTGATATTTAAATAATTTGGGGGTGAGATTTGATTCTGATACAAATCTAGACCCTGCAAGCTGCTCTCTGCTGATCAGATCTCCTCATGATCAAATCTGTCCCTGATCTGATGCGTGAAATTTGATCTGCACAACTCGAAGGGTAATCAGGATTTTGGAGTAATCAGGAAGCTGCCGTTGCCACACCCCCTCTCCTGGCTTGATCTATTGTCTTTGAGGGCGAGGCTAAGCTGTTTCTAGCTCTCAGTTTCTGCTGGTCAAATGATGTGAATTTTGTCCCAAATATCTCAATACGATCATTTGATCACATATTTGTACAGTTTTAGGATTTGACCATTGTGATAGCTATACATACAGCCATGGATCTGCTTTTAGATATCCATGGTATAGCTATCAAAAATAATATCATTATTGTGAAGATTGTCAAATTGTTTTGGTTCAGATCTCGAAAATTTTGATTTGCAAATATGTGTGCACAGTAGAGTACTTACCAATGAGATTTCACTGTCTGTGTCTCCGAAATACAGACTGCAAGCCAGTGAATGGCTGATGTCTTTATGAAGACTATTTCCAAGGAAGTCTTCCAAACCAATATGTGTATTCCAAAATAACAATGAAGTAAAATTGGGAAAGTCCAACTGGTATGTGAAATGAGTTGAAACATGGACATGGCATAACATCTCTCTGGTTCAAATGACCAATGCTCATTGAGGTTGGATGAGCAAAGGCAATGCTGCAATTGTTCATCTGACAACCAGAGCTCACTAGTACTAATCACATCAAGCACTTAGACTTGGGTGGACTTGCTTTAAAGGGATTACAATGGCTACCTGGGGGTGTGTTTTATTTCCAGGCCATTTGTGGGGAATTACTAGGTAACCCTATTAGTTAGGCATTCCACATGGAGGGACTCGTTGTTTAACAAAGATTAGAGGAGTTCAGAATCGAGGTAGTCTCTGGAAGTCTGTTGTTGGATTTAGGCTTGCTCACTTTGTTCTGAGGGTTCTGTCATTGAGTAGCCATTTTGTTTGGAGTTGTTCTTAACTCTGGTGTCCTGAAAGATTTTCAAATAGGGAGAAATTCGGTTAATCATTATGACCGAGGGTTAGTTCAGGGGCGACTTCGAGGGAAGCACAGATGAATTGGCTCTTTTTGGTGAGCAGAGTTGTAGCCCTAAAATTTGGAAATCATTGGAAATCCTTATTTTGTTTTGAAAATATGGTAATTAATATTTGGAAAAAAAAAGACTTCATCAGTGAATCTCCACATTTTCATTGGAAGATTGTCCCTTTCAAATGTTATACACCTCTGTTTTATATGGGAAAGGGGACATTTGGGACATGTACTGGAAGTTAGACATAGAATAGAGATGTCTGCCTTCTGTGGCAGCAGGATACAGGATACAACTAACATGCATTATCATCCTATTATGTTGATGGGATTGATCTCTGAGGCAAAGATGAGAGCCTCTACATCCAACACTGCATGCAGGCAACAGCCAAATTCTCTCAGCCATTACTGCTGCTGCTGCTACTACTGCTGCTGCTGATGCAGGGGGCGTGGCTAGTGATGGATGCTGCAGGCTGTTGCTATGGTGACAGTTTCTGCAGCAGCCCTCTCATCATCCCTCATCAGCATCAAGGTGATGGACCTTTTAGCACCTCCCTGGGCTATTATTTCGGGGCAGGGTTGCCCTATCGATTTCATGCCTCCCATGACTCCAGGAGTGGTGATTCTCTTGGTTAAGCTTCACTGTGACTACTTACTGTGACCATTATGAATTTCTAAATTCCAGTAGCCATAATGTTTTAGCATGGAGATATATTAGTATGGCTGGTTTTATCAAGGTTTTAGGGAGAACATATTGCTTATCCTTAAATGATTTTCTTATATTATACAGCCTGAGTTATACAGATATTTTGCTCTTTGACTTCCTCCAATTTAATGTATAGTTAGAAAATCTTGGGATTTCTCAAGAAAATATGGGAGAGTATCCAGTCCTGTATGGCTCTTTGTCATCTAAGTGAATGATATTTGAATATGACAGAATAAGAACATTCAGGAGTAGACGAGGACCTTTGGTGAACTCTCTCTTGTGTCATCTGTGAAATTAAACAACAAACACTCGTTTTAATTAAAGAAACCCATCTTCTTTTCCTCACATCTCTTGTTTGTTACTCCATTGATGTGGTGTTCTTGTGGTTAGGCTGGTGTTTGTCCCACTCCTGCTGCAGTGCTGCTTTTGCGGAGCCCTTTAATCATTGGGTTAAATGCCGTATAATCCCTCTCACCCTTTTGATCATGGTTTCGTGATAGGAGGCATCAAGTGATGATAAACAGACTGCAGCCTGTTGCTGAGGTTGCTGGGGATGCGAGTTGATGAGGATGCTGAGGATGCTAAAGTGATGGAGCTGTGAGGTTGCTGTGAGGTTGCTGTGGCTGATTGCAAGATGAAAAGATGTGGTCGGAGGGCGGCACCCTGCTTCACACCATCACCAAGAGCAAGCAGTAGCCTCAGATGCAGCAATTGAAGGAGAAGTTGCCGTACCGTATTACTTCAAATAGAAGAGATATATATATATATTAAAATGAGTGTTTGTTGTTTAATTTCACAGATGACACAAGAGAGAGTTCACCAAAGGTCCTCGTCTACTCCTGAATGTTCTTATTCTGTCATATTCAATTATATATTATAATATTATAATTTGAGGGAATGGGAGAACTTTCGTTTGGAAGTTTTAAGAAAAAGTGATAAAAGTTTTCCAAAAAGTTGTTAATTTTCGTCGTGGTTTGGAATAATTCAATAGCTGCTCTTTGGTGGTTTATATATTCGTCACTACGAGATACCTACTTAAATGGGCAGATTTCTGATTTAGGCCTATTTTATTTCTGAATTTCTTTGGAAATGACTTGCAAAGTTGCAATATGAGAGAATGAGCCACTTTTCCATTTGATAATTGAGTCAAGAAGAACCAGTTGCATGACTTTAATGCCACAAACACAAGAGTTGTGTTTCAAGAGCTCCTAGCTGTATTCAAAGCAGATATGGTAGCACCATCAACACCAGGGGCCTGAGCAACACCCTTGAGCTGTTGAGTTGGGAGTGATGGCTTTTGTCTCTGGATGACCAGATGCTATGTTTTCCTTTGGTCCTTTCTCTTTAATGGTGATTGTGATCCATGACACAGACAACTCCCCTCTTCTCTCCCCTTTAATCTAATCTTTAATCCACTCTTTAATCCCCCCCCCTGGCTCTTTAATCCATTCTTGTTGATTCCTAACACCTTTTGATGGTGATAGCTGCTGAGACAGACATCAGCCATTTCACATCATTCATTTGTCTGTCTCTTCCACCCTGTGTCTGTCTGTTATTCTGTATTTTTCTCTAGTTTTACCCTCTGGTTTGAGGCTAATTTGATTGATTAGTTCTCACACAATTCACCCCAGCAATAAGACATAACACAGTCTGTAATCTGCTGTATTTTTTCTCCCCCCCCTCTCCTCTCCCATTTTATAATGCCCTCCACTCATAGTTTAGCAACTAATTATGTAAATTAATGACAGGATGTTAGTTTGATCTACTAGTTTTCAGATTAAGCTTCAAAAAGCATGAAATCATTCATTTGGTGTCATGGGTATGATGAATTCATTATATTTCCCAAATGAATTATGATAGATTAATCAACTCATATTATCCTAGGATTTGCTATCAATCAGGGTTAGGCTTTTTCTGTCTCATTCAGTTGTTCAACTAATTATATGAATATCTACATGGTTCAAAATTATTTAATGTATTCTGTATAATTATTAAATTCAAATTGTGGCAATGTGACTTATAAAATTGAAAACCTGCATGCTGCTTAAATTTGCAAAGGTCTTTTTTCACTTGGTGGGAAAATAACTGTCCTATCTTCTGATGCATGCTTATATTATTATTGTATAGACGTGAGCTGAATCGAACCCATAACTTATTCTAAAATAACTTTTTTAGTGCTGTTTTACCATCAGGCCACCCATGATGTTTTACAATATATTGACATTATTTGTTATCAGTAGCTATGCCCATAAATAGTGATTAAAATAACCTTTTTGTTATTTTGGTTTTTGCAAATAATAGAACAGGGTGGATGAACTTTTTTCTCGTAACAGGTGGCATCTGTAGTTAATTACCATATTGTTTTAAGAAACCCAAATAGAACACTGATTGTTCTATATTGTTTATTGAGGGAAATACAGAAAAACTCTCTGCTCATTTGTGTTTTGGAGAAGAAGCATTTCCTGTGAGAAAATTGGGTAATTGACAAGTCTTGTGTTTGTTACTGTTTAGTTAAGACAAAAAAGATATAACTTATTTGTATGTGTGTATCTTTATATGTTACATTAATTACAATAATTGGTGTATTGATTACTTAGGATGACAACTGTGATATTTACGTTTGTTTAACTTGCGAACATATATGTAAACAGTTTATTTGGAAGATGAACGTATAGGAAGAAAAAGAGGTTTTTACAAGACAGAGTGAGTGTCATGCATACACAAATTGATATAATTAAGAGTATGTCAAGAAAGTGCCTTGGCTTGTTTCCTTGCGGATGATACTCAAATGTTGTGCTCATCTGATGATGGATTATGACCTGACTCGGTTGCTGTTGACTGTGGTCGTTCTTGTTCTGAGATGTTCGAATCTGTCTCTGACTTTCAATGACTAAATGTTAGTCATTGAGAGTCATTCTTAAGTGGCTCATATATTGTTTTGCAAATCTTTCTAAGTGTACATTTTCTCAGGCATGTTGCTGGACAAAAGTCTGTGTTGGTGGCTCATATAGAATGAGACTGACTTGTAAATGACTATAAATTTCTTGTCAGTGAACATTTCACGACAGAACTGGCCAGAAGGACTGACCAGCAGGCTGACCAGTATGTGACAAAATATTGGTCATAATTGAGGAGAGCACTGGGCCATGGTCATGACAATCTCATGATGACCAGCCAGCCCATCTGTTCACGAGGTGCTTTCACCCTCTTTATTTTGACTTAAGGGTGACTAATCATGATGACACCCTTCTGGAACACCCTTGCCATGTCTCTGGGGGCTCTCCCCTTTCTCGCCATAATTTCCTATTGTCATGGCAACATTCATAGCAACAGTCATGGAAGCATAACTACAGCATTTTGCTTTTATCATATTATGCACTGCTGACATCTAGCGGTATGTTGTCAACTGTTCGACTCTCTCCAGGTCTCAGAACTTTGCTGATTAATACAGTGGTCCCTGTGAGATGCTAACCCCGTACAAGAGACCACCTTGTGGTGTGAAATATCTCTGTGGTAATGACTTATGAGAGGTCATATTTTATTGTGTGTAACCTATTATCGTGGGAAAAAAATAAGTGTCAAAGAAAATGCCTTAATATAAAATACATCCCTAATTATTACATTGTAAATTTTGAATTTTGAGTTAGCTTAATTGACTGAGTGAGATGGTTGCACAATTCCTTTGAGCCAAGATAGCTTGCTGTTTGCAAGTTATAACAACATAAAGATTATCATAACTCAAAACAGCAAGCTATCATGGCTCAAACAAATTGTGCAACCGTCTCACTCAATCATTTGAGCTAACTCAGAATTTCAGAATTTACAGTATAGACCAATCCATATACTAGAGGAATGGGTGCTTCACAACACAGGTTTTACTGTATTTGCAGTTTTGCAATGTATTATGATGACTGTAGAAATAGTACATAATCTTCGCGTGATGACATACAATGCATTTTCTTGGCTTTCATGTACTGCACGCATTGTGTGCACATATCAGGACACATGTTGTATGATGTATTTGCAATGTATGTGCCAAAATAGGAGAAGATTGACAGCTAAGTTCAAAAGCTTAAGACATGAGGCCATGTTAAGCCCAATTCAACTGTACTGTGCAAAGTGTGTGCATGTTGAATGTACTTGGCATGTGACTGCATTTTGACTGCACTCTTGGCATCCTAGCAACTTGCAATCTTGTGCCTTATAAGGACTGTGTAACATTATGGGACTCCCAGTCTTATACATCAAGTTAAAAGACTTTGTCACTTAGTCGTGTGCTAAAGTACCTACACAGAGGCAGATTATTTATGGTAAATGGGATTTTATTAATTTGAAGTTCCATCATTCATGACTTCATGTACTGTGATGCAATGCAATTTGCTATGATTGCTGATCAATCATGACTTACTCAATCGGCCGCACCGATTGCACAAAATTAATTATGATCTCAGGCACCCAATCCGGATGATACATTTATGTTAATCCTTACATGCAAAGATTCTTTTTATAAATTTAAATGTCAGGTTAAAATGTAACTGTTGTTGGTTTGATTGTCAATCAGCTAACTGGCAGCATGCATTTTGATTTACCCAAAATGTGAGTTACTGGGACTGCTCAGGTTCGGAGTAAGAACACCCTGCTAAATTTACAAATGATGGAAAAATGGAGGACGTAAACCTCTATAATTATAATACCACAACCACCTCACCACAGTCACCAGTTGTTATGACTTGGCTTGGCTGGCCTGCATGTCACTGTGGTGCTCTGGTCAGTAGGGACTGTCCACTACTCACGGTCTGGGGAGCAGGGATGGCATCATTGATATCGGCTGTGACAGGCTGAATATGAAATGAATGCTGAATGTGGGGGCTACTGAGGACACTCTGTTTTTATGCTGCATTTCTTCGTGTAATTTACCAATGCAAAATTACTTTAAATTGGAAAGGTCAGTTTTGTGGGTAGGATTGACAAAATGCATGACCACCAACTCCTATTATGGATTCATATTTTGTGCATTTTTAGGGACTGAACGGCTTTATTGAGAACATAATAGTTGATTCAGTTATTAAAATTATCTCTGTCTAACTTGGTCATCTTAATAACCTATATCATGTTGGACTGCAGTTTCAAATGTGTTTGCCTATAATTGCTGTGCCCTACTCCTGTCCCAATTAGCCTTTCAAGGGCAAGAATACAGGACTTAAGCCTCAATCAACCATTGGCAACTACTTATGAGTGACATGTATGTCTTTGCTGGAATATCACCTAGATCCCACTGAATAGTATCAATAACAACTGCATCAGTTTGACAGCAGCTGTAGCAGGAACAGCAGCAGTAGCTAGAACAGCATCATCTATATGGATCACTGCTAGAGCTTTTGGGAGGCTTCTTGTCATTCTGAGATGGCTGTTTCATCAATCAGGGGCGAATTCATCTGTCCCCAAGCCCTCTCTATTTTTGTCGTGCAACATAATGTCTCTATCTGGCTTTCCAAAACATTTTCTTGTTTGTTTAGTAAAGTATTTGACATTAGTTTTTCAGCAGGGGTTCTTGCTATATTTGGGACTGTTTTGAGTTCTGTCACCTGCCTTAAATGTCACGTCAGTGTTCTAGCCCTGTTTGGCGCAGTCAAAACATTTTGAGAAGGAATTGTACAGTTTGTGTAGCAGAGAGGCAGATAATTTTGTGAACTTTTGGAATGTATAGGGTTGACTTTTACAAAAAACAAAAACAAACAAAGGGTAGAGGCGGGACCAAGTGTCCCTTCAGTGAAATGCATCTTTTTGTAGTGTTTAGCTTTTCTATTATATACTCATGCTGTATATTTTATGAATGGCTTACAACAGAGATTATCTTGATGTGGACTCGCAGCCTATCATCTCATCATTACAGGTGATTTCTTTACCATGCGATTCTTACCATTCACACTTGGCTGTGAGGAATCAATGCTAAACCACTACTTACTACGTTTGATAAATCAAATGTGTGACGTTGTGTTGTTTATAAACCAATCAGATTAACTAAAACTGTCATGTATTTGGTGGGTCTAGAACCGGAGAATCACGTACTAATGAAATCACCTGTCATTGTTCCACTGGCAGCTGCTTATTTAAGAGCGTGTGTGTGTGATATATCATTGAAACGTAGCATTATTATTCAGACTGAGTAAAATTTTGAACAATATGTTTGGTTTTAGTTCTTATTGAACAAATTCATCTCCCAAAACCTTCTATTGGAACTTTTTAAATTTCAACCAAACTTTCTTATTTGGCTTTCTCTGCCATTCCTAGAAAATAAGAAGAATCCACAAAATAGACAGCCAAAGGGTTGGCCAGGGCACAGAGACCAGCCCCAAGTCAAGACACCCAACACCCTTTTACCATGGTAATACGTTAAAGTAATCCAAGAAAAGTGACATTTCGGCTCAGGAACAAGCCCCGCTTCAGGCAGTGTGGGTTTAGGGTCTTGGGTGTCACATTGTTGTGGCATTGTCAGGTCTCAGAATTTGTCAGGTCTGTTTGCTTTTAACCTGAGATGGTTCTTCGGTGATATTTGTAAAAGGAAAATGTGTCCAAATGCCTCTTAAAAGTTTTCTACTTGCAGATAACTATTTTGTTTGTGTTGGATATGTTTAGTTTTAGTTGCGGATATGAAAATTATCGAGACAAAATTTTCATAGGAAGGATTTTTTTCTCCCGCAAAGCTAAGGGTGACAGCATTTTGTTTTTCAATTTGAAATTTGCAGATGGAATTATACTTAGGTAATTAAACGTTCAACTACGTAAATAGCTTTTCCGTTGCTTTTTTGGCGCATCTCGTAAATTGTTCCACTTATCAATGGTTGAGCTGCAGCCTTTTTTGGTAAATTGCTTTTTCCAGACATCACTTCTTCTTTGTCGGCCTATATGTATATATAGGACCGACTCTGTGGTGAGGCTGTCACGTTGTAGATCATAGATTTTGTCCAGTCATTTCTGTCAAAGTGGCATTGCTTACTTCACCAGATGTCATGTAAGTTTCACAAATGTAGCCTAACTTAGGTTCCTGTACCTACTTGCATACGGTTGCAAAGTATTTTCCCTGTTATTTTGCATTTATTTCACAAATTCACTTCTCCATGACCACACAGCAAGCCCACCGCTTGCAAACTGCCGAGTTCTCGGTAAACATTGCGAAATATTGGCTTGACCCTAAGAGCAGCCTCAGCATGGCTAGCCACCTGGTGGATTATTTGTAAACTACAGCAATGACCACTGGTTGGATAGAAGTGGGTTGATAGAAGTTGGGTAGACAGAAGTTGGATAGAAGTTGGGTGGATAGAAGCTGGGTGGGAGTTGGTGGATAGGAGTCAGGGGGATAGGAGTCAGGGGTGGATAGGAGTCGGGGGTGGACAGCAACGACACTGGTTGGATAGAAGTGGTTGGATAGATGTTGGGATAGAAGTTGGGTGGATGAAAGTTGGTGGATGGGAGTTGGTGGAAAGGAGTCGGGGTGGATAGGAGTGGGGGGTGGATAGGAGTCGGGGATGGATAGGAGTCTGGGGTGGATAGGAGTCTGGGGTGGAGAGGATGGGAGTCGGAGTGGATAGGAGTCGGGAGTGGATAGGAGTCTGGGGCGGATAGGAGTCGGGAGTGGATAGGAGTCCAGAGTGGATAGGAGTCCAGAGTGGATAGGAGTCGGGGGTGAATAGGAGTCGGGGGCGGAGAGGAGTCTGGGGCGGAGAGGAGTCGGGGGTGGATAGGAGTCTGGGGCGGATAGGAGTCGGGAGTGGATAGGAGTCGGGGGCGGATAGGAGTCGGGGGCATGTAGGAGTCGGGGTGGGTAGGAGTCGGGGGTGGACAGGAGTCGGGATGGATAGGAGTCGGGGGTGGATACGAGTCGGGGTGGATAGGAGTCGGGCTGGATAGGAGTCTGGGGCGGATAGGAGTCGGGAGTGGATAGGAGTCGGGGGTGGATAGGAGTCGGGGTGGATAGGAGTCTGGGGCAGATGGGAGTCGGGAGTGGATAGGAGTCTGGGGTTGATAGGAGTCGGGAGTGGATAGGAGTCGGGGGTGGATAGGAGTCGGGGTGGATAGGAGTCTGGGGCGGATGGGAGTCGGGAGTGGATAGGAGTCGGGAGTGGATAGGAGTCTGGGGTGGATAGGAGTCGGGAGGGAATAGGAGTCGGGGGTGGATAGGAGTCGGGGGCGTGTAGGAGTCGGGGGCATGTAGGAGTCGGGGTGGGTAGGAGTCGGGGGTGGATAGGAGATGGGGATGGATAGGAGTCTGGAGTGGATAGGAGTCGGGAGTGGATAGGAGTCGGGAGTGGATAGGAGTCGGGTTGATAGGAGTCGGGTGGATAGGAGTCGGGGCGGATAGGAGTCGGGAGTGGATAGGAGTCGGGAGTGGATATTAGTCGGTATTGAATAGGAGTCGGGAGTGGATAGGCGTCTGGGGCGGATATTAGTCAGGAGTGAATAGGAGTCGGGGGCGTGTAGGAGTCAGGGTGGGTAGGAGTCGGGGTGGGTAGGAGTCGGGGGTGGATAGGAGTCGGGGGTGGATAGGAGTCGGGGGTGCGTAGGAGTCGTGGTGGGTAGGAGTCGGGACGGATAGGAGTCGGGGGTGGATAGGAGTCGGGAGTGGATAAGAGTCGGGGATGGATAGGAGTCTGGGGCAGATAGGAGTCGGTAGTGAATAGGGGTCGGGGGTGGATAGGACTCGGGGATGGATAGGAGTCGGGGATGGATAGGAGTCGGGAGTGGATAGGAGTCAGGGGTGGATAGGAGTCGGGGGTGGATAGGAGTCGGGAGTGGATAGGAGTCGGGAGGAGTCTGGGGCGGATATTAGTCGGGAGTGGATAGGAGTCGGGGTGGATAGGAGTCAGGGGTGGATAGGAGTCGGGGTGGATAGGAGTCTGGGGTGGATAGGAGTCGGGGATGGATAGGAGTTGGGAGATTGGAGTCAGGGGGTGGATAGGAGTCGGGGTGGATAGGAGTTGGGGGTGGATAGGAGTCGGGGAGGGTTAGGAGTCGGGGGTGGTTAGGAGTCGGGGATGGTTAGGTGTCGGGGTGGATAGGAGTCGCAGGCGAGTCAGGGGATAGGAGTCGGGTAGATAGGAGTCAGGGTTGGATAGGAGTCTGTACATTTCACTTCACATATTTGGCCGACATTTCGTCCCTGTGGGACAGCATTCCATGCACCAAACAGTCCCTTATCATATGCTTCATCTAGTTTATTCTGTTCTTCTGCATCTCTGTGTAGGACTTGGCTTCTCTTTACTACTTACTCCTGTGCAGCTGTCTCCCTATAGTGTGAGCAGGGCCAGGAGGTTGTAAGCCAGTTCATCGGAGCTTCTTTAAGTAAACATTAAAGTGAAGGGACAAATTCTCCTCAGTTGGATGTGAAATTGTGCGTACGGAGGCGTAAGGACGTGGCGACGTTGTGGCCGACGCTGCTCAAGACGTCCATGACGTTCACAACGGCGCGTCTTACGTCCCAGTGCACGTGAATCGGCGTAAATCGGCGCGTCGTCAGTGACGTCATGGACGTCGCCTAGAACGTCACCGGAACGCCACGAACGTCGCCAACTGTGCCCCTTGGCTTAAAATCTCTTTAGAGCTGCAGCCTAGCAGAAGGGCATTAGGGGAAGATATGATCTTGGGGGGAATATATAAAAAGAATTGAAAGGACAGGGGCAAAAGTATTGTTAAATACCCCTGGCATGAACAGTGTTGCCCTTTGGTATATATAGCCAAGCTTGAGGGGTTTCTTCGTGCCCGATCAGATAAGACACAAGATTCCATAATTGCGCATCTCTTCCGCTACTTCTCAAGGGGCCAACTCCAATAGGAAGTGAAAGGTGGCTCAGCTATACCTGTCTGGTTTGTTTTGGTGTCTACTCTTTGGCACACATTGCTCACAGGGATAACATTTCATATTGACACTGAGTTCTGTGAAATATAAAAATAAAACTTTTTTTTTTCAACTGATGACACAAACATGCATGGTCAAGACAAATATTTTTCAGCTACGTTTGGATTTGGTGTTTTGAACTCATTATGTGCATACATGAGTTAACTTTTCATCAGTAATTCCAGGCCTAGGCCCTATTTAGGTGTTGGCTAGTTCCGCTTTTTCAAAGGACAGAAGTCCTGAGTACGAAATGAATTTGTTCATTCATAGACTTATTCACTTAATTCGGCTGACATTATTAGCCAGTCATCATTGACCATTAGAAGTATTTAGCCATTGGTTCATTGGACAACTCCATTGAATTTCATCCATCTATATGGAAGGAGGCCCAAATAGCGGCAAGTGAGCAGGTGGGAGGGTCGCATGAGGTGTCAAGAAAAGGGCACTTATAGGGGATTTGGTTTGAAAAGGACCTTAAAACCCAGTGCGCATGCGTGAGGGAGGGTGAAAGTATTCAGGGCGCATGCGTGTAAGAAGCTGACAAACAAATTTCATACTTTGTGGAGATGAATGAACAACAATAAAGGGTGGCTAGGGTGAAGGGTACTAGTTGACCATCAGGGGTATAGGCAGGCCAGGGGTATTTGGATGGGGAAACTAGAATGGGGTGTATGAGCCAAATAGGGTTTTCATGTTTTCGACATCCTTGCCGTAGTGTCACGGAATTCCTGGATGTATGTTGACCCACTTCAAGGCGACTTTGTTACCGTATGTGTATCATCAAATTCATGGTGCTTGACTGGTAGCTCGATAGAAAGAAAAAGATAGATAGATAGATAGATAGATAGATAGATAGATAGATAGATAGATAGATAAATAGATAGATAGATAGATAAATAGATAGATATGTAGTTCAATATTTGGCCTGTTTGTCTTTTCAATTCTTGTTTTTTTTTTCAGTGCATCGCCATTGTTGCGGCTGAGTGAATAAGTGATTGGTTAGCATTCTGCGATGAAATTTGCTACACGTGTAAAGTGATAGACATGTTGATGAACTCTTACACTAAAAATCAATTTCTTTCTGAATGGAGAAAACAGGAATAAAGTCATAGAAACGTGTTGAGAACTAACCAGATAGATCGATAGATAAATAGATACAAACTACATCACAATCAAAGTACAAAGTTGCCTGGTCAGTAGTTTTGAACAGACCAACCGAAATGAGGAGACATCTGTCAGTCTGTCCTAACGAAATGAAAATGAAATGGATCTTGTGTGATGGGATGGACCGCAGAATGTAATTAATCTGTGATCATTTAAAGGGACCCAGTGGTAAATTTGCCGCACAATAGTACAACAATGGCCACAAATAGGAATTAGATCCAAGGCCTTTTTGGCCATTAGTGGACCCTCTTCTATTGAAAGTTTCTCTGCTAAATTCTATCACAGTGTTCCTTATAACGAATCATAATGTTCCTCCCCCCAATTGTTCCTACTATTGTTCCTGCTATTGTTCCCTGCTCCCCACAAAACACCTTGACACATTAAGGGCATTATGGAACGTCAAGGAACAATTGAATCATGGGTAAATTGAATCACGTGACGCCTGAAAGGTCCTCCATTAGTGACGTCACACTCTAGAAGATCCATTGGAACGAGGCTACATGAGAATGGAGCAGCCTCTACTAGATATCTATTGGATAATTTGATTATCTCGTTTTGTGGTTGGTGAAGTCTTGAGACAGCTCGGTTTTACTAGACGCATTTGATAATGCAGTCCATGGGTATTTCTTTAGAACAGCAATACAAAGAAGTCGAATATCTAGGCTTATATCATTGCTGTTTTCTTTTCTCAGACATAGTGCTATTATCTCCTCACATTATATTTTTAGATTCATTCGAAGTTATCATAAAACCATGTAATAAACAACATAGTATTACATTTCTTTATCGAAAATCCTCTGCTAAATTGTCTCGACAGGGCACGGGCCTATTTAAGCTGTATTGGAATGCCCTATAGATATGCCTACCTTATGCTACCAAATATGTTGGCTTGACAACAAGCCCTGTGTCAATTTTAATGCCATTCTAAGACATTTTAATGCCAAAAAGACACAATAACGAGAAAATGTGCCTTCTTATAGAGGCACTCAAGGCAGCAGCCATGTCCACTAAGAACTAGTTAGAAGTGGGGCTATTGTCCTGCCTGACACTCGTCCATGGTCACATCTCATTTAGGGATAAACTAAATAATTTAAAGGAAGGAGACATCTGCATTCCTGTATGGCGAGGTTAAAGGTTATCAAATTTGTACTTTTGAATTAAGTGACTAGATAGATAGCTAGATAGATAGGTAGATAGATAGATAGATAGATAGATAGACGGATAGACGGATAGATAGACAGACAGATGGATAGACGGATGGATAGATAGGCAGATAGATAGATAGACAGCTAGACAGACAGACAGACAGATAGATAGATAGATAAGATAGATAGATAGATAGATAGATAGATTGATAGATAGATAGATAGATAGATAGATAGATTGATTGATTGATTGATTGATTGATTGATTGATTGATTGATTGACTGATTGACTGATTGACTGATTGATTGCAAGATTGATTGATTGCAACGTCAACGTTCCTTACAATATTTCAACATCATATAGTATTTCTTTTTCTTCAATTTTTCCAACAGTCCAACCCTAGCAGCATGTCTTTATGTCCTTCACTTGGATGTGAATAATGACTTATTTGCTTTCTGGCTTTAATTGGGTGGGCATTCGTGACTGCTGCATTTAAGCAAATGGTGTCTGTGATGGTTTTAAAATGCCCTGGTGAGGTCAATGAGACTGACTTCTTTTGCTGTTTGGCTGGAGACTTGCTCAGCCATAAGCTATGGGTTATTATGGCTGTATTTTTGCGTAAAATGCTCCCTATAATGTGTATATAATGTTGAGATAATTGCCTCAGATGAGGCTAAGAAGTGCCTCAGAAGTTGAGTGTGGTGAGTGGTACTGCTGGCTGATGACTGGCTTCAGCTTAGTGAGCAGTTGGGAGTCCTCCTTTGAAGATATATGAAGAAGTGTTGTGTTGGTACAGCAAGGTGAAAATAATTCATAGGAAAGTTCACTATAAAATGTGCTACTGTAAAGTTATAGTAAATTGTTCTTTTGACTTTTGAGATGGTTCAAGAAAATTGTGTAGAATTGTGTTGAATTTGATTTTTTGGTGCTCTCTAAATTTTCCAATGTTTTGGAATACGTACAACAATTTTGAAGAACACCCATGGTATGCAGATACCTCAATGGCTAAAGATGCATAATGACATCTCTTACGCGGTTGTAGAACTTTGGTATTAGTTACTTTAAGAAAGGAATTGCCAATTGGCACAGAATTACAGCAAAATTTCACAAGTAACATGAAAAAATAATACAGCAAGATTAAGGGTGTAAGGGGGAGGGGGTGTTGTTACAGTGGTGGTGTAGGGTATAGCAAAGGGCTAAAGGGAGCTGCATAAGTGATATCATTATGGCTATTAACATGTTCAGCCATGTCCATAGTACGTTTCAGGGGCTGTCACCGCCATACACCTAGCCTATGGCTCACTCATCAAGCAATAGTAAAGCCCAGTAAAGCCCTAGTAAAGCCTCAGTCTGATGTAATCACTGCTCTTTTTACCCTCCAGCCTTTCAATCAAGCCATTACTACCCCACAGCCTGTCATACCTACAAATTCTCCATATGCAATTATGTTATGTGATACAATAGCCTCCACTAACCATGTCTTTTTCCCCTGTTTCATTTATCCTTAACTCTTTTGCTTCTGTTTTTTTTTTGTTCGCTCTTTTTTTTTTCCCAATCTTACCTAGTGCCTGGACAAAACAAGAAGCCTTCATGTAACAATAAGTCTCGTAAAGAGTATCTTTGATTTGTCTAAAACTCCCTTGATTATTGAAGAACGTATATGATTTATCTTTTTGCTTTGTTTATTAATTTTTTCTTTTTGTCTTCAAATAGCCCAAAAAGGCAAGCAGGTAATAGCCAGATAATAAGCCTAGAATGAAGAAAGCTTTTAATAAACTTTCAAAGTTGCCGCTGTCCTTGTGACATGCTGTGCTGCATCACTGCGGCGACTTCAGGAAAACCTCAAATTGTGATAAATATGAACAGTTTGAAAGAGAATGTGAAAAGGACAACAACAAAGAAGTCGTATGACAAGTAAATTATGCTTTCTAGAACATCTTAGTGTATGTTTTTAATGGGGAAAATTAAATTCATCAAATGCTCACTTCATATTGGCTGTCATGAAACTTAGTCTATTGCTGCAGTCCGCAGGTAACTTATAGAAAACCTCAAATATCTGCTTTGTATGTGCAGACGAATTTATCTCCATTTGTAGAGTTAAAAATAGAAAAATAAAAAATTAAGTTAAAAAAATGGGAAATTATTGGAGCCACCATCAACTTATCATGAAGCAGTTACTTGACAAAGGCTGTTTATTTATGGGAAATGGAAACTGTTATTCTGATTATGTGATAGGGGAACTTGAGTAATTAGCCCAGCCAACATCTGTTGATGTTTATGCTCAACTGGTTTTCAAAGGTATAATATAAGGCAATTTCTAGTGTTATGCCAGTTATTTTGTCTGACGGTGTGTGTGTGTCCAAAAAAATGCCAGCACTTTGTAAAAACTAAACTGAGAATTAAATTATCTGAACCGGGGCCTCTGGGGCAATATGGACAGTTTTGACTTAATTTTAAATTTGGCAATTTAAATGTGGCATCGTAAATATGATACCTTAACAGAAATTGTATATCCTTTTGGTTTGTTTATATTTTTTAAGGAAAATGCTTTCAAGCTTAAATTATGTTTACTATTAGCGGTATTTTAGTTCCTAAATGTTAGAAATATATCCAGTTACCTTTTGAATAATTATTTACTACATTCATTTGGGCAGGTGCTACTAGTTCTTAATTACCCACCAATCCCACCTTCTCCAACTGTCTGTGTATAATTATAATTAAAGAAAATCAACAACTTTTTGGTAGGGGACAGAGGGCACAATGGACACACCTTACACTTTGAGCCATGGCTTTTCTGTATACTGTTTGTACCTAGCAGGTGTTGATACTCATTGGCTCACTACCCCCTAATTAAGATGTGGGGAAGCTGGACCTGTGCTGGCAGTACCTGTGGGTTGACAACTTACCTGTGGTTAATTGGCAGGTAGGCTGGGGTACTGAAACTAAAATTGAAAAAAAGCTGCTAAGCCTGTACTGCAAATTGAAAAAAATTGAAATTTCATCTTGGTACAAATTGAAATATTTAAATTTTAGGGGCTAAATTGATAATTATCATTTTCTAAACAAAAAAAAGCAGTGAAATATAGGATATTAAGGAGAAAAAAATTATAGCTATCCAGAAGTACATAACTTGATGAAAGGTTAAAAAAAAAAGCATTATAAGTTGATATGAGGTATACCACTTCAATAGGAATACTGGAAATTTAGAAAGATGTGTATCACCAGGCTATAATAGACTGCTTTTCAGTCAGATATACCTCAAGTAAATGTTCTTACCTGTTTTTTTTTCCAATATACTAAACTATAGGAGCATTAAATCATGGGTTGCCCACTGGTGACAGCTGTCTCTGTGTTTATTTCTATGATTCCACTTTGTTTGACTTAGAGATGACAGGGAAATTGTGATGTAATGGGAATTAAATTTTGTGTGTTCAAACTCAGAACAAAATTGCAAAAATTGCTCCACAGTACCATTTATCAAGTCAACAAGTGAATATATATTTTCAAGGCACGAAATGTACCCATAATTGTGTCAGGCTGGTGCCTCATTATGTCTGAGAGGCTGATACCTAAATTACTGGATGGAGTTTATTTGGAATCGTTATTGGTTAGGAAATTATTTAGAAACTGATACAGTCCTGTGTCTTGTATAAAATGTTGTCTGTTTCTGTTAGTACAATCTCTTAAATTATAAGTTAAGAATACCAGCATAGGCAACATATAAGTCTGTCTGTATAATTCAGATACATTTTCAATCAGAAGTAAAATAGCTGAATGTATTTATAAATGATAAAATTATATTTCTGTGAATATGTCAGTGTACATAAAGTAATGAAAAGTATATGTATTTTTACTTTATAATCTGTCTCGTGTTTTCTTGGAGACAGGCACCTAGACAGCATGAAAACAGCAACACAGACAGACTGTAAAGACAGACAAAAACAAGTTAGCTAATGCTTTTTGGCCTGGGGGCGAATTGACCGTGTCCTTTCTTTTTTGGCCGTTTTGTCCTGTGGAGGCACCGTGACAGTGTTGCTGTGTGCAAGCCATTTGGCGGCAGCAGAGTATAGCCCCGGGGGGGCTTTGGTAGAAGGGGGGTAGAATCATGGAATTCGAGGGGGGGGGGTTATATTGAAGGGGGTTGTAATCAGTCAATGTTTTTGCCCCTAGCCAGAAGTCAAGTTAAGCCTTGTGGCTCTCCTGGCTCTATGGCCTTGCTGCTTCAGTACCGTTGGTGCCACCAGCTGCTTGCTAAACAGGGCTTGTCCCTTGCTCTTGTACCTTGCATGGGGCAAGTCAAAAGCTCAACCTTGCTACCTGTGGTGAACTTCATTGGCCTTGTTGCCACCTACAATACTAATGAACTTAAGGGGTGTTTTATTTGCCTTATTTGTGGTCACCTTTCTATGTAATGCATCATTATACACATGCCTTTCTCAGCTGCTGGTCAGTGCCTGGGCTTTGAATTGGTGCCCCCAAGGCTCTTCATTTAGCCTCCAGGTTATCTTAATTAAGGTGTTTATATCGAATTGAGGCAGGTGTTGAAATGATTACCAGAAACTACCAATCATTAAAGTCATCTTGAAATCGATCTTTGCCTGTTTCTTGCACAGTTGTGGCTCAATCAAAATTCTTTGTGTTTAGGATGAAAGGGATTTTTATGGGGCAGAAAATTTAGCCAGAAAAATCAAGATAAAGGTTCCTTTGAAGAAATGAAATCTACCTGAAAGTATGGTTTTGATATTGGCATATCAGAATCAATAAAGCATAGAAAATTGAGGTGGGATCTTCTTTTTGATTGAAACTTGCATCTTCTGAAATCGACTACCCCTGATTATTTTGTAGGTGCACAGTTTTTGATGTAGCTTGATATCAGAAAAGTTCAGGGCCATTTAAAAAGAAATGTAGAAAAAGAATTAGTATGAAGATCAATCAGGCTACTCTTCAAAGAAGTCTGTGTGGCGCTGTTGTTAATCGTGTGTTGAGATTATCTCTTTCAAAGCCTTTGACACTAGCTCATCCATAATATTATGGATTTTAGTGAAGGTTAGGATGAGTAATGACTATTATAAATATTAGATCTCTTTTAAAGTTGATATTGTAAATTGGTCTATATGAAATGGAACCCTCATGTTTCTGTATTCGAAATTTAGCAATATTTTATACCATATTCAATTACTCATCCAGATATTTTATTCATACTCTGCAAAAAAATTGTGCTGAGATAATTTTTGGAGAATTTTGGTTTGCTGAGATGATGTTACATTCGATTGTGTCTTAAACCATTGACAGTAAGTCTGTATGGAATACTTTACTTTCTAGTTTTTGTTGGAAAAAGACATCATTAGCTTATGATTAGGTGGTAAAATAGATGTTTTCTTTTGCTATTGAATGGTAACTTTCCAATGGACATACAAATCCTTAATGACAGGGCACCTGGAGAGTGAGTGTGTATTACGTGTCTAATTACAAGCTGGTCAGTGGCTGTCAATGGCTGTCATCCGCAGGGAGTCATTATGTGCCTAGTTATGTCGCCTTACGCAAGGGGCGCTGCTGTCTTCTACTTATCTTCACCGACTCATTAAGAGCTGAAGAGCAGACGAAAGTAAATGGGCAGATGGAAGTTTAGCAGACGTTTGTTCATTGAAAGACAGACCAATGAGACCATCATACAGTCAAGACAGTCAGTATAACTTTGGATAAAAAGAGGTCAATAGATAACCTATCTTGACTTGAGAGATTTGAACAAATTTATTTTGCAAATGAAGTCATCTGTTTAGGCCTGTGCACTCTGATTTAATTAGTTTTGGATATTTTTAAATTTTTATGAAATTATTCTGTGATTGAATTTAATTGACATTATCAGGGAATGCAACCAAATCGTCTTCTGTCCAAAATGGCTAGACTAGAACCTGCCATTCAGTAGACACAACTTGCTGCTTCTAGTTTCAAGCATGAGGCGAGCATAGCCCCCTACCCTGTGCACTGAGTACTGTCTTTTGCCATTTCCTTGAAATTTGATTAACAAATAGCAATTTGGACAGAGTACTGATGGATGTTGCTAATATGTAATCTGCCAAAGCAGGAGAGAGCGGTAAATAGGTCTGGATGGCCTACAAGTTAGTAGTACAACACTGTTGTATTGCTATAAGTTTGCTCTCTGCTGATCTATTGTAATGCCTACTTTATCATGTTCATACAATATTTAGTTAATTTGGCAGTTGGCCGAAGCAGTAATATTGTCGAGGCTGTAGGCCGAGGCCAATATACTGCTGAGGCCAATAAACTCAATATCGGTCGACTCATCTTGTTATATTCTTCACCCCGATTTTCAGATTAAAAACTGCCCTAGACCCAATTTTTTTTTTCTTGAATTTTTATATATATATATATATGAAAAAAAATTGTTTTGGGGAAGAAATTTTTTTTTGAGTTTTTTTTTTTCGGAATTTTTTTTTTTGTTTCGGAAAAATTTTTTATTCGAAAAATTTTTTTTTTTTCGGAAATTTTTTTTTTTTTCGGAAAAATTTTTTTTTTTCGGAAAAATTTTTTTTTTTCGAAAAAATTTTTTTTTTTCGGAAAATTTTTTTTTTCGGAAAATTTTTTTTTTGGGTGGTGGCGCTTCAATCGCCTAAACATGTTGTCTCCCTCTGTGAGTGAAAAGAAGAACTAAATTTCCACTTCAACTGCCATAAACAGGATGTAGTAAAATCAGTAAAATAGGGTTATTTTCGTTAATTACAGTTTTTAAAATTTGTAATTTTCTGTATAGAATAAGGGGCTTATAAGAAAGAAACCTGAGTGGTTGTTATTTATTTACAAAAATATTTTTCAGAAAAATACAGCAGCTCCACATTTACTACAATCAATGACATGTTTTTATGAGAAGGACAAATAACCATGATTTTTCAGTACGTACATGACTAGTGTGGGAAGGATCGCTAAGCGATCGCAATTTGCCGCCTTCGGCGGCTAATTGCTCTCGCTTACCGCTCTATAACTTGATTGTGTTGTCATTAGGCCCCACAACAGAGAGACATTAGGGGAACGGCAGCTGCAGGGATGTGCTGATGAATGGCTTTGATCTTTGGCTGTTGATATCAGGCACTGCCTAATAGGAGTGCTGTCTGACTTATCTTTGATTCTCTGACCAGAACACCATGCAATATGGTTATCCATGGACACTGGTCAGATATTGTCATTGACTCTGTTCGGATGTCTGTTTGGGTTTGGGGGGGGGGGGGCAATGTGGTGGTTTAGCTGTGTTTTCTTTTTGATGATTTGGTAAGTTAGATGTGCCTCATGCTCATTAATGATTGTAATGATGGTCATTAGATATAGCCATGGTAGGCTTCTTATATGTGCCTTTATCAACAAAGGTATAGGCTACATGGCCCTGTAGTAAGGGGTCGAAAACAAAAAGATTTATTTTTACTGACCTGCAAAGCTTTGGTCTGCTGATCCAAGCAAAGCTATGTTTCATTTCCTCGTTCTTCCTCGCTCCTTCCATCTTCTCCGCTCCTTCAGTCTTCTTCCTCCTTTCTTCTTCTTCTTTCTTCTTCTTTCTTCTTCTTCTTCTTCTTCTTCTTCTTTCTTCTTCTTTCTTCTTCTTTCTTCTTCTTTCTTCTTTCTTCTTCTTCTTTTTTCTTCTTTTTTCTTCTTCTTTCTTCTTCTTCCTTCTTCTTCTTTCTTCTTCTTTCTTTCTTCTTCTTTCCTTCGTCTTCTTTCTTCTTCATTTTTTTCTTATTCTTCTTCTTCTCCTTTCTTCTTCTTCTTCTCTTCTTCTTCTTCTTCTTCTTCTCTTCTTCTTCTTTCTTCTTCTTCTTCTTCTTTCTCTTCTTTTCTTCTTCTTCTTTTCTTCCTCTTCTTTTCTTCTTCTTCTTTTCTTCTTCTTCTTCTTTTTCTCTTCTTCTTCTTTCTTCTTCTTCTTTCTTCTTCTTCTTTCTTCTTCTTCTTTCTTCTTCTTTCTTCTTCTTCTTTCTTCTTCTTTCTTCTTGCTTCTTGCTTCTTCTTGCTTCTTCTTTCTTCTTCATTCTTTCTCTCCATCCCTTCTTTCTCTCCATCCCTTCTTTCTCTCCATCCCTTCTTTCTCTCCATCCTTTCTTCCTCTCCATCCTTGCTTCCCTTCCCCAGTTCTTTCCCTCAATGCGATCATGATGAATCTTTTGTGCAGCCACAACTTCGCATGAGACTGTCACTTCTTCATTGCATGATCACAGAACTGCACCACAATCTCACTGCATAGTGAAAACAACATTGTCACAGCCACCTCACTTCTTTATTACAGAGAAAGGGTGTTGATCACAAACTGCCCCCCAGATATTGGTGTAGTTTATACATGATCCACATCTATATAGATGGCTATCAGATGCATATGATAGACCTGTGGTGGTGAATTATCTGTCTCGTGTAAACACTGGACCCAATTAGATGGTGATGCGGAGTCATGAAATTAAAATTTTAGAGAATAGTTTATGTCACTGAAAAAATAGGTTCTGTAAAGTGTAACATCCTTTCCACTTTTTGAAGATTGTATTCTCAGAAGTGTTTAATTAAGATGTATAGTCATAACAATGCAATGCCAATTCAATTGCATTATAGTGAATGCAAATAACGATTAGTGTAAAGGTTAGGGGACAATCTTTTTGGAAAAAGATAAATGACCAACATATTGACCAGCCTGGATAAAATAATGTATTGACCTGGGTGCAGTCGAGAAAATAAATAGTGTGTGGATCTAAGCTTATGAATTAATTATTAGCTCTATGAAATGGTCTAAAAATAGAACTGTTGTGGGTATTTATAGGCCTCTCCAGACTTAAATTGCTGCGGCTAGACTCAGATGAGTTATGATCACAATCTGATGGTTTTGGTCGCTTTTAATGGTGGATATTTTAACTTTAATGTATGTAAATACAGTGTACACTATGTGTGTACTTTATACTCGTGATTCTGTCAATATTGTGTGTTTTGAAGCTTTGTATTTGCATTGCAGCTTCCTATAATTTGACTTAAATGAAGCATTGTACATTTTATGAGGCATTATATGCATCTATTGTATTGCAATGATCAATTTTCACACTGGCCATTGTTATTAGCACTTGTGCTGAGAATTGGGAATCTCAGCTGATCCATGTTTATGTCTTTTATATAACCTCCATAAAATTATATTGCCTGTAAGATATTGTTAAATCAACCTGGTAATCAAATGGATTTTTATGCTCTTTTTCCAATGCTATGCAAGTGTATGAATGTACCACATACACTGCTATACAACACATGATTGAATAGATGAAATGCTGTTATAGTGGATATTATAATAAAGTGAAATTTGAGTTTGGAACAGATTTAACTTTTATACTCAATCAGTTCCATTGTGTTTTTGTCCATTTGTTATTTTGTGCTTGATTTATTGTTGACATTTTATGACCTTCAGATTTATTCCATTATCTAGCAGCAGCTCTAAAGGCAAATTCTACATTTCTTTTTTTATTTTCATTTTCCTATTGTTCTGCACATGTCTGTTGAACATGCATTGATTGGTGTTTTCAACTTGTTTCACAGAAATTGTTAGAACTGACTTTGCCATTATAATGCCTTTATTCCATGTATCCTTTACCTGCCCAGGGGCGAGTTGTGACTTTTTTCTAGTGGCTCTAACAAAGGCAGTTTTGGGTTTTTGGTGTCCTGTAAAAGTCAACCTGGTGAATTCACACTCATTCATAAGTAATCAAATCTTTCAAGGAAGCTTATTAGTGTATTTTCAGTGCATATAGTGCTGCAGTTGTTGGTCTGTTGAAATATGTGACTATCTGATGCCCAAAATAAATAGCAAAATATTGTAATCAGTCCTTAACACATAAATGATAATTTACAGTCGTTATCCTTCATTTATACCTCAGAATTATGAATATCTTTTTAAAGCTTTTTAGCCTTATGGTGATTCGGTCACATTGTCTATGTGATTGCTATGATTCTCACAGCACTGCTGCAGCAGTCACTGTTACTGATGACAAATGCAATGCAGTGAATTGGACATGATAGCCATGTAGTGTTCTCAGTCTTTAGTGATGGATGTCTCGTTGACCCGGCCCTGTGAGCACTCGAGGAGTGATTTCGACTCATTTCTGGCACTTCAGGGAGACCCATTTTCACCCATATTGTGCCAAATTTGTGGTGATTGTGGTAATTATGATTCCGGGGAGGTGAGGAAGGGCTGTCGGCCAGGAATTGGCTGTGGGGAGCTCACGTGCTGCTGTAATCTAACCTTGGGAGCGGTCTGACTGTAATACACCCCTGGGTGGCAGTGGGTTCCCCTCTTTCTCGTAGACACCTCAATTTAGTGCTGAAGGCTGAAACAGAGCCAGTGGCGTATTGGGGGGGGGGAGCCAAAATGAGCATGGGAAAGACAGGGAAAGCCACAAATCGCCCCGTATTCACCCCATGTTATGCCCCCCCCCCCTCGGTCCATTTCTTAGATTCCATATACGCTCCTGAGCAGAGCTTCAACTGGGCTACTGAAATGTTTTTAGGCTGCATGATGAAACAATTATACTCCCCCTCTCACCCATTCACTCAATCTCTGATCGCTGATGACAGTCTATGGAAATCTCATTTGGCTGTCAGGCCTGTAATAACCAGTCACAAGAAGGTCTGTTTTCTCCTTGCACGCCTCCAATGAGCTGCTCATTAATGCCTCCTCTCTAATGACCAGATCGCGTGCCCCTCTTGCACACTGGGCCAGTGTGCCCCCTCCTCCCCCATCTCTGACAGCTGCCCAAAAATAGCTGATTTTTTCAGCCGCACCGAATGCAATATAATGTGCGAACTCGGATCTCAATGTGTATTGCATTTCAGTGCGATTTGAGATGATTGTGATGTATCATATCTGGAGATAGATTGATAAACAGAAAGATAGGTACATTGTAGATTGATTTAGATAGAATTTTAAAGTGACAGATTGATAGACTGGTCGATTGATTGTTTGATGTATCTAGTACTGACAATAAATATTTCGCTTGAAGAATTAGAAACTCTTTATGAGTCTTATGACTATATATATATATATATGATTCCCTACTACTCAACTTTCTATTGGAGTTGTATTTATACACCTCTTCTTCTAAATGACCTTCAACATTGTTAAGAACTTTTAAAAGATCCTTGCTTTCCCAACACTTACCTTGTTTTTGCAAGATTTATGTGTTGAGCCTGTATCTTATTTATAGCACTTCTTGGACGGATTAAAGAGTGTTTTCTGATTAAGGCTGGGTCGTGGCCTATTTCAAAAGAAATCCTGAAGTGCCACATGTCTGAATTATTTGCACTGCTCCTATATATCTGGGTGCTTAGTGCCTGTTACATTGGCAGCATACTGTGTGTAGGTTTCTATGTGTCCAATTGGTGATGTATTATGAGTTTTATTCAGCCTGGTTCAGGCTGTTTGCGGTGCTCGGCTAATGCAGTGATACTAGGTGAAAAACTAGATGAAAAACTAGATGAAAAACCAGAGAAAAAGATGAAAAAAGTGCCACCTTTAAGTGGATAGGCGCCTGCAGTCGTGTAAGCAGATTTAGGACACAGGCTGTTGAGATGTCTGGGTACTGCTGCTGCTGCTGTGAATGTGTACTGCTGCAGTTGGGGCTGGTACTGATGCTGAGTATACTTATAGCACTGCTGATGCATCCAACTTAATCACTCACTAAGCTGATTTACACACACATTGATATTGGTGAGAAAATAAGTGTGAAAATGTGAATCTGATTCAATCAATTGAAGGTGCCTTATACATTTTCAGTATTTTTCACCCCTAGTTCTAACCCATAAACTTGTTCTTGGTGTTAGCGATAAGATTATATTGTACTTTTTATCCCACTTGGTGGCATATGATTATAATTTTTCATGCAGGTGTTTAGTAAATTATATTTTTATGTGATGTGTGCATGTTTGTACATATAGCTGATGTTGAGGAATTGAGGAAAGCTTGTAAATTGAGATTTGATCTATCTATCCATCTATCTATCTATCTATCTATCTATCTATCTATCTATCTATCTATCTATCTATCTATCTATCTATCTATCTATCTATCTTTCTTTCTTTCTTTCTTTCTTTCTTTCTTTCTTTCTTTCTTTCTTTCTTTCTTTCTTTCTATCCATCTTCCTTTCTTTCTATCCATCTTCCTTTCCTTCCTTCTGCCTTCCTTGAAGTTGCTTCCTTCTATCTTCACTCCCCTGCTCTTTCTTCATATCCCTCTTCCTTCCAAACAAACCCTACCCTGCCCCCATGCCAACACAGGTCTGTAGACAGATGGTTTCGTGTGACCCATCCGTCTATGGGGGGCAGGGAGGGGGTGAAGTGTCCCTCGGGGAGCAGAGTGCTGGTGAGAGGTGTCCCCCGTGCCCCAGTGCTTGTGTGGCCGTCCCCCGTCCCCCCTATCAATTACGGAGCAAATTACAAAAATGTAGAGTTCTGTGATCATTGGGGCTGGCAAAACAGGCCTGCGTGTGTTTGGGGGCTGCATGTTGTTCTAACCTTTAAGGGAATTGATCTATTGCTCCGTGGTCTCCCTGTGGCCCACTGCAACACACAACTCTTTTGAGTCTCTATCTTGTAGTCTGTAGGCTATGAACAGTTTCTGTAGACCCAAAGAAATATTTGCCTAAAATGTGCTCAGTTCTTACATTTTCCTCCTCCAGGCAAGTAAAAGATCCCACACATGTTAATATATGACAAATTAACTGTAAACTCATTTGATCCAAGCTTGTTCTGTTCACATTGATGAGCAATTTACATGCTGTTTATCTATCTATCTATCTATCTATCTATCTATCTATCTATCTATCTATCTATCTCTCTATCTATCTATCTATCTATCTATCTATCTATCTATCTATCTATCTATCTATCTATATCAACTGCAGTTATCTCAACCTCTCAAATATTGATTCAAATATTGGTAGTTATAATCCTGTAATCACATTGTTGATTTAGGGTTGAATTTGATAAAAGGGTTGTGGTCAAGAACCAATGGGTTTATGAAATATGTATGAGGGAACAGTTTGCCAATTGCATTGAAGTTGGGTGGACTTGATAGTTCAATTTACAAGGGTTGAAAAAATTCTAGTAATGTAAGGTAGATAATCATAATGGGCTCATTTTTTATTCACAAGAATCATGCATGCAGTCAGTGCAATGAAGGCTTGAGCTGAGGCATGGTAAACATTGGCTCCAGGGAGATTGGTGGATAGATAACTGCTGGAATCATTCTGAATTAAATTGAGAAAATTATGTGAAAGTATGAAAGGGTTGGTATTTAAGTGGTATAGAAATTGTGTGTAGAGTTTTGGCCATGTGTAGTGGTTTTTACGACACGTTAGTTGTAATGAAAACAATGCTGACCTATTTGGCATGCGCAGTGACTCGCTCCAGCCAAGATGGCGCCCAGCAGCAGCAGATTGAGTGATTCGAAGTCCAATGCATTGGAGCAGACGAAATTGTGAACTCATGGTTGATGCTGTTCATTTGATCAATATATTCCTCTGCTAAATATCCGTATTGGTATGAAGAGTGAACACTGTGGTTTTCGGAGCAAGATACTGTATTGTGCACATTTTTGACTCAATTTTACACTTTTGAATTGGAGTCTGTCATTTTGTTGACATGAATATACTTGAAGGAAAGAGAAATAAAACAAGGTGGATTTGAGTGCATGGTGCATTTGGAACAGTTTCTTGTATTTCTCCGTACATTTTTGCTAAAAATATGACTCGGAATAGTTCATGTTTTTCTGAATATGTGGCGTTTTTAGCTTAATATTGAGCGTTTTTAGAGGAGTATTATTTCTCCTTTTCTACCTTTTTTGCCCTCTGCATGTCACTGCATTGGGCTAACTTGCCTTGGCGACTGTCTAGCCAGAAGAGATGGTTTCTGTGATATTGTCTTGTCGCGTATTTTCTGCCCTCATGATCACAATGATGCTATCTCTCCAGCCCTACTTTCGGCCAAATAGAGCCAGATCACTTTGATAGCATCAAAAATCCTATATAAAAATCCTATATAAATAGGCTGTGGAAATTTCAAATAGACTTTTACGCCCAAAAATATTTTCCTCACACTCAAGTCAAGACTCAAGAATGATTCATAGCTCACGTTTATAATTCGTTCATACAAAGAGTGTGATTTAGATGAATTTTTGACTGAATTTTGTAACTTTATACTTGATAGTTAGTTTAGATACTTCTGCTTCTTTGCCATATAGAGGTTCAGGTCTCCTATTACAAAAATGGTTACAGTGATTGTCAGGAATAAAATTTGAATAAAACAACAATTTTTTTGTTAATTATTTTTCTGCAACTTGATATATGGTAATAAACAAACATTAAATTGTCTTGAAGTAACTCCTAGTAGTATATCAGGAGTTTGGTGTTGAGCATTATGGGCTGCTTCAACTTTAAGAACATTACTCTAAATCATGTGCTTTATGTTATGCTGCTAATATATTTAGTCAGAATGTTGAAAATTGCCATGCTGGTATTTTCAAAGGGATAATTGATACCTGTGATACAATCAGGCTTAAGACATGTTAAGAGTATCATGTCATCATACCGAGACATACCCATGGTGTTACCACTGTGAATATTATAGAAAGAGTTGCGGATTTTCAAAGAGGTTTCTACAGGTATTTCGCCATATTTGCATAGTGTCCCATGGTGTTACAGTACTGTTGTATAGTAAGTCATAATATATAGTCATTGCTGTATAATTTCTGTTGCTATATTTCATAATTCTTAGCCCAGATGAATGAAATCTTTGTGATTGCTATAGACATAAGTTCATACGAGTCCAATTATAGTTGTCACACAGGCATGCAATGACAGCTTGATGAATGGCCTCAGCTTATATATTATTTACAGGGAAATGTATGAGTTAAAAAATACTACTTGTGTATATGTTTTAGGCCGTCTATTCTATGTATCAAAGGTGCCGAAGTTTGTTTATGGGAAATGGAACTTAGAGCTCTTTTAACTTGCTTTTCAACTCTCTATCAACTTAGAATCAAGGTGTAACATTGGCTCTCTGCAAGTCTGGAAGTCAGGAGATCCATGGACAAAAAGTTCATGTTGGATAAAATTGTGTACAAGGTGTATTTAAAGAGATGCATGCCTATAGATTGTCATGTATTCAATATTTCATTGTATTGTAGATATATTTCTCACATTTAATGATTTCTTAATGGGCATAATCATTCTGGATCATTGCAAGGGATGTATGTTACAATTTAGGATTATATTGACATGTGTCATGGACTGAACAGAATGAAACTTTGTCATCATACTTATAAATTTGACTATTCTTGATATAATTTTGATTGGTGAGTAATGTGTCATCATCAGTGAAGATTTTGAGCCAAAATAAATACTTGTAGGCCTAGCATGTATACTTGTATACCTCATTCTGGTCAGTATATTTTTGGAGATGTACCTCACCCCCTCCTCTCCTAGGCCTCCTGCCCTGGATATCCCCTGACTCCCTCACCTGCATGGGGTAATTTGACCCATCAAAAGTACCCTTTCTGTTGCATTTTCCCCTCTTGCCTGATTAGGGGTGGTTTGTGCAGCTTTTCACTGACATATGTCAAGCAGAAGTAAGCTGTGCTAACCGATCATTAGCTGTGTATGTCAGACTAAGTCTATAGGCTGAGGACTTGTACTGAGTATACCAAGGCATTTCAATTGTCCATTACAAAAGTATACTCTTTAGCACTGGAGCCAATGGATTCTGTACTTTTGCTGTACAATGTATAGAGATAGCATGGGCAGTGTGAGATGTAACTTGAGACAGAGGCTTCAAGTAGAAGGTACTGAGGTAGATGAAAACAGACATAGTTGGGCCTATATCTATATAGAGATGTTTTGGCCCACTTCATTAGCTTTCAGAGCCACTTTGTTATCTCTTATTATACAATCTAATTATAAATTTGCTAAACCAATTAGGTAAAAATGTGATAGATAGATAGATAGATAGATAGATAGATAGATAGATAGATAGATAGATATTGAAATTAGAATATTACTGCTGTTTACTGATTTTAGGAGTCTCTGCTTCCTGGTAATTGATTTTTCAATGAAAAAAGACAACATTCTTCACTGTAATCCATTATTCCCTGTGTGTAATCCTTTAGCAACTGCAGCTCATAGTTGAGGATATTCTTGGGTGGTATCCTTCCGAGCTGACCTTTGTGAGGGAGGGGCATTCGGTTTGTTTTTGCCCACGACGTCCTGACGGCGCTCAGGACGGTGTCTGCACAACGTCAGGACGTTGCAACAGGCGTCTTGTCCTTTGATGTGGACGTTCAACGCCACGTTCTACGCCAAGCTGGCAGCGTCCTTGCCTAAATATTTTGAAAAGACAGCCCTGACAGACTGCAGAATCCTTATTATTACTTAGAGCCCAACAGGATCTCTTACTTAGTCTGAGCTTAGACTGTGCTTAGCCCCCTTGCAGAAACACGGACGTATTCTATTTCAGTATTTGAGAGTTCAGCTGGAATGTTAGTGTTATGCTGATTGAATGTTTTTCTAACGATTAGCTGCTAACATAAGGGTGATGTTCATCTGTTTTTGTTGCAAGACATGTAGGAGACTCAACTGGAGGAGAAGGGGGTTTTGGGTTGTTTTGAAATGCTACATTTATGTTTCTGAAAACCTCAATTTGTTCAAAATACGAGGAATGGCTTGGATCACCACTGGGCAACCACAGAAATGTCCAGATTTTATACATGGTCTAGTTTGTCATTTTCCTCTGGAATATGTCTGAGCCTTGTCAAGCTAACCACTGAATAAACCATGTTTAATTCTATATAGTGCTATGTATATGCATTTTAGGTGCAGCTCAGACTTATAAGACACAGTTTAACTTCAAATTTGACTTGTAGTTTACAAACGTTGCATGTGTTCAGGTTGTTCTTCCCATAAAGTGCATGCATGTTTGTTTTTGCACTGCCTTGTTGTCTAGCAGTTTTACATTTTGAGTAGTTGACTGCCCTCTCTTGGCTAGCCTACTTCACTGTGCTGCAGTGTCAAATTAGACGCAAATTATCGCTGGCCTGTCAGAAATCTCGCATGGATCTTGACTTTGTGATCTTGCCTGGGAGTTGACACAGGGGTTCATTTATTTCACCCTTTTTGGGGGGCTAGAAGTTGCCTAGAGGGTGACTTAGCATGTTTCAAAGGAGGCCCTTCCGCACCCTGCTTGAATGAGAACCACGGGGTGCACTTATGGATAAGGGCTGCGGAATATTTTGTCCCTAATCGTCGATCGGGTGCAAGAATTACAAGAATTAAGAGGCCCTGACATGGAAAGCTGCAATAGTTCACGAGCACCTATCAAAAGCATTGTGAAATGGCGATATTATTGGCGATATTTTGCTCCGGGCGATTCTGCTCTAGTGCTACTGCTATTGCCACAGCTACAATCGGCTGCTGTTGCTACTCGTGTGGACTTCTAGCTGCCAAGTTGTGGAAATGAAATTTTGGAAGATCATGAAATAGGTACAGCAAGCATCATTAAAGAACATAATGCCAAAGGTTAACAAAGTCTGCTGCAGTCTTTTAGGCCTATGCCAGTGACTTTATATGGCCCATGCCACTGTTCAGACATGGTCGGCAAAGTATCACAATTTTAGTACTACTATAACTATTTGACAAGTCTGTACGATTTATACCATCGCACGAATCATGATCAGTGAATGATGAATAAAATTAATCAGATAACAGCCAATAACACAACCCTATAATTGACAAACCATTTATGATTATATTATTGTTACCTAATAAATGCCTATTGTCGGTCTCTCAATTCTACAGCCCTACACCCACCAAACATGCGTGTTATTGGCGATATCAAATGCCAAACCCAATGCCCCAAACTGCTCCAAAACTGCTGCAAAGCACTCCCATGCTGAGATAACCATGTTCAAATGACTGTGGCAATACCCCCTGTATCTCCAGTGTTACCAATCTGCCTTCAGCTATTTGCTTATGGCCAAAAATCAATTGAATTTGCAAAGAATCTCAAGTTTTTTCGGCAGATATTCTGAAGATTTTCTGTTAGATTTCTATAGATTTTCAATGGATTCTGCAATGATGTGCTGCAATAATGATAATATGTTGTGATATGTGATAATTATGCACCAAAATGGTTGTACATTAGCAGAGCAAAAAGTGACATAAGAACAGACTGGTTTTAAAAGACTGGATTTCTTCGGGTTTGCTACAGTCAGTCAAACCATTTTGGTGAATAATCCCTTATAGTAATACTGCATTGGTGTAGCATATGTAAGTCAAACCTTCAAACATAAACCAAAATTACTTGCATTGACACTGTACTATAAAGCTATTGAAGCCAATGCCCATGTATGCACATCAGAGCAAACGATGCCATTGCGACTGGTAAAGAATCTGTTAGATACCTACTTTGGTTTAAATATAATAATAATTTATAATTTATTTTGATAACCCCCACAAGTGAGGAATGATTAAGAACATGTATATAAACAATAAACCAGAACATGTACATCAGTGAATAAAAACAATACAATGCAATAGCACCAAAATTGTAAAATGATTTAAAACGATTTCAGTAAGAGACTAGCCAAGAAGTGTTCGTTTGAGTTGAATTTTATAAAATTGTCATGCAAGAGCAAATAATTTAGCGAATCCACCATGCCATTACTTGTTCTGTAATGCTGTTTTCTATTTTTTACAAAGAAAGTATGCATAGGCGATAAATTATAATTAAGTAAACGGTCTGGCAATGTGCACTTAATACGTAGTCCCCTGGTTGCGTACAATGAGAGCAGGACAGTCTGTATATCTCTAGCTGGCGAGTTGACTTTGGAGATTCTGTTGTATAGGCTGGCAGTTGATTCCGAGAGCATTCTGTCAATGGGTCTGATATTGAGAGCCTCCAGCAGGGTGGAGTGATGACATCTTTTCCCAAAGCCCATGACATGCTTCATTACCGATCCTTGCGCAGTTTTCAACATCCTCACATCTTTCTTAGCCAGGTAGACACTGTCCATCCCATACATCAAAGTTGGGGACCCTACACTGTTCCAGAGGTAGGCCTTTGCTTCTGCGTGCAGTCCTGGATAGCACATTCCCACTGGAGCCAAGCGGTATATACTGCGTCTACAGACGGACACTCTCTTTTCCACATGTTCAGTAAATCTGCAGTTCTTATCGATGGTCAGTCCCAGGATCTCAAGCGATGTGGAAAGCTTCATGGTTTTGTCGCAGAGTGTCCAGCTAGGGACTTCCTTGAGAAGGGGCTTCCCAACTACCATGCACTGCGACTTCTCAATGCCAAAATTGAAGCGCCATTTCCTTGCGTATGTAGAGCAGATGTCGATGAGTTGTTGCAGCCCTTTTGTAGAAGCACTAAAAACTGTGATGTCATCCGCATAAGCACAAGCAGTAAAATGCTTATCCATTATGCTTGCGCCACATTGCGCATTCTGCAGTTCACCCAGCAAGTCATTAGTGAAGATGCTGAATAAAGTGGGGGAGAGCAGACTTCCTTGGCGCATACCTTTGGTGATGGGGAATGCATCACTCATACCCGAGTCCCACTTCACGAAGGCAGATGAAGACTTGTACCATCTGTACAGGAATAACCATTCGTTGGGCGAGAATATATCCTTCACTTTGAACAGGAGACCATCATGCCATATATTGTCAAAGCACTTTTCAGCATCCAAGCTGCTCAGATAAAGTGGAGATCTTTGGTGTATGAAGTATGACGCTAGGTCATTTATAAGAGAGGTAACCATCGTGGTGCCTCTTCCACTCCTGAACCCGAACTGAAGGTCACTGATGTCGGCATCCTTTGGTGCTATTATGAGTTCAATGATCTTGCAGTGAATTGAACTCAGAGTAATCGGCCTGTAGCTCTTAGGGATGTTCGGATCACATGTAGCTTTCTTAATCACTGGGATGATTATACCGGTCTTAAACAATGATGGGACAATAGCATATGACAAAGCCATGCTATAGATGTCGGACAGCACATCACACAGAACTTCAGAGTAGCCATGCTGCAGATGCTCAGCCGTAACACCATCACATCCAGGCGCAACGTCTCGACGAAGTGAGGCGATAAGTTTCTTCAGGTCTTCTCTTAGAATTTCCACAGAGTCCAAGTTACAGGAAATTTCATTTGCCTTCCATTCGACAGTCTTTCTGATATCAACTTGAGTGCTGTTTAATCCTCCTTGGTCTGTCATAATATCACTATAATAACTTGCAAGATTGTTTGGAGTGATATTAGAGTCAATGTGCCGATGTTGTAGCCTTTTAATCTTATTCCAGAAGGTCTTGGTGTTGCCCTCAGAGAAGTGGTAGTTTAACAATGATATATCCCTCTTGGCATGTCCACTAATCGCTCTTCGAGAGACTTTGCGAAATTCCTTCTTCAGGGCTTTCTTGATCTCATACACTGTGCCTGTGCGTGGTTTACCGCAGTCAATCCACACTTTCCACCAGAATCTCTTCTTATCACGGAGTCTTGTGAGCTCTGGACACCAATAAGGCTTCGATCGGAACGTTTTCTTCGATACACAACCAGCCTCTCTTGCCGCAGCGTGCATAGCCTCATTCACATACGAAAGTCTCTCATCAATCATTTTCGAAAGATCTGTTGATTTCCCTTGTATTTCACTCAGCCTTGGCAGATTCTTCAGTTTGCATTCGAGCAGGCGTTTATAAGCATCATTATTTGCACAACCAGACCAATTTACAGGTGGAAACCAGGCTTTAGCCACTTGATTATTACTGGCTTTGCATTTACCCACTGCACAGGAAAGCATCAGTTTTAATCTAATTGGTAGATGGTCACTGGTATTATCAGCCTCCTCGGCAACTACAATACATTCTTTAACATTGTTAAATACATTTTTAAAGCACAGTATGTGGTCAATCCACGAATAGTTACCATTACCATGACAAAAATATGTGTAAGTATCAGGTCTGTTAAGAACAACATCAGCAGCTACTAAATCATTTCCGGCAATAAAGTCATATAGAATATTACTGTGATTGTTGTAACCATTCTGTTTAAACCAGAGTCTATTTAATTTTGATGCTATAGGTAATTTGGCATTAAAATCACCAACAAAAGTTACCGCAGTGTTGACGCCATAGTTCTCTATAATTGTCTGTAAAGCATCAATACACTCGACATACAGGAAGGTTTGGTGAGAATTGCATCTATCGAAAAAAGGCATGTAAACACACACAAGAACATGTACCAGGTCGTTATTTGCATCATACAGACCAACACACAAAATTCTATCATTAGGCACATTTATCTCACGAACAACGTAACGGTTACTCTTTCGAGCAATAACTGCAACGCCACCAAACGGTCGTCCAGAAAAGTCAGGTTCAACATCAGATTACCAATATCATGATATCAATTCCAGCTTGAAGCAGGCTGCCTGTGTATCAAGTGGCGAATGAGTCAGGTTATAGTTGTTGAGAAAAAATCGTTATAACTGTATTGACTATTGAAAGCACTACCAACAGCGATTGATAACATCAACAGCAGGACCAGAACTGCACAGAAGCACTACTTTAGCTTCTAATGCCATCTATACAGCAAGATGTGGTGCTCAAGTGCCTTTGTACAGCAATATAACAGCAAACAGCACACTTGGATATTGATGCATTCAGTGGTGATGTGGAAGCAGCCACTGTGTAACTTTACACAAATAGTCTTGTTTGAAATTGATGCTCTACAAGCCTAATAGATGCAGTGATATTGAGTCCAATATCGAGTCTTATTGACTAGGCATATTCTTGCAACAGAATGCATATTATGGTCTTGGAAGATGGAGTATGCACAAGTCAGATAGCAATTGCTATTTGTTTTCTCAAGGATTGCATTTTCAATTTCCAATATTGTCTTCTGTGAGGCTCAAATGTGCTGCATGCTTTGTAGTATATAAAATTTGTGATATGTTGCTCTATTTGGACTATTTATTATTTACACAGTCAAATTAAACAGATAGATATTGATGTTTCTTGAATTGGAGTCATTGTAATTGGTGCGGCTAGTTATATAATTCATAGTCGGTACAGCTACATGTGTAAAGTGTTGTGTCTCTTGATAAAAGATGCCTGCTCTGAATATACATGTATGCCGATTTCAAGTCTTTACCCATTGCATTTAATATGTAAAGCCGTATCTAGTATGTATAGCTCATAACCTTTACTATTTACACATCTCAAAGCATGTATGGGAATTGTTATCCCAAATTCACACACTCTCACTGTACCACACAATTTACCTCAAATTTTCACAACAGCTCAAACAAGTTAAGCGAATATGGATTTAGTAAGTGCACAGTTCGGCGCATCCAGCCAATTGGATGGAAAATGTGCTGAAATGTTTGAACAGGCTGTGAACAGTTGTTTGCTCTCTGTGTTTATATTCACAAGTATATGGACACAATAAAGTCGTCTGGTGTTGATATTGTCCCGAATTATAACATGTTAAACTGCATGATTCGTGTTGATTTAAATGACATGCTTTTCCTACTTTTTACTATGGGAAATATGTGCACATTTTAGAAGTTAAAAGTTAAAAGCTACTTTAATCTGAACTGATCAAAATCAAAAGTTAAAGTATACTTTTTATATTGAATACATTCACAGCGTAACTTAAATCTAGTGATGAAAAAAAAACAAGCTTCTATATTTTTATACTGTATACTGGTGCTCTACTATAGATTTGGAAGTGATGTTATATTTTACATGCATTTTATAGGTATTTACCATTTCATTATAGTCTCTGTGTATAGAAATACTGTACCAAATATGTACATGCTTTTACATTGAGCTAAACTCACAACATGTACAGTTAAGTTGATTTTAATGAAGATTTATCGTGGATTTAAGTGAATTTACATTTTGTGTGAACAGATAATTTCACTCATAACTCATTCATATTTGGTCTCTGTTACATAGAAAATCCTCTGATAGAATTGAGTTGGATTTGGTGATAGGTTTCCAAGGATTATGGACTTAAATGTAGAGTTTTTGAAAAATTTATAAATTATACACTTAATCAGCATTGCTATAGTCACGTTTAGATGATATTCTGATGTTATTGACAGGAGTTGAGGTAGTATCAGTCACGCTGAATGTGATATAATGTAAATATCAAAATTTCCATTTAAAATCCTGTAAATTTGAAGGCATATGTATTACAAATATATTAGAAGTTGCAACTTGTTTTGTCTGAAGTATGATATATAATATTAGAAGTTGCAACTTATTTTGTCTGAAGTATGATATATATGAACTGATTTTAAAGAATGCTTCAAATTTTCCACCTGCATGCTAGGAAATTCTGTCTCCATTATTGCTTGTATAGAGCAAGATAATCTATTGACACAAACACTTGCATTGCATAACTAGCTATGAATATGTAATAAAGGAATCAATATTATAGGAACTTTAGTGTTACTATTAGCAGGCCTATAGTACACCAATACTAGCAGATAGCTCACAGGCCTATAGCTTTATTGATGGTGCCATCAAATTCCAGTAGCTGTAGCAGCTGCAAGCCACATCTCAAGTCTGCAGCCAATGTTTCTGTGTGAGGCTCATTCCAAATAAACAATTTGAGAAGTTGTTTATTTATTTCCGTCTGGCCAATTGCCTTAATGAATACCAGGATTGAGAGTATACCATTCCTGTATACAGATCCAACTTGAGTTAGCAGGAATTACGTGTGACCTAGCCACTTTTCTTGGATTAGAAGTACCAGAGAAAATAAATAAGCATTTCACCACTATAGACACATATGGTTCGCTTTTACACATTCGCACATTTATTGTCAAATTTACAAATATCAGTTGAGAGAGAGAGACAAAAATCATATCATGAGTAAGTAATGATGTATAGATCAGATTCGTATTGTTGGTGATCAGTAGTACTATAATCTATAATTGAATCATCAATAAAGAGAAGAAAATTGTTAAATGTAATATATGGAGATTCAGAAGTTTAAATCAAATGGAGATTGGAAATGATATTATGCATTGAATCACTAATAGTGTAAATCATTTTAAAACAGATAATTTAATAATCACATTCAATTTCTTACATATTGTTAGAGGCTATATAGGAGATATAAGACAAATATAGGACATTTTAAAGAGTTCATTTGAATCAATTCACATTTATATTTGACACTATTTTCAGTATTTAAGCATTTAAAGACTTTTCAATTGCTCTTCTCTCACAAGCAGAGTCCTTACTCACTTTGCCAATATAGACACATTAAAGTTCACGTGTCAATATATATCTCTCAGCTCAGCCAGCTCATCAGTCCATTTATGTACATAATAAATTACACAATCAACTTTACCTGCGTGTATATCTCGCACTATGTGCCATAACTGACATCATCTCCAAATAAAATAAAGGTAATCCACATTTGGAACATATAAATGCACAATACTGTTCATTTAGCACGATTTAGGTGTGTATCTGGCCATTGTATTGGATGCAGACATTTCTATATCGCACGTAATTGACTGTTTATAGGCGTAAATGATTGTATACATAATCCACAATGTCATTTATATGTTATTCGTGTAATTGATTGTAATTGGCTAACTATTGAAGGAAATCAGTCTTTTGAGTTTCACTGTCTTTGTTAACACTCAATATAGATATACGTGTCTCTATGAGAGATTGTATGTAAAGTAAATGAGTGATTGTCTACACATATATAAGTGATTTTCACTAGAGTTTTTCCAGACTTCTGGAATTAGTAAGAAGTTCTCTTAGAATTCTCCAGCACTGCTTAGCAGCAGAGTCCATGGCTGAAGTGGATTTTCCCTTGAACAGATCTAAGCTGGGTAAGAAATAGTGGGGACATCTTCGGTTCTGTAGACAGGAGATTAACTGGAGGAGTATGCCATTGATTCGGTCTCCTAAACAGGTCTCATCCCACTCTATTTCTCTTGGGTGTTTCTCACACTCGTATAACATGAGTGTCTTGAGGTGGTAGTTGGTGATGGGTTGGCCAGGCAGGTCTAGGTGCCTGTCTCTGATCGTTTTCAAGAGACTCAGACACTTCCTCCTACAGCCACCTTGGAGGAGTTGATTCTCAGCTTGGAGGAAGCTGATGACCCAAGCATCCCCCTCTGCTGCAGATTGCTTGTCTTTCATGTAGATCGACTCCTTTGATAGTAGATCGAATCCTTCAGTCTTGACCTCGGCTACTAAGTTCGGGTTGGGCCAAGGGAGGTGGGGCATGGGCCAGTGGGCGGCCGACCGCGGCCAGATTCCCCCGCACCGAAACGCCGGAGTGATCTGAACGACGTATCTCTCCCTGATGCGGAGTTTCACCTCACTAGTATCAGCCACCATCTTGACAATGTCTCTGTAGCTGCATTTGTCACATGCTTGGGCCACCAAAGTCTGGAATCGGGACCGAATCTTCCTCGCACTCAAATATCCCGAAGCTGTGATGAACTCCACCCAGAGGGACATGGATCTCTTTCTACCGTCACTCAATTTCAGGACTGAGCAGCCTGGAATTTGACCGTCATCTACGAAATTGAAGACCCCCATCTGATTTAGATAGAGGACCACCTCGAATTCTGTGGGCGACAGGACTTCCAGGCCTTCATATCTTCCATTCATTTCACATAAAGATGAGATGAATCGAGGCTCCTGGACTTCCACCTCTTTGAGAACATCCTGGACAACTTTAGCCACCTCTCTGATCGTCTTGGAGGTGGTGGCCTTCCTAGAGTGGACCCGTTCATTGTAGAACTTGTTAAGCTGAAACAACAGCTTAGACTGGGCCGCCAACATGTTGGAGGGGGGTGAGGAGTCCGCGTCGGTGACGGGGCCCGGTGGCTGCTCCGTAGTTGCCCGGTGGCTGGCGGCGGCCGCTGCTGCTCGGTTGTTAAACAGTAGATCCAGGCCGCCCCCGCCCCGCGACGATTCCAGCAGGGCCACCGTGCTGATTTTGTAAAGAAATCACAAAAAATGTATCAAAGTTATCTTCTGGTTTGTAGCCAAGGTGGACCCTGGCTATGAAGCGATCTCGGAGATCTTACAGTCACACTTATAATATCCAATCCAAAATGCTGCAGGATTAGCAAAGTGTATTGATATTGCTATGATGCAATTATCAATACCAGTTCAGTTCATATAGTTCACAAGCTGCAGCTACTGTATCACAAATGTACAACTGCAGTGCTATGGAAATGCAGTTTCCTTCTATCTCCTCAAATGTAGCTTATACAATGTGTGCCTGGTTGGCTTTCAGGCCTATAACAACCACTTCACTCTCCCTGGCCTGAGCTTGGCCAATTCTTGCTCTGCTGCCACTCACTACCTCATTATGCAAACGCAGCGTCCCAGCCAATGGCCAGCCCCCATGACGTTCCCTTCGCAGGGTGAATTAGCATAACGTTCCCTTGGCCCCTCCTTGCAACCACGCCTCTCCTTCTGCAGCAAAAGCAGACGATCTGTTATTTCTTCATTTTCTTCATGTAAAAGGGAAAGTAGAGATATTCCATGAAAAGAACAAAGCTCCTGCAGTTGTAACTGAACGAAATGAACTAGATTTGAGAGAAATGATCTTCTAAGTTTTGAGTTCACTGCCTAGAAATATTCCACTGCAGGAGGTCTGTATATAATACCCTGGTGGACTGATATCATCTTGACAAAGGCAGGATTCCCTGTCAGGATGACTAATATCTGATTATTATGGTTTTCTTCTTTGGATATATTTGACTTTAGAATATATAATTTTAGGATGTAATTAAATACAATTTTGATTCGACAACAACTCGACAAATATCATAAGCACAGCACAGAAAGGTGAAAGTATTTTTTCTTCAGAAAATTAGATTGTATATTAAAAGTGGAGAGTAGTGCTTCATTGACAAATTCTGAAAGCAAATTTCATACTCTCAAGATACCTGATTCCCACTCTGTTGGTTTTGGTGTGTCATGATCCGTTGTATTATTCCAATGTTTCTTTAGTGTTCATATCACTCATGAATGTTTGCTTGGCAATTGTAAAGGAGTGAAAGGATTTGCAAATGAATTTGGATGGACATTGTAGTTGAATGTAGAGTTCAGATTTTGGGGTGGGACACCAATGACAAACAGTTGCTACCTGAGAGACAGAAACTGACACCAAGAACAGTTTAGAAGGACTCCTGATTTGACCTTAGCTGTAAGAAGAAGCTAGGTAAACAGAAAACCTGAGAAATGGATATAAGTTCAGCCAGAGAAGCTGCTGGAGATTGAGGAGATATTGTAGCCTGAATTACAAATGGCACCCAAGAAAACAATTGCTTAAATAAAGATACAACAAAGAGAAAAGCAAAGAGAAATACAAGCAGATGCAACGAATCAACAATTTAACCTACTTTTATACTTAGGAGATTGCAGCTTCAAAAATAACAACGCTTTGAGATTCTAAGAAAATATAAAGAAATTAACAGCAACAGAGCAACGGAAAACAACAAAGACTCGCCCAAAATAATGAAGAAACAGCTGAAAACAGAAGCGAAAACAGTGAAATGTGCCTTCGAGGCTTCAGGTGAACACTGTTATAGAAGCAACAACCACCAGCAGAAGGGTCTTTTTCGCCCCTTATTTGCCCTACCCCTTGAAAACTATTGAGAGACCCTCGTAGTTGAGTGAAGAGGGTAAAATGATCCACCCTGGAGCTGTGTTGGTAACAAGCAAGAATTTTGCCAAAAGTTGACATGACTTTTGAGAAAAATTGCTCCCTCACTTTGCTGTAAATGTGTTGTTTTTGGGAAATAAATTATGAATGTTTCTAGAATGATATTATGGAAATATGACAATGTCATAATTTTCCAGTAGCATTCCTGATAAGTATTGGTTGAAATTACGAAATTATGAAATGATTGGTAATACGAAAATCCCAGGATATCCTTGCAGTTTCTTTCAATTTTCAATTCGCAGAGACGAACATGTCTCGATTATAAACATACAGATTCCAGAGATAGAGTATCATGGAATACGACATCTAAACACTATTCCTGTTTGGTAAACCAACATTTTATCCAGTTCATGCAGAACTTGTGAATTATTGCAATGCAGCTTCTGCATGTATCATAACATCAGTTAAAGAGCGGCATAGCTCCCTCAGCTTTGCTGCATGGCTCATGGTTGATATTAAACTTCATCCCATGGTCTTTTGAGTTGATTATGTAACCCATGCATCAGTATTTACATGGTTTCTTCCAACTTTCATGTGTGCCATCTTTATACAATAGAGAAGTAGTCAGTCTGTCTGTGGCTTGTTCACATGTCTGTTGCGAGTCTGCATCTGTCTGGATTCTTGAATCTCTCTCGAATCTCTCTTCGAGATTCCTTAGGATTCAAGGCTGAATCTCTCTTTCTAGTAAGTTACTACCATGCTGCAGAAGATGCTGGAGTTGTCCTCCTGTTTCAGAGCTGGCTGGAACCAATTGATGCGGTCTGCTTCCCATCATTGTATCAGACCTGCAGGCGTCACAGGCCCTGGCCACTTGCTACTCTCCAGAAAATCTACCAGCAACCCTTCTCTGCCCCCCCCCCCCTCCATTCCAAATCAAGTCTCAAATCGCCTTCATAATGCACAGTATGTACTACAGAGGACCTTGCTCCATGAGACTCCCATTCTGTGGTGAGAAGTGGTCTTTCGCAGGGACAGTCTCTCATCAGGGCGCCCTGAGGAATTATTAGATCCCACGTACTTATGAAAGCCTTCCTCTGAAGTGGTATTTCTAAAGCAATTTACACATCAAGGACCTAATGAGAGACTGCACCCCCATGAGAGACCGCTTCATAACCATAGGAGGAGTGGTCTTATACTGCAGACACAACTGTACCCTGGTTGGTCTTCAAACATGAGATTTACCTTTCGATTTGATATCCCTTCCGATTTGATATCCCTTCTGTTGATAGAACACATCCCTTTGAAAGACCATTTCGAGGACTGAAAAAAAGTTCGGTTGGTCTTTAATATTTCTTTGAGATCTATACATTCTGTATAGGGGGGCTACTAGTTAAGAGCAAATACCACAAAAAGTATGGCCTCTCTCTCTCTCCCTTGCTGACCATGACCTTACAAGTCGGGCAAAACCGCACCCTTCAGCAATGTCCCCTCCCCATTTACTACTGCCATGCTATCCAATGCTATTCACGGCTGATTAGAAACACTGAAAACCTGATGGCTCCAATGGTTTGCCTCATGAAAACCTATAGCAATCCTCTGTAAACCTATAGCTTCTCACTGGAGTATTCTGAGGGTTTTTCACCAAATTTCGTCTCACTTTTCGCATGCAATTTTAACTGAATGGAAGTCAGGACCCCGTCACGTATCCTGTGTTGCTCTGTGCAGTCTGAGTTGTCTTGACTTGTGTCAGATCAGCTGTCTGGATCACCAGAGAATTTAACTTATCCTGCAGCATGGATACTTGGCTCCTTACATATTCTGCATTTCTCAGCCATCTTAGACGTTTTATGCTCCTTGAACAATGGCGTGTCTCTGAGGATGCATGACAGTTTTATACTTGAATGTCTTGTCTCCAAAATTAATAAATGGGCCAACACTGGTCTATCCCAGGTTACACACCTTGTAACCTGGGATAGACTTGTGGTGGACTTTTACATTGATTTTTAATCCTTTGGTTGATATTGCTTTTTCTATCTCCATATCTTGTCCATAAGGACTCAATTTACAATGTTCATAGATAGTTTCTTTATCATACATCATATTTCCTATTTAAAAATAATTTAGGAATTTATGTTATTTAGGAGAACTTGCCATTGGAAATCATTTTTGGGCAGGTCTCAATATCTGTCCTTATCTGGCAGAATAAGGCAAAACATATTGGGCTGATTTAACTTGATTGTTAGACATGATATTGACAGGATATATATGGAAAGGCATCCGCGATAATTGCCATTTATTCCATTAGAATGCTTATTCCAACTGAATCCAGCTAAATTGCTACACTTTAAGGCACCTCCATCAGATATAATAGTCATATTCCAGTGATTGGCATTAATTGCCATTTCCAATGAATCTCTCCAAATTGCCATATTCCAAGACATGCATATTCCAACTAATATCCATTATATTCTGAATATTCCTAATGACGGTAAACTACCCTCTATTAACTCCCCACCTCCACTCCTCCACCTATCTGATCTAGCATCTGCATTCTCGGATTAATTCATTAGGGAGGAGCAGTGGTGCCTCCTCGCGGATGTGTATCTGTTTGTGGGGGCAAAGGGGAACAGGGCCAAGGGTTATCATAACGAGGGTTAGAGCTGTCACCCTCCCCTCAGCCTGTCTCCACTGCTACTCCACTTCCCCTTTTTCATGCCCCTTTTGGGGAAGTAATAGAAGTATACCGAGTTTGCTTGAAAAGAACAACACAGAACATCAATACAACACACAGAACTGAGTATAAAAGTCTTTCTCCGAGAGGGACGTTTTGTTTTCATTGAGAGAGACTGGGTTCGATTCCAGCTCAGAGACACAACATTATCATGAAGGGCTTGGCTTGGATCACAACTTTGGTTCTCGATGAGCACTGCTTACTATTTGGTCATCACTGAGGAAGAAGAGGATTCAATTCCTGCTCGGGCATATCATATCATGATATAGGAGGCAATGCTTCATGTAGATTTACATGGTTGCTGCCTTGCTGGATTCTTCAAAACAAAGGTATGTCACTCATTGGTTGGTGGGTGAGGAAAATGCAGTCATCGTAACTGTTCTTCCAGTATGGTGATATTCAGATCTATGTCACATTACCATTTAATGAAAGAACTTGCATAGACCTAGAGAGACTCACCTCACCAACAAAAAGCCTTCTGAAAATCTTTCAAGTCTCATACCTCTTCCAAGGACTCAAGGATCCAACATTGAAAACAACTTGCCAACCAGAGAAATGTGGTAGAGTGGAGCCTTGTCGCCCTGTGAGGAGCCAGAGTGAGATGGCCCATGTGGCAATGCTTATCACCCTTCACCCCACAATCGTGGCTACAATCCTGGCTCCAGCTCTTTTATACAGCCACTGACAGATGTCCTCAGACATGCCCTATCCAGTTGCTTGTTTTGTTTTAATAGCCGCATGGGAAACTCAGGAGCTCACAGGCCAAGTGCCACCGAATGTCCCATGTTAAAGTCCTGTGTGCTTTGAATCAATTGAATACAGTCCAATGACTGTAGAAGTACAGCACTGCAGTTCCTGTGACAAGCAACCTTCTTCATTCGTAAGAATCAGGAGTCTCCGATGGTGTAGTTGTTTTCACTGTATTTTATGGATGGTGCTTATCGCAGGGAAATTGCTCAATGCAAAGAAGTTTGTCACAAGTCGGGTTCGGAACATAAGACACGAAGGAGTCCCTGTTGATGCGGTCTCTTGCGCTGCCCATGTATTTCGGAAGAAATTACACAGCGAAGACACTGTTTGTTACGACGCGTTTGGACCGTTGTGTGACAATATTTTAGAATTATTGTAAGTTTTAAGTCATTTCGTTATTGCAAAACTTTGAAGGCTAATCAAGGCTTACTCCTCATGTATTGAGACTGGAGGCCATTTTCTGATATTTGGTTGCTAGAGTGTGAGATACTTTAAAAAGGACTAAGTGACTGTGTTGTCCTCATTTCTCATAGTCTGTGAAGAAGCGTCTTGAAGGTCGAAAGTTGTGTTTTTTGTGAAGCATCTCTTTCAACACAAGACTTTTTCTCCTCTTTTTGAGTCCTAAAAGCATTCTTGTTTACACTGTGCTGGTGACAAGCTAACTACTCCCTAAGAATTACTTTTCTCTTTGCCCAAGTGCAGTGGCTCTTTGTGGAGCCATTCTGATTGGGTGGATGACAAACTGATGGTTTTGGTGACTGACTGGCTGTCCCACTCAACTCAGTCAACTGACTGATTTTTCGCTTAGCAGAGGAAGGCTCATTGTTCAATATCCTCAATTTCATAACTGAGAAGACAAAATTAAAGTTATATTTGTGTTTGATAAAAATTCTTGATATATTTTCACTTGGCAATTTAAAACGATTTGCCATTTTAAGAGAAAGTTTTTGTTTTGTAAAGAACCTTACATTTGCCTTACAGTTTCAAAATCAGTTGTATACACTTTGTTGTGAAGCTTGTGATGAGCCTGTGACAAAGTATCAGTCAGTGAGGATCCAAGTCACTTTGCAACATTGTTGAGTGATGTGGAGCCAAGAGAAGTTTAGTGAAGTCCCATGGAGTTCATAGAAGAGACCATGAAACCACTTCAATGAGGGGCCCTCAAAAGCCCATAGCCTATTGAAGGGGCCCATGCAGGAGCAGTATCAAGGCCCCATCAGAGAAGTCGAGGGGGCTCTTCAAGTCTCTTGAGCATTTCATCTCTTGTTACTGAACTGGCGACAGATTTCTTTGAGAGAGGTCTCACCCAGTGGTCCTTCACAGCAATTCACTCTTTTGATACTTTTTGGGACTTTTTAGAATCCGTTTCAAACAGCTGGGAGTTGGCTGTGCACTAGCTATGAACTAGCTGTGCACTAGCTGTTAGCATGAGGACTCCAGCAGTCACCCTTGTAACTCGGGATAAAGAAAGAAGACCTTATGTAAAGAGATACTCTTGAAAAGTACCGCTCAGCCACTGGGGCCCTCCCCCTCCCTTGGTCCCTTCTGTCTCTCTCTTGGTGCCTTGTATTTCTCTCTTGGTCCCCACTGTTTCTCTCTGCCTTTGTAGCAAGCTGTGAGGGGAGGGAACTTGAGTGTTGGTTTTCGCAAGGGCGGAGCTAACCTGTCCCAAAAGGGGTGGGAGACAAGTGCAGGGTTATGGTGTTTCCCAATTTTCACTTTTGATGTGATCATCGTGTGTCTGTAAATTAATATTAGGCACATGTGGATCAGTCGGTGTCGTATGGACTTGTTGGGCCGGCCTTTTGGCATACACTGTTGATCTGTTTTCATTATGAATTGCCCCTGTGTCCTCATCACAGCATTCATGGCTGCACAAAGTTTAGCTTAACTTTATATTTTATGTGCAAGAGTAGGATATATCTCGTCAGAATATGCAAAATTTTAACATGCATAGAGTCTTTATTCATCAGAGAACCTTTGTCTATGCTCTGTTATATCTTTAAAATCGTAATATGACAAGGCCAAAAGGAGTGAAGAAACGAAGTTGAAATGACTCTAAATTGTCTGGATCTGCCCAAGTATTCATGACAGTCTCCCAGTCTCGTGTCTCAGTGATCTGTATGACCAGCCCCTCCCTATAGTAGCTGCCAGTCTGTTAACAGGAGAGGGGGGCAGTGCTATATTAAATCTCTAAATACAAGTGAATTCTCACTGCACATACTAAATTCTTACTAAATAGCTAGTGTGTTTTGGTGGTTTCACTGGTTTAGCCACACAAAGCACAAGAATGTGACCTGACTTACACGTCGCTTTCATTCGGTGATTTTGCAGTCTGTCGCGACATTTTTCCTAATGGCGGCTTCTTCATAAAGCCATTTAACACGCCTCTTTTGCTTTTAATACAACAGCTATTTGCACGATACTCTGTCCTTTCTTGCTCTCCTTTCAACCTTTCAGAGAGTACTTTGAGTATTTTTACTCAGTTTTTTGCTAGTTTTCCCTTATTTTTCCAAATATTTTAGTACTTTTCGCTAACTTTTTCCCTTTTGAGGTGTGCGCGGGCAAATACAAGTGTCGTAAAAATTCTAAAGGCACCAAAACATAATGCAACTTCAGAGAATAATTCTAATGGCCAAGCAGTGCACACACAGTCACACACTGGAAGTTTTACCTTCGTTTGTCAATGATAATTGCACAGAAGACATTAATTACTCAGGGCACTGCCCACTTTTGATGAAAAATGACTTTGCAACTTATCTGGCTGTCCTATCTGGCTTCCCATCTTTGGCTGTGCTCTGTTTTTGCAATATGGCTTCAATAGATAACTCCTACGCTGGAACGTTTTAATTATGATGCGTGGTGAATAGCATGCTCTATAGACAAAAAGCAAAATGATTTATAAAACTTTTGGACATCTATTTAAAATATGTTGCTCCTTAATCATACCCATGATATTTATTAAGATCATTATCTTCCTTAATGTCTAATCAGCTAATGATCTTGCTTGTCTTTTGTGCACTGAATACATTATTACACCTGTTCAGAACTGTGGAATATTATTTGAATTTAATTGGTGTATTAGCAGTAATTATTACAGCACTCCACCAGACGATTTACTGCAGTGCTGAGGGGCATTTTTGACAGTTCTAGATCTTTGCAAACAGTACGAGATTGCAGGCAAACAAGTTATAGTTATTAACTTAATTGGGTCAGTTTTATTTATTGTAATTTCTTATATTTTTTTTGTAATGACCTGGCAGACATTTTACTTACATGGTAGAGAAAACCGGAGATCATCTTAGTTGTTCTGAAATGTGTACAGTTGACTGATCACTGATATTGAGAACTATTCTACAATGTTTGACATTGTGTTCAAAGCAGCACAAAGAAGGATAGATCTTTATATACCTTTGAACCCTTTGTATCCATTCTTCTTTTTCGTATAATTGTTGATTTCATTGGGTCATTTGGCTTACAATGAAAGTCCAAAAGAGAATTAAAGTAAGATGGCATCCTGTATTCTTTTCCAGTTTGCCCCCTCATTTGTATCTTTTATTTGATGTACGATTTTGCTCGAATTTTTGGAAATAAGTCAAATGTTCGAAGGGACACTGTTCTCAAGGTTAAAACTCAGAATGGCAATTAGGGCCTTATTAGGCATCCATAGGACCTGTGCCATATCCTGGACAAACTTGAGTGATGGGAATCTTTGGATGGATTGACAGATAGATGGAAAGAAGCCTTGGATCTGCTACTGCTGCTGCTGCTGCTGAAGGTTTAGATGGAACTGATGCAGACCTGTCTATGTCTCCATGAGATGCATTGTCAATAGTGTCATGTGTTTTTAATGACCAGCCTGTCGTACACTGTCAGTGGGTTGTCAGTTGAATTTTTAATCCCTTGCTGAATTCAAGAGCATGTGTCAGTAATGCCAGTAATGCCACACTCTTCCTGGAAGCCTCTCAAATACACTCTTGATAGCTCCATTTACCTGATGGTTGGTTGATTTGGGGCTTGATTGAAGTTTTACCTGTCTGATCATGATGTGATCCTTGGGTGATCCAAGGTTGTAATTGACCTAGTGGGTGGTTTCACTGGTTTGTGGGTGGATATGTGTCAAGCCTTGATACCGGGTTCGAAACCTGCAGGCATGGTTCAACAATGGTTTTGTAGCCCTTTGGTTCAGGCAAAAAATTGCACTTTGAGTTTAGGAATAGTTTGCATGTGTTTGCCTGGGATTCATAAATTCTAAAATCTACTCAGACTGTGCAAAAAACTTCGAAATGAAACTTATCCCATGATTGGTCATTCATTATTTTTGTATGTCAGCTTTGGGTGTGGGCTTAGCTGATAATTTACTACCATCCTCAGTGAAATACAAGACATCCATTTGAATATGGTGTGTGACAGTGTGGTTAGTTACTTGTCAACACCTGCACACAATTGCACATATCACAACTGTATTTATAATTGGATGTTGCGTTTTCTTTTCACTCTACACAATCAACTAAATCTAGGCACCATCAACATTTAATTCAGAAAATCTACACCAATCCAGCAAACAATTCATTGCATATAATAGAGGAAGTTTCAAGTAATGATAATGGGATATGGAAATCAATTAGGACAATAGGAGCTAGTTGCCATGAAGTAGTTGTGTGCTGGATCTATAGGTGTCTCTCTCATTGTCCAATTGTCCATCTGTTTAAGGGCAATTGATCCCCCCTTGGTCAATATTCTCATTTATGTTTGTAAGGTCAAGTGAAATAATGAAGAAAATAGGAAATGATGGGTTGATAAATAATTCAAGACCTATTTCTGTGCCCCCCATGGGATAAATGGCATGTCATTGACATGACAATGACATGTCAATTTCAAAAGACAGAAGAAAATGTCACCCATGTGATGCAAAGATTGGAAAGATATGAAAAAGATAAGACCAAAAATTAAAATAATTGAAAATTATAAATATAGAATAGAATAAGTTGAGTTCCAGATATAGATTTTTCTAAATTTTGGAAGTATTGTGATGGTATATAATAGTTAAATTTTGAATTAAATTAAATCCTAAAATTTAATTTTACGTTTTTTTGAAAGGAAAATGTATATGTCAGTCAGTGGAGTCTCTGTCTTGACAACTGTATTAATGGTAAAAATTCTTAGATCCATACCCTACAGTAAACTAGTCAGTGTGAAGTTATTGAAAGTTCTGACATATCATACAATAGTCAAAATAAGTCTACACCTGTGTGCCGTTCCATTGCAATGACTCCAGTAAATTGACAATAATATATTTATTGTTGTGGTTAATAATATATTTATTATATGTGATTATATATTTATTATTGTGGTTATGGTGTGTAAATATACGTATGTCTTCATTATGAAGTGTTACTGAATCGTAAATTCCAGTAAATATACTTCTATTACACTTATATTATAAACAAGTTATCCATGCCTTTGTGTGACCAGCATTATATTTGTGTGAGAAAATGACCAGAGACACTTTATTATAAAGTGTCTCTGAAATGACATTGTAGAAAATAGGCCTGTCAGCTATAGGATACTGGATTTATGTATTATGAAGAAAATTGTTCTGGTTGGAATACTGCCATTTCAGTGCTACGAGAAATTGAGAATGTCAATCAGTGTTGTTGTGTATTTCTTGTGATATTGGGTGTCTTGTGTAATGTGTATATGAATTTGGTTTTGATCTTTTGAGATTTTTGTCTTCTTTGACAGTTTTGAGAACAATCAAATGTTATGTTCTCAAACTGTCAAACATATTTCTTGAGAATTATGAGAATTATGAAATATCTGCTTTGTTGGGCAAGTGCTGTACATGTACTTGCTTGGAATAGTGTTGCCTTATTTGCAGATATTATAATTTATGTTAGTTGATTAAGATGAAACCTTCATATATGCTTGCTATTTCTCTTCCATCAATTTTCCATATCATGTTCTTCTCTAAATTATTGACCACCTCACAAGATTGATTTATTATAAGTGGCCAATGGTCAGTAGAGGCATTCATCATAGTAGGTCTATATTGTGTTAAGAAACTTGTTGAAAACAGTGGTCAAGAAGTTTTGAGTCGTAGCTTGAGAAGTGTCTGCTGGTTTTGTATTCTGAGGAAATCAATTTGTTGAGGACACCAATGCCTGTTGATGTAGTTGTTAGTGTTTATCAGTGAAAACCAAGACCCTTGATGACATGGATTGAAAGGGAAATCACAGTAATCATTGGCCAGGGTAGGCCAGGGTGAAATCTAGAGGGTCTAACAGCTGGGGTAGGAAGGGCACAAGCCATCTGCCCAGGGCTCTTATTCACCTTCATTTCTCCCTATACTTGGGTATACTTGTTGTTGGTGGCCATTGGTGGCAATTGGTGGCCAGATGAGTACCTGTTGAGTGTATCAAATATATGCACAGTATTCAATTGTCTTGTCAATGTCTTTTTGCTGATTTATTGGCATCTCGGTTTTGTGGTCAGTTTGATTGTTTTTTATACACAAAATTCTAATTGTGTTGCATTTAGGGAGTGCAGTCTTCTCCTACTATATCTGTGTCACTGATCTGGCATGTTGCTCTGACAGAGGTAATGCCAGAAATTAACCTTGATGTATTGCAAGTGTATGACTGTCAATTGATAACTTACAGTTGGGTTGAAGGCATGTATAACTTTGCACCATCCAGTAAAGCTTTTAAGCCAACCAAATTTGGGCCTCAACAGCATTTGAAGGTTGCCTACTCAAAAGGTGATAAGATATACAATAGAAGTCGTAAAGTAAAAGCCATGACGTTGTCAGGTGAGGTGACCTGATAGCTTTTCTTTAAATTTTGTCCTGTCCTTGCCTCCCTTTTCCTTAATCCAGGCCTAAGATGCCCCAGTAGTGTTTTCTATTATGACGTCATAGGGCTTCTTGAGCTTATCAACCAATCGGTTTTGGGCAAGTGTCAAGAACAATTAAACCCTTGCCTTGGCCCTGTGATTGTTCTCCTCTGACGTTCTATTGTTCCCTATTGTTCTCTATTGTCTCTCCACCTTATCTGTTGTCCATCTATTTAGTCTTGACTGCCCCTGACACCTCGTCACACATAATCCTCCAAAAACCCTCTCAACAGAAGCCTCAAGAAAGCCATGAGCCCTCATGGATCCTAGAATCTGATCCAATAATCTGATTACCTGCCACGGATCTGGTTTCAAAAGATTTGGCAGAGAGATTCTGGTTTGTGATGTAACTTGCTGTGGAGAAAATACTGGAAATATTTTATTTTGATTTTACACTAAATCAGTAACATGTTGTTCCAAGATTGAAGACTGATTGTCTCATCCAAAATAACTTAATATATTGGCCTATATGCAACTGTGCCATTATGAGATGAAGATTAATTTTCAGAAGTGATGTCCAGAAGAGACTTCTGCCTCTAGTAAGCTTAGAATATTACCATCTGCCTTTTGCAACAATAGCATATTTTATTGCCAAATGCCAATGACTTTCACACGAGGCTTGGCACAATTTTAAAGAGTATTTCAGAGTGATGTAACCCAGTGGTTATCTCAAAATATAGTGTCAATTTTATCAATAGACTGTATTTCACATTCACTTTCGGAGTCATAATTTTCAATCCATGAATGAAAGAGATCATTCAGTCTTATCTGTGTTCATTAAATGATATCTGTTTTGAAAAAGTTCAATGATTGAGTGAATTCAGCCATTATTACTGAGGAAGTAACAGATATATTGGTGCTTTCAATTGATCCACTGAATCGAGTATAATTCCAATATATATCTTACCTCAGTGACTGACAAATGTGGACAATTGATCTGAATGATTTAATCTGGAGAGTGACTGAGATGGATTGTCAAATGAAATAGGATGTTCTTTGTTGATTTCCAGAAAGACTTTGATCGAGTGGAGGCTTATATCTCTGAGTAGTTAAGGGATTTATAGTGAGATTCTGTTTCATTGAAATATTCCTTTTCTCTCCTGTACCACCCAGGTAACAATAGGAGCAATTTTCTGCCAGCTGTATCATTTTCACCTATAAACATCAGCCCATTATGTCTCGTCATAAAGATAATCAGGCTGAGTCTAAAATTACTGACTAAGAATTCAATTAAAGAGCATGGTGGTGGCCAACACTATGAATTTGTCTTATGTTACAGATCCTTTCTGGTTACTACAATGTACTAGTTATTTTTTAGTTTTTGTAGCTTTGTGCCTTTTGCTATCATTGTTGGTTGCTTTAGAAAGGCATGTTGTCCTTCGGGTGTTATAGCTGTTTAGCATCTACTGGAGGTGTGAGGTTGGATAATGAAATGTACAAAATAGGAACATGAAAAGTACCTAGAAAGTACACTAAAACTCTTAGGTATTTTAGATAACTGGCATTAACTAGGTTCTATAGCTGATTCTTCATATGCCTAGGGAGTTCATTTTGGATTTTCTGGTTGTGATAGTGACTAATACCTCTCACTATTTTCAAAGTATTTTGATTTTTCAACCTCTGATTGCACGATTTCTTAGATAAAGGCAACACATAATATCCCACAGAGAGTTGGGCCAATGGTAACCATAGAGTGGAGGGTAGCTTGTGTATTTCAATGGTTATCAGGCCATGTCATTTGATATAAAATGCACAATGAATAGAAACGTGCTTCTGTAATTCTCTGCTTTGACTTATCAAGCCCATCAAGCCTGCCATCAATCACTGATATTACAGATAGACCAACAGGTTTAAACGCCCCACAATGAGGCAATATCTCGGATCTCATGGGGCCATTTATCAAAAACAATAAATGAATGGCAAAACACTGAGCTCTACTCACATTTAAAGGTACTGCACAGCTCTAGTAGCCTATGCTACCTGTGTTGTTGTCAGGATTCAAAGATAGATCTGAAATTTCTGCTGCAATTGCAGGTAAATTCAAGTTAGCACTGGTAAATGTAATATCATCATTGTATGCCTGTATTCTGAAGATTACCACCACATTTTTTTTCTAAACTATACATGTCATGATGTCCCTGTATAATTAATGCAGAACTTGCTTGGTGTAGAAATGGACTTGAATGGAGCCTGTTTAAATTATTAAAAACAAAATACAAAACAATAAACTGGTAGTTGGGAGACTCCTTCCGTTTAGATTTTAGAATTGCCAAAATTTTGTCCGCCAGTCTCAAATTTAAGTGAATCATACTATCTAATTGATAACTGGGAAGTTTTTAGTGTAATGAGAAACCTCTTGGTTCAGTGGTTTCAATTGAGGACTGTTCCCAATCTGAATGGCTCCCAGTCAACAGATCCACATCTCTATGGTATTGCAACTGCAGAACCACCAGACCCATGGGCCATGGCTAGAGTTAGTTTACTGTCTATTGTATTGAATGTGAGCTAACCATTGCAGTTTTGAGTGACAATACTTGAGGTTAAAGCAGCATGGAAATGATGAGATGTTATCAGAGGAATTGATGTATGACCCCACTCCTCATCTGTTATGCAATACCCCTTATTTCTGCCATATTGTGCCCTGTCAGACAGTGTCACTAGATGGACTGGCATGATATACTGGTGGAATTAAAGCCATTACAGCCGTGTAATGGACTTATTGTTAAGCTAATATATCCATTACAGAGATCCACAGCACCATTTTAACATCTATGGGCGTCATCCTCATTCATCAACTTTCTTTGATAAGCAAGATTCATTTGGAAAAGTGTTTGCATCACAGAGCTTCACACCAGCTTTCGTTTTGAAGTGCTACAGCAAATATATGCAGTATTTTAAGGGATATTTGGTTGTCATTTTGTTGACTACAAACTTGTTTTTTGCAAAGGAAGCACAGGAAATATTTATAAGATCTTGTATATTTGTTGTTGTAACATTCTTCAATGATATAGAGATCAAGTGACAATTTTGCTCATGATAATAAGGGTTTACCTATATACCCATAGTCAATAGCCAGTTATCAAACATTAAGGAGAACATTTTGTCTCATTACTCACCTACAAAGTTATGCACAACACAACAATTTAAATCATCCAACACCTCATTGCTGTGTTCCTCTTGTCCTGATTAGCATATAAAGTGCCTAAATACAGGAGGCAAAGCCCTATTTCTCACCCGCAACACAACACCATCATACCACAACATCACACCACCCCACGCCACAACATCATCACCACAACACCATCACCAACAAACCATCACCTTCGACATCATCCACACAACATCACACCAGCACACCACCACAACACAACACACCACCAGGTGAAGGATGCTATCTTCACTCACTCCAGCATCTTGCTCTGCTTGTATCAAACCTTTCTTCAGCTCATTCAAGCAACACTTAGAAACCTTCCACTAACTCATCCAAGTGCTGTGCTCAGTTATCTTGCTGCATTCTGCTGTCTTCAGTTGTCTCAGAGTGTCTTAATCCATTACTGCCCTCATATACTGCAAGATTAGGAGTAGATAAAGCAGGTATAGCCCCAAGATAAATGCATTTATTATTGCACCTTTATTATTGTTGATAGAAAGTTGAAACAGAGAGGTAAAACTAAGTGATTTTTTGAAACTCCCAATTATTTCATCAGAATTTTGTCTTCTTGGTAAATTAATGTTGATTTGAGCTGCCTTAAATTTTAAGAGCAATAGATATTCTGTTTACACAGATTGATTCATTTTGATATGGAAGTCATGTTGGATATAGAAGGTATTTAGTAAAGAAGAGATTCATATTGTTCATGTCTGTATGTGTTCAAGGAGGAATAATTTCATTTGAAAGATATGTAATTTAGTTATTCTGAAATGAAGTTTCTTGTCTGTATGTATAAGAGAACTGTATGTATTTCGTGATAAGTGATCCACAGATGTATTTCTCTCTTTTTTGGATGGCTGGTTCTGTCTGCTTGAGATATGAGGAAGTGGATGATTTGTTGCTTTTAGGTACAATATGTTACAATGTATTAATTCTGATTTTGACAAATACTCAGTTGTGTCACTTACCACCGATTACATTGTAATTTGCTACTATCTTCAAAAGGTTATGGATTAAGTAATACTTTATCCAGTGATAACAACTTTTCTGCCTTCCTGTTCTTTCTGTAAGGGTGAAGGATGGGTCGTGAAATAAGTTATCTGTAGTCAATAGGATGTCCATCGATTAAGCATACTTCAAGTGAATTTGACAGTCAGAATTTATAGAATATTAGAAATAGAAAGAGACGTCGAGTTTGCAGATAATGTGATGAGGTAAAACTTGCACAAGAGACTGATTTACTTATTAGTGCAATGAGGTCAACAGAGGTCTTGAGAGTCTTGGCCATGCCTGCTTTGGTACCAGAAAGCTGCTTCATGCAGGGGCAGTGCAATCCACACAGGCAAAAGCTGACTGCAGAGGGCTCGCTGCATGGAGGGGTATGGAGAGCCTGCACAGAGAGAAGCTAGAAAGGCAGCCAGGGAGTTCAGGGTGACTGCAGGTCGGTTGGCTGATGAACATTAGCTGTGACAAGCAGTCCCAGCATTGGCGCCGAAGTCTGGTTGGCTGGCACAAAGACATAGCTAGTAATACCTCTGCCCATACGACCAGGTTGAACTAATGCTGAACTTCACTATACTCTCGCTTTAACTTCTAACTGATCTCATACTCTCTGCTGCCTTTCATATATCTCTCTATTATTTGTAGGGGGGGGGGAGTCTGGTTATACATGCCAACTTGTGCTCATTATGCTTTTGACTTGTGCATAACATTGTACAGTCTGTATTTGCAGAGTCAAGACTTCAGTTTGCTGGCAATTTATGTGTGCATATCCCCAACATGAAAGTTCCTCTTAACTTGCAAGAGTGAAAAGCTTGCCCAAAATTCACCAGTATAGAACTATTGAACTGTAAAATGTCTTTATTTGTCTGTTTCAGCTTACAAAAATACACAACTTCAAATAACAGAAAAGGAACTAATTTAAGACATTTACTACAAAAACACAACTATTTCTTGGGTCAGACTGCAGCTAAATTTATTTCTTGCAGACAGGCCTGACTTACAATCCATCTTAGTTGTAGCTGTACTTAGACTGTATTATTGGCCACCCTGAGAGGATAACCGATGATTTATTTATTAATCCTGAACAGAGCTATGTGATATTTGGCTGGGAGGACGAGGCTTGTGTCTCCTGGCCAATGCCTGGCATTTCTGGGCATTTGGGAGATATATTGCAGGTAGAAAATGGTAAGAAATTCTTTCTAGATGGTATGATTTACAAGCAATAAGCCGAAATGCATTCTATTCAGATAAGAGCTGAAGAAAATGATACTTGGTGCAGTTTTTGGGTCGGTCTATCAGAAATGAATTGGTCCCTCTCAGCAGGGAGGAAAAGGGTAGAATTGCCAACATTTCCTTCAGGTGATCATGCAGAGGGGGTTGAGGAGTTTTGTTGGTTGCATTGGTGATTGCAGTCCTGAGATAGTTTTGTTTTCCATATTATCCAGGTATATATGCATGTATTGCTTGCAGACAGACGAATATTATGAACTAATTTCTGATTTGAGAGCTCATTTAGTAAAATGTTGATCACAGTTACTTGAAAGTTCGAGCATATGTGTGTATACATGGTGCATATCTTTGTAGTTCAGACTTTCCCCCGAAAAATGTGGGAAGTACTGAGCATAACTAGTCTCTCTGTGGAATTATCTCCATATATATAAGAATGTAAATCCCCTCTTAAAGTTTTTTTATGGGCCACTTGAAAAACAGCTTTGCTGAAGTGCTACCCATTTTAAATATATTCAATAAATAAATAAATAAATAAATAAAGTTGGAGAATAGTGCTTTTCTATCACAAAATCCATCTTAATAGGGGGTTTTTCCCCTCCAAACCTTCCATGATATTACATTCAATCATCCTGCAGGTAGAAGGAAGCATGATCGGATGATATGCTTGAAATGTAAGCTCCAGTGGAGTATAGCATGCATGATGTGAAATTCATCATGGATATTTATCATGTAGCAGACTACTAGCAGTTCCCATTTCAGGGTGGCAGTGGGATAAATCAATAAGAGATTATGAACATGCCCAGATCTGCCTGCTACCAGCTGGGAAGGGGGTGCTACCAGCTGGATAGGAGGCTGCCAGAAGGCAATGCACTGAACTTCATCATCAGGCTGCGGTAGGCATCATAGCCACTGCTGGGTTCCAGGCTAGAGTTCTGATCAAGTTCCAGGCTAGTTGTCACCTGGAGTTTCGAGTTTCTCCTGCCTGAAGCAGCACTGCAGGGATTTAGAGCAGAGTAAAGGGGAGAAAGAGAAGTGGGGGGGGGGGGGGGTGGTTTGGATTCTGGAGAGCTGATGGATTATTGATAGATACTAGATGATTTTACAAGTACGCTTTTCCAATATTGCTTCTCCTTTGTTGACTTATAAGGTACAGAGAGGACAAGGGATGAAATTATGAGAGAGATGGAAGAGAGGAAATTTCAAATACAGAATGGTACTATCCTCAACTTTGACTTTATTTGTAAAATTGTTTGTCACACAGAATATATGCTGGTGTGAATTGTGGTTAGATGATTTGGGAGAGACATTTTGATCGATTGAATATGTATGTGTACAAGATATATTGCACTACATCCGATTCATCACCAAATTTCACCACACATAAGACCACATACACAAGGAAAAAAAACCCACCACAAGAAAAGGAAAACCAATTGCCACAAACTACATTGCATCATCAGCCATGAGCTCAAACACCTTTGCACCTTTTATCAGCATCCCAGATCTCCCCAGATCATTTCCTCAGATGTGCTCCCCCATAAAAATAATGGAGAGATGTGAAAGTTTTGGAATTAGTGCACACCCCTGTTGCATGCCTTGTGGATAGTAGACAGGTTGAGTTACCCCCTCCAATCCATCATGGAGATACCCTGGGACAGCTACCCATGGGCAGATACCCATGGACAGATATCCAGCTATGCTGTGGGATATACCTGTCCCCTGCTGCAGCATCTTTTATACAAGTCCCCTGGGGCTAAGGGGTGGTAGATGAAATGGGGTAGAATCTGGATCCCAAAAACTAGATGGATCACCCAGAAATTGTATGTGCACCCCATGAAATGTCACATTTTGCAAATTGCCAACTGTAAATAGGTGAATGACCTGTCTGTATTTCTATATTTTGAATATTGGTTGATAAATAGACAGCAACTTTGGCAGGTAAAAAATTGGATGGATGAACGGATGGATTGATATTATACTGTTGGACTGTTCGATAGTTGGGCAGCTCAGTAGTTGGAAAGCTCAGTAGTTGCACACCTCAATAGTTGGACAGTTTAATAGTTGGAAAGTTCAATAGTTGGACAGTTCGATAGTTGGACAGTTTGGTAGTTGGGTGTTTCAATAGTTTGACAGTTCAATAATTAGATAGCTCCATAGTTGGACAGCTCAAAAGCTGGACAGTTCAATAGCAGAACTGTCTGGTAGTTGGACAGTTTCAAAATTCGATAGGTGGACAGCTAGACAGTTGGACAGCTCAATTGCTGGACTGATAAATATATAGATGGATAGATATGCAGCTCCATAGATGGATTGGATGGAGCATTTACTTTCTTGTAGCGTTACCTTTGCCATATTTTTGTATGCAATTTCTGACATTTCTGAGCATCTATTTTGTCTGGGAGCATATGTATTATGTTTACAAATCAGTAACTTTCTCCTTTTTGCTGAAACACAACATCTTTAATGAGTGTGTTGTAAACAAACGACTAGTAATGGAGTTTACATAATTAATCAGAGTTTTGGGGCAGTAACTTTTGAGGTTTTGTGTCTGTTTTCTGTCACTGTCTGTTTGTTGGTGTTAGGCTATATCTTCTCTGGGTGTATGCATTACATGTAGCAGCTTTCAAGTGTTTGCAAAGAAGTTGTTGTAATAAGTATGAAGCTATCTTATCTTGCTTGTAAGAATTAGTTTGAGCTGATATAGAAAGATGTATTTTGGACATCGGTCTTTGTAATATGTATAATCTTAACATTCTATGTGCAGGGTTAATCATTTCATCACATCATCAGTTTGAGAATTCTAAACCGAAGAGCTTTTATTAATTGCTGCTTCGAGATGCTTCAAATAGTCTTGATGTGTGTACAACTTTGAATCTCATGTCATTCTATTCAATATTTGGGGAAACATCTTTGTTTGTGATGTTCTCTTGCGGAGTAAATACCTTACGCTTCAATGCCTTGATTTTCCCTAGTGAGGCTTGCAATTAGCCATTTGTCTTTTGAAAACACATTTGCTTGATCAAGTGAGCTCCGAAGCATTTTGACGTGAAGTGAATCATTCTTTGCTAGGGCCTGAGTGCAGCTGAGCAGAGGGATAACTAGATAATCCCAAAATATGAGGCCTAGATGTGGGCAGCAAACCATGTCAAGGTCAGTCCCTCAGGAGTAATTCAGAATTTGAGGGCCTTATAGGATAACAGTTACTATGGGGCAGTGATGGATCTATGATGGAGCTGTAATTGGGCTGGGAGGGGAGGCACAAGGTCCAAGACCTACTGGTGAAATCGGATGGAGTCACTCTTATACATTATGGTGCTGCACTGTAATAAGTTCAAGGTTATGGCCGTTACAATAGACCATCGTCTTTGTAGTGTAAATTATGTAATGGAATGCCTAAAACTCTTCATTTCTTTCGCAGTGCATACCTGCTCTCCTATATCAAATCCGGCAGTCTAATTCTTACTTCAGTTGGCTTCCTTGCAGAATTGTCTTTTTCCTCTTTCAGTCCATAATATATTCCAGGTATACGCCTACATAAATCATGTTCTTCCTCTCGTGAAACGGCTTCAGATCACGGTGCTACGATTGTATGATTTGGCCATATTCTGATGCGCGGTCGAAATCTGTCGCCTCTCGAGTTGCGGCTACTAGTATCGTCGTTGCGCTGTCCTTGTGTTGGCGTTGCTGATAAATAGGTCATCGCCACTGCTGCTGGAGCTTCTATTCTTTGTACAGTGAAAACACTCCAATGCTAGGATGTCCTTAGTCGTCTCTTGCATCAGTCCAGATGTGACAGACTCGCAGGTTCCAGTCCTGTAAGCAGACCATTTGGGCAGAACGACCAGTGTCGACCAATGTGAAATGAAGCATCTTAATGGCCCTGGAGACAAAAGACTGGACAGACACATCGCATCGCGATCACGCTGGAGCCGAGAACTCGGCGAGAACTCAGTTAGGTCTCAATGGGGACGTTAGGAGAGGGCAGGGGAGTCAAGGGCATAATGCACGCTCCTCCCAACTCACGCAGTAATGCATTCACGCTGTTATGCCCGCACTAATGCACTGAGTAATGCCTGCACACTGAACTGTGTGCGCTGTGCACACCTAGCTGAACTAATTCTCCCCTGATTGGCTTGTCAGTCCGTTGCTCCTGTGGAGATTGTTCATGCTGCTGATACAGTGATGGAGATGGTTCTGATGTTTCACTATTTGCATTGTCAAATTGAGTAAATGCTATGCAATTTCTTGCTCCATAACAATTAATGTTTGTGAAATTGACAAATTTTAGGAGAATCGATCCAGACTGTTGTTCAGTGTCCTTATAAAATTCGTGATTTTTTAAAAAGGACATTCACGATGTGTTGTATGTCGACAAAAACATGTTTGGACTACATTAGAATAATTTATTTGTTCTTTGAATTTACACAGACTGCATTGGTGCACATATGCAAAATATTTAATATTATAATATGTTGTGTATATATCCAAAATATGTTGTGTATGTATCGAACAAACACAACGAGTCTTGCAGATACTGTGGACACAGATGTTGTGCACTGTGCAGGTCTGCTACGGAGCAATGCATTGATGGTTTTTCGAGTTGGGGGGGGGGGCAATTTCGAGGGGTGGGTGTGGCAGGAGGTGGCAAGGGGGGCTGCCCCGGAACTCCATCATTTTGGCCCCTCAACAAATCGCCCTTCTTTGTGTGAACCCATGCTCTGATTAATTCACTAATTAAGGACAGTCTATTACATGTGTCTGGTCATGAATAGAAAGTGCCTCTTATGCTTTATGGTCTGAAAGACTACTAATAGCCACAACTTTTCTCGTTGTGTGTAGAATAAGTCATTGCTAAAAGACATGTGATCTCTTGTCCAGGGTGTGTATGACTGCACATGTCTGTGTTTGTATACCATGGCAGTTACTTGCTAACCTGGTTAACTTTTCTGGGCTTCAAAATGGCAAGACTAGCCCCAGGCAGCAAAGAATGGCCTAAGTGAAATTCATGAAATTCTAAGCCTTTGTTGTGGTGGTTGGCTAATGCATTGTGGTCATGAAATTGAGACATGTGTTAGGTGGTTAAACTTTGTCTGGGGTGATTTATTTCCTTCTGTGGCCATTCATTTGTTTCTAAAAGTCATTTGCACATGTGTGACATGGTGATGTGGAGCTCTGTTGGATTTTTGGTCTCCCTTTCAAGTTCTGAAGTTGTAATTAGTCATTGCTAAATTGTTGAATGGTATTTTGCTGGACACACACGAACTGACCAATAGGTGACCACTGACCAATACATTGTGTTGACCAACAGAGATGTTAAATTGAATAACCAATTACATGTATAAACTAAGACAAGCCGTGACCTAATTTTTGACAATCTGTTTGACCAATGCATACATAGATACTATTGGATTGTGTGGACCAATTACAGCACATTACCTCTTTGTAAACAAGAGTGAAGAGTGAAGAGATGACTTCCAATTTTCAACATTGACCTTTAGTTGAATTGGAATGACCATTGACCAATAACAGCCTGGACTGATCAAGAGAGTCCCAATGTTTATCTAGATATCATTTGCTCTTGACATGCAATGACTTGCAATGGCATGGGCCATTGGTCAAAAGAAGCCTGACCTCACCTGATGACCACACATTAACTTGACATAAGATGATTCCTTTGAGTCCTTTGACCACTGATGAGATGTAGAATGGTCAGTTGATGGTCACTGGAATGGTCACTAGAATGGATAGTGGGTAGTTTTGGATGGATAGCACTGAGCAATGGTCTTGCTCACGTCAGTCAGCCATCAAACTGACATCAGACTAACATCAGACTAGGACATCATAGAGACACATAAGCTCAAGGGATGACCATTGACCAATTGACCACATGATAGCTTGCTAAGCCAACTGCTTCACTGTGAAATATAAATGTCATTTGTACAACTGTTGGATGTTAAGAGGAGGGGGGGGGGGTCCAGTGGCCTTCAGCAAAATGTTACGTTATGCTATCACTTGCTCAGTTATTAAGTATATCATCATTTATTTATATTAAAAAATGACGTTGCTTCACAACTTATTGAAGTAAATTACAAATTTCTTTTTTTTTTAATGGTGCAATTTTCATAGGAATATATCCCTTGAATCATTTAATATAATTTCTCTCACAATACTATCACTATAAAAACTAAAGTTGATGAAAACAACTGGATAAATACACGTACTTTTAGTATTTATTTTACAGTGTACCAATCATCTGACCTGTTTTTAATTGCCCTCAGTGATTAGCCAGCAGCACAGACTTGCAGCAATGGACAGGGGTCAGCAGTTTGACCTTGAAGGTCAGTCTCTCTCTGACCAAGGTCAAATCTGATTGGAAAGTAGAAGCAAGGCCAGCTGTTGCTCTTTAATGCCCATCTTCTAGTTCTTCAATCTTCAAATATCTCATGATTGCTCTATTGACCACTCTAAGATGTCTTAATTGACATAAATTATATGATATGGAGCTTATTAACATGTTCACTGCATGGAAGAGTAGTTAGAGAGATCTTGTTTGATTTGGGTGATCATAGAGCAATAATTCAAAGAAAACCTCAAATGATTTAAGATAGCAAGTGAACTGTGAATGTATAGATATGGATCAGAAATGTTTTGATTTAATTCTGAAATATGTGCATTATACATTGGAGATATAAAAGAATTTTTTGGGAAGCTGTAGCTATTTTAGTGTGGTGAAACACAAGTCAGAGCCAAATCATTAAAAACTTAATAAACATCACAACAGGCCTTCCTTAGGGTCTTTTTGGATAACAGTGTATTGAAAAATGTTGTGAAGTGACTGTGTACATTTTAAAGCTCGAACTACCTGTAATGTATTCCAGGGAAATATTCATGGACACAGCATTCTCAGCAATGAAGCATGAAGAGACCTGAGTGCTCACTGAAATGCAAACTGATCAGCAAACTGATCAGCTGGAAGAGTCAAGTCTGCTAGCTGGCCCTTTGCCATGTTAATGCTCTGAAAATTGGCTTAAAAGGTGTGAAAATTGTGAAATGCTGTTTAAATCTTGTTTTTGTTGCTCAAATTGTGTTGGCTCTTGGCTATAGCTAATGTTAAACATGGTGTAGCTGGCTACAAGGTGCTAGAATGCCTCTATAGTAGGAGTTAGTTGCTGTTAGAGCTCAGGTTAGAGTCTAGGATGGAAGCAGTCCAAATGCCTGTAGAATGCATGAATATTTAAAGGTCTAATCCATGTAGCAGTGCAAATGCTGTTGTGAGTGGTCCCTCTGGACTACTGTGGACTACTGCAGCCATTACATTCTCATGTGGCTAATCTCATTTGAAGGCCATTATTGCATTGCACAAGGGTGGCCCCCAACAGAATGAGCAACAGATTCCTAATTTGATTTTCTGATCTGACTGGTCAACCCCTTTCCTGGGTCTCGAGTCTACCCTGCAAAGAGCTTGGATGTGCCCTTGGTGCTCACTGCCCTGTGTGTCATTTGGGGGCCATCGAGTGCCCTCTGTCGGCAGTAAACCTTAGCCTCCAGCCACTGCCTTTTGTTTTTGCCTCTGTATCATTTTCCGCATCACTCCCAGCATCTCCAGCGAGCTGATTCAAGCATCAAATGCACAGATGCTGCACGCGACAAATGATGCCCCCTTATGACAAATGATGCCCTGCTAATTCACTTACTTCTTAATGTGCTGATCAATAAATCGGCAAAATTGCACATAGTGAAAGGAGTATGAAAAGCCACCCAAATGGCATCAGGAGAGTCCTCAGAGGCCTGCAGAGCCCTGAAAGACCTCTGAAGGACTCGTGGAAGACTCGAATCAAGTAGCACTGAATTATGACCTCCTAATTCTGTTACAGCAATTTCATAATTCCTTTTAATGTTTCATGCTGCAGAAGGGACCATATAGTGCACTGGGCCACCCTCTGTTTCTCCTGCTGTTTCCCCCTTGTGTCTCTCCCCTGTGCCTCCCCATAGCTCTGTACCCACTGCCTCTGGGCACATGGAGTTAGTCTCAAATATCACAAGTGCTGCCATGGTGCACAATCATTCTATCTGCCTGGAAGTGCCTGGCTTCATTTGCTTATTATCTGTTGTAGCAGTAGGCCATTGGGGGTCAGCAATTTGTCAAAATTTGCCAGCAAAAGTCGTGGTATTTGCAGAAAGGGAGTTTCTGACCTTAAGCATGAATGGAATCAAAGCAGTAGTTTTGTGGAACAACCATGCAAAGCACCAAGTCCCCGGGCTACCTCTGATTGCTTCATGGTGCACCATTGCTGCTTCATGGGACTGCATGCCATGGCTGCTTGCTTGGTGTTTCCGAAGCTGTTGGGGGAACTGTTGCATGCTCAGTTATAGTTAATTAGTCTTTTTTTTCCTGGAAGGCCCTCACTCTTATAAGACTGGTATAGATGGGAAAATATTGTGATTAATTGATTGACTAACTGATTGACTGATAGATAGATTGATTGATTTATTGAGTATTTGATTGACTTAACAGTTGAGGGCTCTGAAACAAGTTTTTAAACGATGAGAGAGGAATTATTCTGCACATGTAGTAACTGCTTGGACCAAAAAGGGCTCTTTCTGCTCATCCTATAATAATATTCTCGGTGGCCATCTTGTGGGCTCATTTCACACTCACCCATAAGGCTTTCTCATTTTTCCACTTAGAGTTATGAAATGTGGTACAGGTATGGGGCTATGGGTGTGATTTGAGCAGTTGTCGAGAATTCCAAGATAGCGCCCGTTTTGTGGCGGCCATTTTGGCAGCCATCTTTCTTCATTCTTGAACTGCCCATTGTGATCTTAATATTTCACTTACAGTTACAAAATTTGGTACAGGCATTGGCCAGTGGGTATCGATCAGGAACATGTTGAGAAATCCAAGATGGCGGCCATTTTGGAAATCCAAGATGACGTCCATTTTGGTAGCCATCTTTCTTCATTGTTCAACTGCCCATTGTGACCTTAATATTTCACATGCACTTATGAAATTTGGCACATGTATTGGCCTGTGGGTATGGATCAGGAAAATGTTGAGAAATCCAAGATGGCAGCCATTTTGGCAGCCATCTTTCTTCATTTTTTTAACTGCCCATTCTGACCTTAATATTTCGCTTAGAGTTATAAAATTTGGTACAGGTATTGGCCTGTGGGTATCGATCAGGAACATGTTGAGAAATCCAAGCTGGTGGCCATTACGTGGTGGCCATTTTGGCAGCCATTTTTCTTCATTTCTTGAACTGCCCATTGTGATCTAAATATTTCGCTTAGAGTTATGCAATTTGGTACAGATATTGGCCTGTGGGTACGAATCGGGAACATGTTCAGACATCCAAGCTGGCCACCAAATGGCCACTTCAGAATGGCTGACATCCTTGAACTGCCCATTGTGACCTTGCTATTTCACTGTGGGTTATGAAATTAGGTAAAGTTATTGGCCTGTGGGCATGGATCACGAAAATGTCGATAAATCCACATAGATTGATAGATTGATAGATACATAGATACATACACGCATTGATTGATTGCTTCATTCATTCACTCATTCTCCACACTGCCAAAGTATATCCTTTATCACGGGTGAATGCTTATAGAATATTTATTGACTAGTTCAAGAGATCACCGACATAAAACCAGAGAGCTGTGATTGTATACTTTAGTATATATATGTTCTATGTTCTAACTTCATAGTATCCTAATTCTAGAGTTCCAATCCCCATAGGTAAAACTGTAGCACATTCTCTGGGTGCAAAGTAAATGCCAAACATAGGCTGCGCGGCAGCATACCCTCGGCTACTCAGCAGCTATTCTCCAGACAGTGGGATACATTGAGGCAGGACCCCACTGGGTACTCTAATATCCTCATGAACATGAAATTCCCGTTGAAAAACTTTCATTGAATGGCCAAGAGCTGTGAGCAAAATAATATAAATGTTTCCTGTCTGCCATTTTATATTGGCGGGAATTCAAAATCCACATGCAATCAGCTTGCAGGATGGGTCCCCCGAGAAAAAGAGGGGAAACAGTTAAAATTTGGGCAAGGAGTCAAAAAGTGTGGCACAAGATCAAATGAACTGAAAATCAATGGTTAGCAATTAGCAAGACATTACATTTTACTGTAGAAGTGGTATAATTTGGTATAATCTGGATAATGAAATTCAGGCAAGTATTCCACTATGCCTATTGGTGGCCTTAGACAAAATCTGTGCCTTTTTGTGAACGAACAATTTGAGAAATAAAATTTAAAAATAAATGAAGTCAAGAAGATGACTGGTTTCGGTGACAATATTAATAACAATACTAGTATACTAAATTGCACAGCAATTTAAAGGAAGAACTTCCCTTCCCTTCCAATCCCTTCCTTTCCTTTCGATCCTTTCCCTTCCTTTCTGTTGCCGTACGTTGGATTCCTTGCCCTGGCATTGATGAGTCTGTTTTGGTTGGCCTAGAGCCATAGTTGGTACTTCGAGCTGACGTGCAATAGTGCAAGGAAGTACACAAACAGTGGCACTTACAAAATCATACATTTCTTAGCATGGAGGGCTTTTGTGGGCAATGGTACAGTAAGGCCATGGCTATTGAAACATTTTGGTCATGGAGCAATTTGTCCAGATACATGAGGCATCCATATATCTCAAGTAAAACCACTAGCACCTCCTATCTGTACATAGTTATCAACACAGTTGAGTGCACAGAGGTCACCTTCTGGCCCTTTTTACCTGTCAATTTGATAATTGGCACAGAGCCAAGATTCACAAAGAGAAGATTTATCAAAGTAGCAGACCATTATGAAACACTCAATTTATATTTAATCTTCATTAAATTTCCAAACTTCTCTCAAGTGATGCACAGTTTATTAATTGATCAATGAAATGTATACATGTAGACAAGGCAATATTCCCAAAGGTTTGAGTAAAGTTTCATGCACAATGCAGCCAGGAGTGTGAACTATTTGCCTTCTGAAAATTGACCTTCATGCTGTTAAATTGTGAATTTTGAGGACCACACTTAAATAATGTGGTGTACATTAGGGTGCATCATTTGCCCCCAACCTATTCAGATGTTGATGTCTATGTGATATGTTTGGAGGCTGGATAATAAAAACATGAAAAAAAAATTTCAGCTCAAAATTTTGGTGGGAACAGCCACCTCCAGGCTCTTGTTTGTATGAAATCGGATTATCCCATAAAATCTGAATATCTCAGGAACCACTTGGCCTAGAGACTTGGCATTGGGCTCAAAATGTGCGGAATGTCCATATTTATATTCACTCCAATTAAAACTATCCCTCTATCTCTAACCGTTTTTCCGTTATTTGACAAAAACACAATTATACTCGGAAATTATGTAAAAAAAGGGTATTTATTAAAATTTGGGCACTACCCAGTGTACATTGATCCTATCTGCATTATTTCTACCTCAGATCACTCACAGAGGATTCATGTATCCATAGTGTACATTTCTGGTGATGGATCTTGTTCAGTCTGACCTCTGCATTAATCTGAAAATAGACTTATTCAATAAAAAAGAAGTTTTTCTGATCTTGCTCTGAAACTATTGGTCCGAGGACCAAAGTTACAATTGTAATGAATATAAACTCATTTATTCCGCACATTTTGAGTCCGTTATCAAGTCTCTCGGACCAACGGTTCTTGAGTTATGACAATTTTGCAAAATATTGTAATTCCGCTTCATTGAAATATCATTGAAATAAGTAATGCTCTGGAGGTGGTTGTTCCCATTGGAATTTCAACCTGAAATTTGGTGTGCATGCTCAGGACACCCAACCTCCTCACATATCACATAGACATCAAAATCAGAATAGGTTGGGGGCAAATGATGCACCCTAGTGTACATTTGTAGGCAAACATAATGAGACATTTGCTTTTTCATTGAGTTCATGCAGATGTATGCAGGCCCATGTAACAGGCCTGTGTAAACAGCATGTAAGCTTATGTTTCACTTTGATTCTTTGAATATATTAAGGGCAAAATATAATTAGCAGCAATGGCCTTGTGAATAGGTAGCATGATGGTTATTTTGAACATATTTAAAACATCAGATGTTTCAAGTGGCTTGCTGGCAGTACATAACATGTGGGCCTATATCAATACAATGACAAGCTTGACTGGAATATCAGGCTGATTTAGCTTGCTACTGAGCAGATTATCTAAGCAATAGCAATAAACAAGAATTGTTCTTTGCAAGGTGGGCTGTGTACAAATCCTGGAACTGTGGCATTCCATAAGAAAGGAAACATAGCATTGTGAAGCTTTGTTGTAATAATTTGAGCATTGATATGTGTGGCATCCAGTTACTGTAGGTCTGGTTAACTGTGGCCTCATCATGGCACCCTGAAAGCAATGAACTTTGTTGAAACCCTAACCCTAATGACTTGTCACAGACAAACTATAAAAGGTAGGAAGGCATGCTTTTAGACATACATAGGGCAAACAGTCAGCAACATGTCATATCAGTTTTAAGTGATTTTCAGCAGTATTTCACAAGTTATAATTTAATCATAAATGTAATAGAAAAAATATGTGCTTATTTGCAAACAATAGGGCAACAAATAAGCAACATATCATATCAATTTTAAGGGGTTTGAAACATTATTGGAAGAGTTTTAATTGGATTCTAAAATTCATGGTAGGGAGATGTGCTTGCATGGAAAAATAGGGCAGACAATGCTCCATATTAGTTGGACTTAATTTGAAATAATACTTCATGAGTTATAAATGAATAAATAAAATTTTATTTGTAGATGCGGCTATTAGTATAAGGTATATGCCCTTGGAGCACATAAAAGGCCATAATTTTCCACATTTTTTGGTGTTAATTTCGTGACATTTGAACAAGTAGAAGCTGAGCAATCTACATTTCAATTTTGAATTTAAAAAAATTCTCAAGCAAAAAGTATTTTAAGTAGAACATTTTCCTTTGGGTACCACACAAAAAATATACATGAACATCCATGAGGAGCTTCATAGTTTTAGATAGATAGATAGATAGATAGATAGATAGATAGATAGATAGATAGACAGATAGATAGATAGATAGATAGATAGATAGATAGATAGATAGATAGATTTTTGGTAGTTTGATTAATCCAATTATCAGTTTTTCTATTAAGATGTGTCATAATTTCTGCAGAAAAGATAAAATTACTATTTTATTTAAACTGCATAAAACTGAATTGCAATAAGGGTAGCTATTGTTTGAACAAAAATTAGATATCTATCAGTTCAATAAATTTCTGTCTGTAAATCTTATATCTAATCAAACAGTGTCATTGACTTCAGTTCTACATCATCTTGATCCTGGATCCATTTTAGAATGTAGCCATGTAAATTGTTGGATGTTGTAACAATTTCAGTTAAATTACATTATCCTTGCAGACATTCCCTTAAAGTGGTTAAAGGGGCTTCCTTAGTCCCCCTCCTCAGCTGCTTAACACCCAAATCAATTGGCTATTGTCTGCTCTACCCCAATCTTTTAATCACCTTATGCAATGCCATTATGTAACCTGACAAAAGAATGGAGGGTGGCATACTTCACACCTCAGAAGTGTGCCACTGTGATGATGGGGGGGGGGGGGGTCCAATGAAACATCACTGAAAATCAATGGTTACCAAGAGATGAAACTTGAAATGATATATCTACTAGTCAAAATGAAATCTGGATCATGTGATTCGGGCAAGTAGGCCTATGGCTGATTTTGTGCTTTTTGTAAAAAGAATAATTTGAGAAAAAAGAATAATTCCAGTTGATGATTGGATTTTGTGATACATCCATGTATAGGAATCTTGAATCATTGTAAAGCTTTAGAAATTGTACAGGATTAAAATTACTCTAATAATCTATCCATCTATGTATGCATATATCAATCTATCTATCTATATATATATCTATCTATCTACATCTATCTATCTACATCTATCTATCTATCTATCTATCTATCCATCTATCCATCTATCTATCCATCTATCTATCTATCTATCTATCTATCCATCCATCTATCTAGTCTATCTAGTCTGAACTATTCTTATCATAAATTACAAATATGGAATATGGGTCTAAAAACATAAATTATAGATAAGATGTCTCCAACCAAAACCATTGTAAATAGTAAAGCTAAAACAAGGTTTATGCCAGTATATATATATATATATCTTTTAAGACTAAGCAAGTTGCTAGTTAATACAAAGGTTAAATGCTGGTCAAACTTTGGAGAATAACAATAGCTGTAAAGAAAAACAAAACAAGAGAAACAAGTCCCAACTCTGTGTACAGCCTGTATGGGCTACAAAAAGTCATATCTCAGCTTCTAGTTGGCCTAAATCTTTTATTAAAATTGGAAATTTCTTTATTTGTTCAATAAAAGACTACAAAGTTGGTGTCAATGCAGTTTGGACATATTTCTAAGAAAAAAGAAAATTTGTTAAAAAGTTGAGGGTGCTGTGCACTGCTTTTGTCCTCCTTTGTTCCTAGCTTTGGTCACTGGACAGGATTAGTGACACAATGTTACATAACATGAATGGCTGGAGGGGAGGGGTACAATGAAGCACAGACATAGTGTCTCCAGGCTGATTCACAAAAAAAACTGGACCCCTTCCAATGATGACACTTTTACCCCCTAAACAATATTTCTTTAAAATGCTAAAAATACAATTGGAGTGAGTTTTAAAATGAATTAAAAGACAGATTTATCCAATAATGTCTTGAAATATAAAATTACACACTGAAATTTGCAGAAATTGGGTTTGCATGCCAAGTAATTTTCTTTGGTAACCCTCTATATATACATAGCGGTCTTATTGCCAGTCTGTCTTATATGTTTTCCATTAAAGACCAAAATTAAAGTAAGCTGACAGTACTTCATATGTTAAAATGTACATAACTGATGTTAGATTTAAACCATTAAGTTACAATTGAGAGTTTAAGATTTCTTGTCAAAGGATTAGCAGGGAAGACAATTACCCTGTGACATAACATTACATAATCAAGACTTCTCCAGTGCTCCATTCAACAAAAGCCAATCTGTCTGATTCAATCACATTTAATTTTCATGCAAACAACTAAATAAAAGGGGCTGACATTTATTCATCTTCTAAAAATTTACATCACTGAGTTTAGATAATAATAAGTGGGAGTTTTAAAAAGATTTAGTGTCAACATTATAAAATATTAACACACAAATGCATGTTTTTGAATATACTTAATTAATGCTTTGAAAGTCCACATAATTATATATAAAATTTATATATTTCTTCTTGATAATATTTCATGAGGAGATGTAGAAAAAGTAAAATTTAGACATTATTGTGGCAAATTTGATTGACCAGGGCCAATATTTACTGATATATGATTATCTGAAAATCCTTAATATTTATCTAATTTTGTTAATATTGACCTATGCTGCAAATAAAAGTTTTCATATTGTTCAAAATCAGCATGATGATGATGTGAAACATGTCAGGTTTATTTTGACAAAAAAATGTCAACGACTGGTATGACATCAGAAGAAAATGGAGAGTAAATAGACATTTCAATGATTTTTTGCCTTTTTTCAATCATACATTTCAATGGAAAAAATTGCAACAACTCATGCAATGGCTGTGAATATTAGTCAATAGTGTGTCTAACTACAATAAGACCTAAAGTTAACTAACTTACCCATTACCATTTGGCTTTTCATGCAGAAATGTTGGAAAATTGGCATTTTTTCGAATTTTTGGGTTTTTATAAAAATTCATAGGACCAACATTCCAACTGATTAGAGATGTTTAAAGAGGCATAAGTTAGACACCTAAGTGGAAAATTTCATAGATTTAACTTCAAAATTGACTGAATTATACAAGTTTAAAATAATAGTATTTTTTCATATTTTTGGTAAATTGTCGTCCGTTCAACTTTCTCAGAGCATTTAGACCCACAAAAAACACATCTTGGGTATTTAATACATACAATATGCCAATTTCAGTGTCAAAAGTACTGCAGTTTTTTAGCTCTGTCACAGAAACAAAAAAAAAAACAATTTTTTACATTTTTCAATGATTGTGAGAAAAGTATTAATGTCATGGGGATTAGACCTATGAAAGGCTCAACTGGGATAAAAGATACCATATTTACCCAAAAATGATGAATATGCATGCCATAGTCTTGGCTTGACACCCAATACACAAAAAAATTTTTTTTCACATTTTTCAATAATTGTGAGAAAAGTATTAATCTCATGTGGATTAAACCCCTAAAAGGCAAAACTAGGATAAAAGATATAATAATGTCCCAAAAATAAAAAGTATACATTCCATAGTTTTGGCATTACTCCCAATACACAAGTGGGACGCCCGTTATCCGGACGCCCGCCCGTCCGCCCGCCCGCCCGCCGGACGGACAAATTTTCCCAAAGTAACTACAATACCCGTCGGCAATGTATACATTGCCGAGGGTAAAAAAGCAATGTCACCTGTTCTCTTGCTGTATAAATAGTCAATGGCTCTCTCCTTCCCTCTCTCCTTTCTCTCCTGCCTTTCTAAATCCTGCTCCCAACCCCTCAAGTCATATCCGTGACATTTTCACGCAGTTCTGCTCCCCATAATGAGTGGCCATCAATAAATGATGAGTTCTTCCATCGCCTTTCTCTTGAACATGTCAGCTCCTGAACACACTGAACAGGTTGTATAGTGTGAAGTGTTCTCTATAGACTCTATAGACTATAGAACAACACCAACATGCAGAATTTGTAGGTAGATCTACAATTTCTACATCGTTGTTAGATTCACCATCCTCTATAATTTTGGTGTAATCGAATTAATAAAGAGTTGATCTTGATTCTGTAGGATGGATGTACCCTGTGATATTGTGAAGAATTACGTTTTCAATTTGATATACAGGCCTGCTTGAGGTAGTGTAGTTTGTGTTACTACATGATTGTTTCAATCACCTCAACAAAATAATACAAATTCCACTGTTTATGTATTTGAGTGCTTTCTCTTTATGTTATACAAATAATACAAAACTGTATACTAAGAAATATGGATTTTGTTTACATTTGACAGAGTTCCACTTATTTTGCAAGAAATTCAGTTTACCAGTGGTTATCATCCTCACCATTGTCATGATCATCATCATCATCATTATAATCTTCATCATCATCATACATCTGCAGTAACACCACAGATGATCAGTCAATGATAAAATAAGAGAACCTGACCTTAACATGATCTGTTTGGCAGTGTTTCATGCATGCATCCAATGGCATTGACTTTTGCCTTCTGACCTGCTATGACATGCCTTTTCAGAGGCAGTGGACTGTGATGATTTTGACAACTCTAACCAGCTAATTTAGCTTCCTGGAAAATCATAACAGGCTGAAAGTCTAATCAGCAATTAGAAATCCTACAGGGAACTTCGAAGTCGAATTTACTGTATGATGAAAGGTGTAATGAAATTTAAGAAAATATATATAAAAAAATGTTTGGTATATTTTCAGAATTTTATGACAATAGTTGGTTGCCTGTAGGCCTAAATGACTATGACAGAAGTTGGTTACCTGTAGAAAATGATGATAGCGGGTTGGTTACCTGTAATGATGCAGTTAGCCAGCAAAATCTTCTATCAAGATTACCTGTCAAGAGTGTTCTTGATTTGTTTACTAACATTTTTGAATTGGAACAGACGGAGCCCTGATTGGCCAGGTTAATGACTCTTGACCAGCACTCCCTCTGAGGGGGTTCCCTGTGGGACCCCCTCTTGAGTCGTTTGCAAGCTTCTGAAGCAGCAGCAGCAGCTCAGCATCTTACTGCTTTGAATCTTTAATTTTCATTCTGGAACTTTGTACCCTTTACCATGTCTGTGAACAATGACAACTGGGAGCTGGACCGCTGGTGTGAGGAATTCGAAATTACCGACACCACTAAAACACACCTAATTAACAAGGGTTTTGACAGCTATATGTCTATTGGCCTGCTGACTGCTGAGAAGATAAACAAGCTCTTCAGTGGCAAAGTGAATGCCGGCCAGCTACTACTGCTCCAGAGGGCCGTGGAGCTAATTAATCCACCTGAGAAAGAGCAGGAAAACGATAGAAGATCCGACAGGACCCCAAGGAACAATCCCTTGTCTGCAGCCGAAGAACAGGCCCAGATACCAGGTGCATCAATGGACAGGGGCCCCATAGCCAGTACATCCACCGCATCTCAGGACCTCAGTGCCAGACTGCAAGATGGCCAGACCTTGACTGCAGAGGACGTCCTGCAGCTCCTCCGAGGCAACCCTGCTGCTTCCGCCCTGCTGACCCCTCCAGCAGCGTTAGCCCCCCCTAACAGAGGTGAGCCAGTTTATTTGGATCCTTTCCAGTTCGGGTGTGACCGTTATGCCACCAAAAAACGTAACATTCCAGACTTCTTGTCTATGGCCAGCTCCACAAGATCAGATAACCCCACCCTGACTCTTGGGGGTGTCGAGTACACCAGCACAGCAGCCAAGAAGATCCCACATGACAAACTGTCTCAGGCCCAGTACATTGAAGGGGCCCTGCGCATTCTGAAAGCTATGATGACCGAAGATGGCGCCCAACTGGACACAGTGAGTGACTATGTCAACTACCTGATCCAAATAAGTGTATTTGCCCAGTCTTTTCCCTGGATAAACGTCATGCACTATGACAGGATTTACCGGGAACAGCAGCACGGTCAAGGATTTCGTTGGGGCTCAGGCAGCTCATTCATGATGACCAGCATACTGCAAAGACCCCTGTCTGCCACCAGCAACAGTTCCTCTCGTAACAGTAGAAGGCCTGCCACCACCGACCCTAAAAGTGGGAAACCTGTTTGTCTTAAATTTAATGGGACACAGGGCTGTGACTTGGCTAGTTGCAGATTCTCACATGTGTGTCGTGTGTGTTTTGCTCAGCATCCTGAAGTCGACCACAAGAAGATGGCCACTGCGACCTCTGGCCCTGCCCCTCCAAAAAACTAACTGCAAACTGTCATCAGCCCCCCATTCAGCCTCCAGCCCCCTCTGTCAGGGCTTGCTTAGATGCATGGGAACAGGAGCTGGCTGATGACCCTGACAGACAATTTATCTTGGATGGACTCCGAACTGGATTTTCACTAATTGATGACGGAATCCTGGATATACCCTCAGCTTGTACCCCAAACCATAAGAGTGCAGAACTGCCACACAACAAGCACAGAGTGGAAGCCAAGATCAAGAATGAACTTTTGGAGGGTAATTATGCTATAGCTGACACTAAGCCTCGAATTGTTTCAGCACTAGCTGCTATAAACAAGCCTGATGGGGGTATCAGACTCATCCATGACCTTTCGCGCCCCCCTCAAGAAAGTTTAAACGACCTGGCATCAAAAGACGACTGCTGCTACACCACCCTTGATGATGCCTTGATTCATTGCCACACTGACACTTGGCTTGCTAAGGTTGACTTGGCCAATGCCTTCAGATCTATCCCAATCAAAGAGGAGCAGTGGGACCTCACAGGATTGCAATGGAGTTTTAATGACCACGAAACAAGCACCTTCATGGTTGACAGACGACTCCCATTTGGGGCTCGAAAGAGCCCTGCTATCTACAATCGTATCACCAAGGCCATCCAGAGAATGATGTGGCGTTACAACCACAAAGGGCAGGTCTATCTTGATGACTTTGTAATTATTGGCGACAATAAACAACAGTGCTCAGATGCCCTCAACTGCTTAATTAGGCTCCTTCGGAAATTGGGCTTAAGTATAAACTGGAATAAAGTAATCGACCCCTGCAAATGCCTCACTTACTTGGGCATTGAAATTGACATTAAAAATGGCACCTTGCGGTTAGACCCTGCTAAAGCAACAGCTCTTTGCGATCTCATTGAGGTCACCCTTCAACGGAAACGTTTATCCAAGAAGCAAATACAGAGTCTCACTGGGAAACTTATGTGGGCAACTAATGTTCATAGCTTTGGAAAGGCTTTCACTCTTGGATTCTTCCATGCTTTGCGCACTCTGCAACAGCCCCATCACAAGCTGCTTATCACTAACACCCTTCGAAGTGATTTGAAATGGTGGCTGTCATGCTTGCAAACCAGCATTAACACTCGGCATATCTGGGACAAGCGTCCCAGTATCAGCTTTCATTGTGACAGCTGTCTTGTCTCTGGCGGAGCATTTTGCGAGACAGGCGACTGGACCTATGTTAACTGGCGTTTAGACAGGCCCAAATTAGCTGGGCAGCATATAAATACACTTGAACTGGCCATGATCGCTGAGGGCCTAGCCCGTTGGGCCCCTGCTTTCCCTGCAATGCACTTCAACATCTTCACTGACAGCTTTGTTTCAGTCTGCTCTCTCAATGGACTGAAGGCTGGAAACTCTGTGGCGGCCTCACTCCTGAAGGACATTGCCCACACTGCTGTTAAGAACAACATCACAGTCACGGCACACTTCATCACTGGGACCAACAATAGCCTAGCTGATGCAGTTAGCAGGCTGCACTCACCAGGCCAGGCCCAACGCTTTAATGCCCTGCTCAATGCCCTGTATAATGGTCACCCCCGAACATATTGGATTCCCCAGCACATGTCAATCAGGAGCTTCAATTTTCTTTTACCTATGTTCCAGAAATACCAGGACTTGTTGCACAACTGGACTGCGAGGTTGCCTCCCTCAAATCACATGCCCTGGCAGAGGGCACCAGGAAAGCTTATGCCACATATCTGCAGTCATACCTAAATTTCTGCAACTCCCACCAACTGACTGCCCTGCCTGCTTCAACCCTCAACATTGGCCGTTATATTGCATATCTCCACCGGACCAAGTCTCCAGCTTCAATTCCCCAATATCTCACTATTATTCGTCTCCTCCACCTGGAATTTTGCCTCCCCAACCCACTTACTGACTGTCATCATGTTGCCACCCTTATCAAAGCCGCCAAGCGACACAAAGGCACTGAGCCTCATTACAAACTAACCCTGACCACTGCTGATCTAATGCAAATGCGATCATTGCTCAACTTGGAGAGCCCCGCTGATGCCCAATTATGGTCCATTATCCTAACTTGCTTTTTCGCTCTGCTTCGTATCAGCAATGTCACTGCCCCCTTCGTCACATCCTGGGATCCTTCCAAAGTGATCAAGCGCTCAGACATCGCATTCACCACTGATGGTTGCATCATCACCATCAGGTGGAGCAAGACTATCCAATTCAAAGAGAGATTATTCCGTGCAGCACTGCCTCGATGGGGCAATGACCTTTGCCCCACCGCTGCCCTACTCCACTTCCTGGCAACCAGTGGCCCCATACCCCAGGATGCTCCTGCCTGGTCTCTCTCTACCCTGGATGGGACCCTCGCGGTTCCCACCCCCTCATCCATCCGCCCCCGTCTGCAGTCCCTCATTGTGGCTATAGGGCTCCCCCCTGCTGATTACAACACCCATAGCCTGAGACGCAGTGGTGCATCTCATCTCCTCGCAAGTGGAGTACCCATTGAGGTGATAAAGACATTGGGAGACTGGAAAAGTGACTCAGTCTTCAAGTACCTGAAGCCAACCCCTTCCCAACGGCTGGCTCTTGCTAACAGGGCCTTTAACCAATGACTCTATACCAAATCAATGACACTACTCTTACCAAAGGTTCAACAATTTATACAACTGTACTACTTGGGTTGGGATTTTTGTTTTATCATGTTAATTTTCTTGTTCTCTAATTCTACTTTGTCATTTCGGTAAATTTAATTATGTATCATTTAATCATTGTTTATTGTATGTATCTGTAGTTGGTCTTGACTTGTCATTAAATTTTCCTTGCCAGTCTATGTTGTGTCTGTTCTTTAATTCAAGATTTGTTTACTAACATTTTTGAATTGGAACAGACGGAGCCCTGATTGGCCAGGTTAATGACTCTTGACCAGCACTCCCTCTGAGGGGGTTCCCTGTGGGACCCCCTCTTCAGTCGTTTGCAAGCTTCTGAAGCAGCAGCAGCAGCTCAGCATCTTACTGCTTTGAATCTTTAATTTTCATTCTCCCACCCTGTTCCCTCCCTCTCAAAAATGTTGTCAAATTTTGCCATGCTTATTCTGTAGGGATTTTTGTTTTATCATGTTAATTTTCTTGTTCTCTAATTCTACTTTGTCATTTCGGTAAATTTAATTATGTATCATTTAATCATTGTTTATTGTATGTATCTGTAGTTGGTCTTGACTTGTCATTAAATTTTCCTTGCCAGTCTATGTTGTGTCTGTTCTTTAATTCAAGTGCGCTATATTGCTGTGCCTTTTCGCCCAAGGTCACAAAACGATCACCTTTTCTTTTCCAAGGTCATCAAGATGAAAGTGAGGTTAGCTTCATGATAATATCAGTGCTTATTAGATGGGGTCTTGTTAAGTTAAAACAGTGCCATTTCTCTAATAAGGGGCTATACCTGATTTATGTGTGTTCAGGTTAGGCAAAATGCACTAGATGCAAAAAAAGTGAAATAAAGTGAAATTAAAACTTGGTCAAAATCCAGTTGTTATCCGGATTTTAAATATAATTATATGAAAACATATATATAATATAATCAAAAGTAAATGAATAAGTTTTCAGTAAGTTTGTAAAATGGAGCAAAATGCATGATTGCTGGCCTTTTTCTTTTTTATTCATTTCTCCTTTTTATATGAACATCATGTTTAGGTCCCATAAAAGTCAAAACAGCAAGTCTTGGCATTTTTACATTGGTTCTGGTTCCATTCTATGGTTCTGGCACAACAAAGCACCCTGTGAGAGGGCAGGTATGGCATTGTATGAGAGGGCAGAAGGCATTTAGAAAGGCATGCAATACAGTTTTGTTTTTTCTAACACAGCTCGGAAGAAGTATTGTAGTGCGTGACCTTGAAGGTCAAAAGGTCACAGGGTCATTTGCTAATCATGGTCATATAGGGGTGACAGGGCTGGTGGGGAGCTTGGGTAGTGAAAGTGAATGGAAGGCATGTGTTGTGCTGAGACAAAAAGTGTAAAGCAGTTTCAATAAGCATGGGTTTCTTTCCAACTTGCAATGTAAAATTTAAACTTTAAATCTGATTTGTTCATGGATTAAGCAGAACCAGTCAGATTAAGATTCTGTTAAAAGGAAACCTAGCTAGTTCATGAGACCCTCATGCTTATTCAAACTGTTGCAATGCACCGATGAAAACTTTCCATCACATTCTAAATGACTAAAGGAAAATAACAATAGCTTTGGTAAATTCTGTTCTAGCACCTCATCGTTACTTGTGCTGGAGCATCTTGGGATAATTTCAGATGATGTATGATCAATATGAATACTAAATACTGAGATGAAATTTTGAAAAATCGTGGAGCAAACACCACTCTCTGTTACGATGAGGTTTGTAGTGCCTGTGGGGGCAAAAAGATTCAATTTGGAGCAAAAAAAGAAAGTTTGTCAAAAAATGAGTGAAACACGAAACAAAAAGTCCAAAAAAAAGTAGAAAAACTGCTCCACACTTCTGTGTGCGAGTTGATGGTTTGAATGACGTCCTTGTTTACGTGGTCATGACGTCATGGACGTTGAACAAGCCACGTCAACAGGGTGTCAAGTTAATTTCTCCATTCTCACAACAATAGTTATTTATCCTTGGGTTGCGTGATGACGCCCCATCCATCTATCGCACGCAAAGTCACTGGCTGCGCTGGGGGATTGCTGGTTCGGACAGGCAATGGGGCGATATGCTCAGTATGGTCTTTGGTGGATATGGGGAAGTCGGAGATACAGGCATGGGCCTTGTGAGTTAGGCCTAGATATAGTGTTGTGTTGTGGAGGCCTTCGTGTACATGTAAACAATCTATAGTAATTGTTCATAAGTATAGTGTTTGGGATATGAAATTTGATTTGGCACTGACTGACTGACTGACTGACTGACTGACTGGCTGGCTGGCTGACTGACTGACTGACTGACTGACTGGCTGGCTGGCTGGCTGGCTGGCTGACTGACTGACTGACTGAGAATATGCATCTAAGCTATACGTGTCCTTGTACTGACTGATCTACAGCTTATAAACTTGAATACTCTCTAATTCTCGAGGGATTGACTGACTGATGACTGACTGACTGACTATATGGTGACAAATAGCATCCTCTGATCTGGGCTATCTAAACTATCCACAAAACCACTGAGCACTGCAGAGGATCCATACCACCCAAGGCAATTGTTGTGTGAGGGACCCCCTTGAATCTCTCCTATGGTAAGATAGAGATGCCCCGAATGATATCCATGCTGTAAAAAATACTAAAAATAGAGTGAAAATGAAGTAAAAAGCCAGTTGAAGATGTATTAGTAGTTTGCCCGGGGCAATCGAGGCTTCTCTATGCCATGTGATGGATCTTTTTGCACTGTCAGATTTAACTGGCCCTGAGTTATATTGGTGATTTTGATCACAGATTTATGATAGAAAAAAACATTTAAGTTTTCCATTTTTTGCTCTCAATTGATTTATCTGATGCTGGGCTCAGTTAGTGTCAACCTTGGCTGATGGAGTCCATATCACAGAGTGGCACCAGTGGTTCGGTTACATCTACAAGTGCTGGATATGGGGTACAGTATCAGTACATGTATACAATGTACTGGATACTTTTATAACTTAATGGTTTGAATCGTTAAATCAATTTGGGTTGTTTGGATCCAGGATTGTACTATCAAAGTATACTGGAAAATCTGGACAATCAGGGCAACTGTGATTTATTTTATAATCACTGCATGAAGGATTTGAGGTTCCTATAGCATTGTTTTCCGTTCTTATTTGATGAACACTGGGTATATGGTAGTAAAAGTTTATTCCATACATGATTGTCTGTTTTTTTTTTGTCAGTTTGCCATATTGTGCCTTGTGCTGGGAAGTAGACATACCTATAGAAATGTGGAATACTTCCCGGCCAAAGCAAAAAACCAGCTTTTCATGAACGTTTTCATATTCATATAGACCCCTTCCTGCATGATGTATGCTACGCCAGTTATCCATTCCTATTTGTGGGGCCGTGGATCACCCACCCGGGACAGGGCGGCCAGTTTGTGTGGCGCCGCACTTCTTCCCCCATCACAAGGGATTTTCCGCCGTGCCAAGTCCGATCAGTGCTACTCGGGACAATGTCAGTTCAAAGAAAGAAAGGGGAGGGTGGGTTATGAGTGGTCGGCATTATGGCCCCCTTCACTGGAGTGTAATTGGCCTGTTCAGTCCAGGCCAGCTACTAAGCCTTCAGGATCAGGTATTGAGGAGGGGAGGGGTGGAGGGGGGAAGGGGGGGGCGCTTTGTGATTGCTGTGATCTATGCTGGTAGGTGGCCCTTGCTTGTTAGTGGACCTCTTTGGCACCCACCCCTCCCCATTTTCAGTGGAGGATTTAAGGATTTTGTGGATACATAGTTAGTTCACGAGTATCGTTTTGGTGACTTTCTGAAGGCTATACTATATTTGTTAGGGAATCGAAGTTAAATAGCTGAAAGTATCAAACCTGCTGGAGCTGGTAGATTGCCCGAATAATGAAAATGTATGTGGAAAGCACTAAGGCTTGCAAATTTCAGAAATTTGACCAATTGTGAGTTGAAATTTTAAATTTGTGACATTGGGTGCTTGAGACGGTTGACATGAACCGCCCCCCTCCAACCTTTACTCCCCTAGCAATTAGTTAATATCACAAATCCGCCTCTGTGACTCCCCCAAGTACCCCCTCAACCATTCACACTGCCCACACTGCCCTCTCCTTGCATGGTCCCACTTAAACCCAAACAGACTGGGCGTCACAACTGCCACTGCTGACTACTTCATCCTTCTCTCTCTGCTGCTGGAACTCTGCTAATTGGCTGCCTGGCCCTTTGATGTCCATCACCTGCTGCCCAGACCCTTGTCTCCGCATCAGTTGCAGCTGCTACAGCCTTGGTGGAGTTGCTAGAAGTTCGGCTGATGATGCTGATGTTTGGTGGTGGTGGCGAAACTTCATTTTGCTTAATTGTGTTGTTACGCCACAAAAGTTGTCTGGAAATTCCTGATTTCTGATGAAATAATTAACCACTTTTACTCTGAAGATCTATTGAAGTCATTGTATAATCAGTCATTTGTGACATGACAGTGATTGTCACAAAGGAAATGATCCTTCAAATGGGAAATTAAGAGTTCTTTTTGAAATGCACGGAGAGAACAGTCATGGTATAGTGAAACAAGAGCAGCCTACTTTGTTGTTTCTTGTTAGGCCTACTTCCAGAACGAGAGATAGGTTTAGATTTTGTGATAATTTTACATTCATAACTTTGTCATTCTGGCGTTTCTTTTATTCTATGCTAAATGGATTAGCACGTAGGAATTTTATATTCAAAATCTGTTCTCCCAACTTTCAAATGTGTTCTTGCTTTTTTACGTGTCCAAACTAAGCTTTTCCTACGTTCATTAAGGGCAAAATGATGAGGTCTGAGTTAGTTTAACATAATTAGTGGATGCCATGAAATCAGTTAAGCAACATCTCTGGGTGATTCCACTGATGAGAAACGTGATGGACGGCGAATTTGACGTTACTGGTGACGTCGTGAACGCTGCCCCATGACGTCGTGACGCTCCTTTTGACGTCTGAGACGTTCAATGGAGCGTAGTGGACGTGTGCTGTATCGTAGTGAGCACTCAGCATGACGTTAAGAAAATTTAAAGGAGGGTTTTCTTAATTGAACCTGTATGAGGGTAATTATTCTTTCCCTCCCTCTTTCTTTAATTGCCCTGCTTGATTAATTCTGCATCTGATGGGTATAAGGTTTGACAGTAGTTAGCATAAGTGGTTTTGCTTGTAGGCTGGACGAAGGTTGGCATATTTTGAGAGATAAGGTACTTGTATATGATTTTAGTCTATTGCAATCATGATGATATTATCAGTGCTACAGTCCTACACCTACTATTCTGTTAGGTGTTGTCATCTTTCATACAGTGGCGAATCCAGAGTGGGGTATGGTACCAGGTACTCTGGATCGGCCACTGTCTTGGTATAGGCTTATAACAATTTGAATCCAGCAATATGGATTATTTTACAGAATAAATGAAATTCCTGTTGGGTATAGAGACTATAGACGTAAAATTATATTGATGAGATATTTTTGGGGATCCATGACCAAATTAATATATTTCTGACTGATGCCCTGATTCCAACTGCATTTTGAGATATCAACATCTTGATTGGACCACTGAACCTGCAGGTTGCAGCCGCTAACAGAATACACGTGTATCTGTATGTATGCCAGTGTGTCTGTATTTGATTACTACCAATCTTGCTAATGAGGGCCAATCGTGACCAATAGAGGGGCAGGTCTGTATCCATTAGAATTAGGAGATGAAGAAATGAAGCCAATATGCCCAAGGCACATGCTATGGAATACATCAGATAGGAGCTTGTTATCAGGGGAGATAGATAATGGAAGATATGCAGGTGGCAATCAGACAAATCATTGTTCGTAATTTAGGTTTACCTGAGAGTCAAAGCCAAAAAATTGCATAGCATTCAAAAATTGATAAAAATTCCAAGTCAGGTAAATAGTTTGTCACACATCCAACTGGAGGTGCAGCGTGGCCGATGCACTTATACTGATACCGATACAGGGTGCTTCCATATCGGTATCGGTGGTATAGGCCCCAAAAATCCAAAATTGGTATCGGATTGGAATCACTGCTGCATGGAATCCTTATCAGAATGGCATCGGTATGGGGGAAATACCATCATCGGTATCATTATCGGAAGTGAAAATCTGCTGTCGAATAGTAAATCGGTGCATCCATACGTATGCAGCTTTACCTGACATATCTTCCAATTTCGAAACATTTCTTTTCAATTGAAAAGCAGTATGCTGTATTAGGTTGACAAGTTGCAGGCTATTTTTGGCACCAACAAGTGACTTTTACAAATTATGTTGACATGTTCAGTTCAATGAGTGCTTTGAAGCTTTTCACCCTCTCAGCTGCTATTTTGTATGTTTCTTGAGGCATGAGGGAAAAAATATCAAGTCCTGTTATTTGTTGGTTCATTTTCCTTAGTGACATGTTAAATAATTATCTTTATAAATTAATAATGGGAGATCTGTTTGTGCATTTTGGAGAACGCTTTGTAGTAACATTTTGTGGCAGTTTGGAGAAGGTCATGTAACTTGAATAAGCAAAATGAGAAAGGAAAAAAGTTGAATCACCAAAATTTGCACAATGTAAAATGTTAGAGAACTGCATTATGTCCTTTTGGCATCCACACAAGTCTTGATGTTCATTGTCTTGACAAACTTTAAATGAAACTGGTAAGAAATTCAATAATAAAGTGTTTGAAACAAGTCAAAATGCCATTAGCCCAAGGCTGAAGTGCTCATGAAAATTTCATGCATTCACACCTCGTGTATCTTTTAATTAAAAGTAACGTAAAATGCAAATGTTGACAGAGTTTGAAAATTGTATTCTTTCAGAATTGTAACTTGCGCCTTTTGCTGTTGATTTTCACTGAACTTACAACATACCAAAGCCCTATCCTGGCACCCTAGCAAGCCAATGTATCTTGGTGGTATATGCATGGATATTAGTCCTGGGTTGAATGTTTTAACTTGATAATTCCCTCTCTTCATATATTCGGTGGTCCCTGTCTTGTCAGACCACCTTCTACTGCCATGAAGTGGTCTCTGGTAGGGTCTATATTCTCTCCAGGGTGTGCAAAATTAACCAAAATACCCCTAATTAATGCGTCATTTATATGGTCACACATATGACAAGTTTGCCTTGTGACAAGGGTCTTACAACGCAGGGACCAGTGTCGTGTATAATGTGAAGCTTGAAAGTTCCTGATGCAATGTATTACACTTGATTGACAGTCTGAGACAACCAAAAAACAGTCTCAAGACTTGTGGCGCAGGCTTTAAACCCATTGGTGACAGGTCATGAGGCAAATGCCCCAACCTTTTCACCTACCCCAGGGGGTATACCCACAATTGTTTTTTTTTTGTTTTTTGTTTTTTTCACTCATTTCTTCCTGAATGTGTGGTTCAGTAAAATAACCTGCACAAAGTGGTAAATATAATTTCATAGGGTTCACAATGAATGCTGAGGATTTAGTTATTGGCAGTTTGCCTTGATTTGTAACTTTTAGCAGCTAAGGTTATTTGCAAGATATTCTTAGATTTAAGGGTGATCAAGGCAATATTTATTTTTTCATTGAGTCGAAACTTGGAGCAAGAGACATCTTAATTTCACCATATTATGCAAAGCTCTGAATTTTGCCATGTTCTGCAATGCTAATGGCAAATGGTTCGGAAACTTCTGCTCCACATATTCCACCTTCACAAGTGAGAAAGTGAACATTTTAAGAGGTGGCTGATTTGACAAATGGCTTGTCAGCACCTGCATGCTTTCCAGTTGGCCGACCTCTGTTAGTTTTGGCCTTGGGAGAGTGGACATCACTCAGTAGGAGGGAAGTGGGCATTAGTTAGGGGGGGTGTACTAAATGACTAGTGTGCACTTAGTACATCATCAATCAGAAGACAGCAGCACTTAAAAGATCCAAGTGTGTCCTTTAGTGTCCCTGGTCAATTTGTCTTTGCACTTCATCAATTTCAATTCAGTCACTTCGATCTTGGTATTTTGATCTTCCCAGGGACAAGGAATTCTGAAGCTGTACTTGAGTGACTTTTGATGCGTTGGTCTGTACATCTCTTCTGGATCTTCTCAGATACTGGAGACTGGAGACTAGCATTTGGTATTAAGTAACTATTACATATAACAAGAATTAGACAGACAGTGTTGTGACTAATGAGTCATGGCTGTTTCATTTTCCAACAAATCATTTTGAGATGTCATGCTGTGCCTCCTCCTTTCCATGCCAGGGTGCATGTGATGGTAAATGTTGGACGTAATGCCTCAACCATCCATCCGTTTTGGGGGATGCCATACGTATTCACTCTTTATTTTCTCTATACATTGTACTAAATCACTCACTTAGATACTTTTACTTTATTGTGTTCCAACTGTATATCGTGTAAGGTGACAGTGATTGTCCTTCAGGGATGACATAATGAATTGTGGCCAATGTCATGGTGATTGTCCCTCTGACCTCTTGGTATAAATCACAAGACTAGAGTGACTATACATGGTGATCAAGACTTTGCCATATATCACTTAATGGTCGGTAAATCACTTACTCCAAGATTAATTAATCACTTAGTCGAAAGAAAAATTAATGGTTTGAAGCTGTGAGAAGAAATGAAGAAATAATGTAGCAAGGTTCTAAAGTTGGAAGATAGATAGGTCTATATAGATAGATAGATAGATGGGTAGATGGATAGATAGATAGATAGATCGATAGATCGATAGATAGATAGATAGATAGATAGATAGATAGATAGATAGATAGATATAGTGAATTCCAATACATGATTTGAAGTTTCCACGCACCATATTTTCCCCTGACTTGTAACTTGTGAACTTTCGCTGTTATACATTAGATACAAACTGTGAAACAGTATCCAGGAGTATAATGATTTAATTCCTAATTATCTGGGATCCTCTTAGAATCACATGCTGGGCTGCACCTGGCCATCCTATCACCTGCTGCAGTACCTCAATACCTCCTGCATCACCTCAGCATCCCTATATTACCTCCTGCATCACCTCCTGCCTCACATGCCAACCTCCTGCAGTTGCTAGAGGCCGCATCTTAATTAGTTGATAAACACAAGCTATGTTCATCTGTGAGCATGGCCCACTGCCTGCAGGAACCTGCAGGGGCCTGCAAGGAGAGCAGATACAGGAGATATTGCAAGATACCAGCTACAAGGTAGTGCAGATAGTTGCTTAAAAAGGTCACCCATATTCAACCAATAGATAAGGTTAATCTAGAGGAGTTACAAATTCTACTCGGATTTCAGCCCACTGCTGTTTGCTATCTTTTTGCCAGATATTGCCGCAGGGTCATGGGGATCAGAAGAAAAATGATAGAAAACTACATGAAGGTGAAATACTGGTAAAGCAAAGAAAAATAATCTTAACCTGACTTATTGGCCATGTCCAACATAGATATGTTGCACTCTATTAAGCCTGATAAATATATTGCATGTATCTTATTACCTGTAACTAGCAGAATGTAGAGAAATAAAAGAAGGGGGGATACTATCATGTTCAACTAATTGCAATAACAGAGGACATAGAATCTGATAGTTCTTGCATATATTGTATTTTGCAGGAAATAAAATCCATAAAATGTGACAGGAATTCTCAAGTTCCAGTAGATTGCTCATGGAGGCAATGATACTGATAGCTTTTGCTGCTGCCTTGATCATCATGCTGAACCTCCCAATGTTTGGGGTGGCCTAAAACTAGGAGATACCCAGGGGACCAGGGGGAATTCAGGGGAGCAGAGGGAGGGGAACTCAGGGGAGTCTGCCTCACAATATTTATACAGCATTTCAGGCATGCTCTGTGTGTTTTTAGAAGTCTGTAAAACACATCTCCCCTTACACTTGGCTGCTGTTATGCCTGTGTTATGCAGTTGTGATCATTCTGAGCATGCTTAACCACCCAGGGGATCAGAACTGCACCTCCTGTAAGCTCCTGCAGCCTGCAGTTGGTCCTGCAGTAGCTCCATGCAGTGAGGCCTGCAGTAACTGTAGTTATAGACCTGCTGCAGTAGCTCAAGGAACTATGGCCTCCAGCAACACCTTGTAAAATGGCTTACAGCAGATTTGTAACAGTGTAACGAATGCAGATGATTGTATGACAGTTTCAGTTTTGAATGAGTGAATTTCATATTTTCTGGAATTGATAGCTTCATATTCCCTATTAAAGGTATTGGAATAGAAATTCTTGTGAACTGTTATGCAGTTTCTTTGTTGCCAAGGAATTTGTGTTAAGCTTCATGCCTGCCATTGTCATTGCACACCTGTCGACTGTGCCAACAACCAATTTATGGATTTATACATGTGCATTTATACTGTATGAGGCTTTTAGTTGAAAAAGTATATTGCTGAAAGTAGAAATTTGCATTTATGATTGATTTACGTACAATACTGATTCAGAAAACATGTTGTGTCCATTTTACAGTCAGTGCTCTCACAATGTCATGTATTGTTTGTTTTGCCACCATGGTAAACTTGTGTCAAAGTCAATATTTGTATTTAATTAGTGAAACTCCACTTGAGCTTTCATAATGTCCATGTAATTATCTGCATCGTACTATTGAGTATTGAATGGATTAAAGAAATTTTATTTCTATAGTCGGCCATTCGTTGTCTTATCAACATTTAGTATTGCCATCTTGGTATGGCATCTTTAGGTATCGTATGGCACCAGTGGTATCCGGTGATACATCAGGTATCCAGTGATACATCAGGCATCCAGAGATACATTTGGCATCCTGCATCTCGGATGGTTTGTGGGAGGATCCGGATGAGGAGGCAAATGGTCCAGGATGCCAGGAGGATGCCATTGGGATAGGTTATATCTTTGTGCTTAGCTGGTTCCAGTTTTTCTAAGACTTTATCAGAGGCGGAGAGCAGCAGGGCATGGAGACCTTAGGTGATGTCAGTGCTCCTTAAATGTGGCATTGCAGAATCATGGTGCCCTGAGATGCTCAGAAATGCTTAGAGATGCTCCGAAATGCCTCCTGAGATGTTCTCTGAGATGCTCTGAGATGTCAAGATATACCCATTTCAAATTGCTCTCAGATGTGTGTAAATGCTAGCACATGGAGGGTCTTATGGCACCCCAAGAGGCAAGGCTCATTGTGGCTGCATGAGTGTGGTTTGCTGCCTTTGGCTCATTGGCTCACTGTACAGGCCACCATGGCTCTGAAGTTCTCTACCAAGCTGAGCTGTGTCTGAGCCATTGCCCACTGGCTCCACTGGCTCCTCTGGCCTATTGGCCCATAGCTTGTGTAATTATCAATTAGTGCATAGGTCTCAAGACATACTTTCAGCTCCACTTCAAAATGATCTGTATCCATGGCTGCAGGGCAAGTAGGGGGCAAGACATGCAGTGGTATTTTTCACTGGTCTTTGCTCCCCTTTGCTCAGTTTGCTGCTGCCAGAGTTTACAGACAGACTGGCACCCTGCAAAAGACTTGGGCCATTTCACACGATTCCAGAGCTACCACCAGAGGCACCAAGTGCCACCAAATATCACACACAAGTTGAAGTGCCCTCACAACTTACTCATAAGTAACAACCTTTTATGCTTTTCTGAGTTTTCTCTTCTTGTAGCTTCAGGTCATGCTGTCTGCACTCTGTCATTCCTCATACTCTCCTTGCAGACCTGGCTCCAGCATCTTTGGCAAGCCTCCCTAATCTAATTTGTTGCACAGTTTAACACACTTTTTCTCTGCCTTTGTCAAGAGCATTTTGACTCTCTTTGATAAAACAAAGGACAAAATACTCTGTTGGGATGGAGAATCCTTGAGAATCGAATATGTCATGGTTATTGATAGTATTGTAGGATTATTGTATGCCAAAGATGCACATTTTTGGAATGTACCGATACTATTATCGGTATCGGTGGTATCGGCACCCAAAAAGCAGTATCAGTATCAGATCGGAGACAATGCTCACATTTAACCGATGATGTCTGATATCGGCGGTACCGGCAACCAAATACAGTATCGGCATTGCATCGGAAGTGAAAAAGTGGTATCGATGCATCCCTAGTGCATTTATTTCCTTAACCAAGCTCAAAATGACGTTTTGGTACAATTTTACACTCTCCAAAAAGTATGTCTGTTGAATGTGATACAGTGTGCAATATTGTAAATTCTTCAAAATACCCAGCTGTTATATTTGAATAATTATCTTTGTGGAATTATTTGTGGGATCTGCGAATATCTCTGTCTCGCCAGGGGTAAAAACCATGAAAATTGCTAATCTTCCTTATCAGGCCAGAAATGCGGAGACCTGTTTATAATGAGCTGGAGGGATCAAAGTCAGACAGCCTGACAATTAGGCTCAGATCAAACATATGCTTTTGCCAAGAGAATCACTGACCCCACGACCCTATATCTGACGATATGACAGGCCAGTCAAGCGATGCTCCATGCTCTAGACTCTGGGGGAAACCTCAGCTAGCTTTACTTCAGCTGTACTTGGGGTCTCCCTCCATATGGTTCACATATTACATGAACTGTTGTCCTGATACAACTTTCGTACAGTGGAGAGTTTTGTGTAAGATCATGTAGGCATAAAGTTAGTTTAATCAGAAGATTTCTTTGAAAGGTTTAGGACTTCAGGTCTTTTTGGAAATTTTAATTTAATCATTAATAACTGCAGATATTTTGGGGGAAGAGGCTTTGCTGTGAATTGTTTTTGAAAGATTTTTCAGACTGGATCTGAAAATATCTCAAAACTTTTTGTGAGGTGTGTGTTGAAAAGTTTTGTGTTGATGACAAATTTGAATCAGTTGCACTATAACTACTGCGAAATCTCGTATGTGCCAAGGATTTGTTATCCTTATTTTGGAGAGTGTTCTTGGTTCTAGCCCAGAGATTCCACTGCATTTTCCAGTAGTATTGCCACTCACGCCAGGGGTTACAGTTGAGACTAATTTCCAGGGCCCTAAGTGGCAGGTTGGAGAAACTTTTACTGACTTCTCAACCTTCTAATTCCATGCACCCACCTGACTTTAAAATTACACTCAAATTATCTGCTATTTGGGGATAATTGTTTATTGAAGAAGTCCTACTAGATAGTAATTATGAGACAGAATAGCAATATGTATGTGTGCAGTGTCATTTGGTTTGCATGCATTTTCCTGGGGTCCATGTGATTCTGTCTATCATCCCACTACTATCATTGCTGTCACCAGTAAAATGGGTTTATACATGGCATTTTAATATAATTTTAGTGGCATTTCGTGTGTTTGGGAGTTAAATGGAATTTGTAGCATGGCATTTGAGTGATTTTACATGTTTTACATAAACTAAAGTTGCACAAAACACTGACTTTGGTGATAAGAAAATGACAAAATAACTACACTTGATGTAATGTTATAGTGTGTCGAAATACATTCATCATGACAGCAGAGTATTAAGAGGATGGTCCATCATTTTGCATGGCAGTGCTAATGCCTGTAATATATACTAGTGGTGCTGTATGCATACGGAGTGTATATATTTACAATTATTTGTCAAGGAGAGATAAGGATTTAATTGTGTGTGTATTTTATGTGTAATGAGGGGTCATGTTATGTATTACTGTCAGTCTGAAACTATCTCATGTAGTGACTCCTGAGTCACTTCTTATGGTTACTCCAAGAAGCTTCACATGTGAAGACACTTCAAGAGAAAGCCCTATGGAACAAGGCTTGAGCTGGAGTGTTATTAAATCTTTTCAAAAACTGTCAGCCTGTTATGTCAGACATTTAAGATGGTGTTTGGGAGCAGTATTTTTGTGGCGAGGTGCAACATGATTCTTGAGGTATCCAGGATTACTGTAGCAACAAAAGGCAGGAGTTGTTGCTTATAATTATGATACACAAGGTCCAGGGTGATTGTTGGAGATTTTTCAAGATTGTTGTCAGATAGACAAAGTAATGGTTGTCAAGAGAGAAGAGGCAATAGGTTGAAGACAGAAAGAGAGACAGCAGGCCAGAGGTTATCAGCCCTACCTTCCCCTAATAAATTCCACAGCCTCTAATTCATGGTTCGTGTTACTGGCATCGTTTTCACTTCACCTTCTGCTCAGCGATTGAACCCTGGTCTCCTGACAATCAACCACACTCCTCAGAGTCTTGTCTGTACCCTTACAGGCTCTAGAGCCATGCTTTACTCTTCTTTTCTGATGTGCTACATTTGCACACTCAAATAACAATTTGACTTCTGAAGGCTTTGGGATTAGGAGAAACACTAACTGCAGCCCCAAATGAAGAAAAAGTTTGATATTTGTTCAACAGGAATGGACTATAACTATATATGCGCCCAATGGCAATGAACCTCAGTCAGGTCTGCATTCAACAGTAATTGACCGCAGCTATATCTGCATTCGACAACAATGGACCGCAGCTATGTCTGTATTCAACAACAGTGGACCGTAGCTATGTCTGCATTCAACAACAATGGACCACAACTATGTCTGCATTCAACAGCAATGGACCGCAGCTATGTCAGCATTCAACAGCAATAGACCGCAGCTATGTCTGCATTCAACAGCAATAGACTGCAGCTATATCTATAATCGACATCAATGGACCGCAGACAGCAATGGTCCGCAGCTATGTCTGCATTCAACAGCAATGGTCCGCAGCTATGTCTGCATTCAACAGCAATGAACCTTAGTCATGTAGCATTCAACAATAATGGACTTCAGTCTGATCTGCGTTCAACAGCGGAGAACCTGCGTCAGGTCTGCATGCAATGGCCCTGGACCTCAGCTATGTCTTATTTCAGTGGCAATGAGTCCCAGTCAGATCTGCCTTCAACAGCAATGTACCTCAGTCATATCTGCATTTTAAAAACAAAATAAACCTCAGATGAAAAATCTGTTCTTCATTCAACAACATTGGGGTCAGTAGCCCCCAATTTTCCATTGATTTCTAGGCTATCAAGCATCACCTGCAACAGAGCCCCTATCCTTTACAACATGACATCTCCTATGTTTTTTGAAATAACAAAATGTTCACAAGCTTCAGTGTACATAATAAAGCTATACCAACAGGTATGTATTCCATTACATTGGTTCACAGATGTTCCTCTGTTCATCTCTTGTGTTGAGACAAGTGCCAATGTTTATTCTTGGAACTCCAAACTTGTTCATGGTTTCAAATTTCTTTAAAATCTTGGAACACCAAGAAACTTAAGATATCAAAGTTTGTTGTTAGTTGCTAATTAGGAAAGTTACACTTGTAGCTGAAAATTGTTTATTTTCTTTCAGGGTTCTTGTTTATCTATCTATCTATCTATCTATCTATCTATCTATCTATCTATCTATCTATCTATCTATCTATCTATCTATCTATCTATCTATCTATCTAACTGTATATCTATTTATCTATTTATCTATCTATCTATATATCTATCTATCTACCTATCCTTCTATCTATCTATTTATCTATCTATCTAACTAACTATATATCTATCTATCTATCTATCTATCAGAATTGTACCTATTTGTCTATTTATAATACTTCTATCACTATCTATTTATAATACTTCTATCACTATCTATTCGTCTATCTATCCAGTTCACCTGTCTACCTGTAGCTGTTTTATCTCACTGCTATACTTCAATTGAAATTAATTGGTACATTTAATCCATGCAAGATCAGTCATGGTATAAACTGCAGATTTCAATAGATCAGGGTTGTTATTGCTGTAGGCTGTTTGGCCCAGTGGTTATGACCCTTCTTTCAACTTGTAACTTCGAGTGGAGCGAAAGTTTAGTTGAATCTTTAAAACCTCCCTTCTGTCTCTTGGGGGCACTGGGGGTAATCTCCGAAGAGATTAAAGTGAGGATTTAGCTAAGAAGGTAGTCTGAAGTTTAGATTATGTTTCAGCTGTGTTTGTTTTTGTGAAGGTTTATTTGTTAGCCCGAGGCCGACAGCCGAGTAGTGACCGCGACGTTGTTTGGGCCACAAAAACGTCCTCACGCTGCGACTTCAAAGAGGCAACGACGTTCGGGTCGCCCCCAAATGACGCGGAAAATTGCAAGATAAACACTGGGACTGAGCGGTGCCATATTGACGGCCGTGATGGATTTCGTCTTAGCCACTAATTTGCAAGACTTTTTCCTATTTTTTTTTCACCAAAGTCTTCCGGTTAAAGTAAAATGTACGTTTGGAACTTTGAAATCAGAAGTCATTTTGGCAACAAATTGAACAGCCGATGATTTCCTGCTGTATGTTCAATGTTCATAATCTTCATAACTCAACACTGTCTTGTATCATAATCTGAAATGGACTACACAGCATGAGAAACTATCTTAGAGATATCTCTGTCATATATTGGTATATCTTTATCGGTTGACTTTATCTCAAAGAGAAAAGTCTGAAGCAAAGTCAGCCAGCAAAATGAGCAAATGGAGGAACAAATTCTTTAAGCATGACATCATGTCAGAGACATGAAGTAAGAATTCTTGGAACATCTCTCTTTATGAGCTTGAATTCTTCCTCTCATCTTGGTTCTGGCGGCAAATCACTGGGATGAAGTTGATTGGACTTGATTGGGGATCTGGCCGCCAGGTGGCTTTCACAACCAATCAGATCTTTGCTTGGGATTCCAGGGGATTCCCTGGGATTGCCCTCATCACCTCAGCTTTGGCCAATCCACCTCAAAAGGTCGGCATCACCTCTTGATCACCTCGGCCCACCCAACCTGTAAATCTGCTGTAAGCTCTTGACTGCTCCTGTCATCTCCTCCCCTCCCTGGGGGTTGAACCATCTAAACCACCTACTTTGGATCCGCCACTGAAAAGAGGCAGAAATAATGATGAGGTGGTGACAGAAATAAGTGCACCTGAATCATCTTAAACAAACCTAACAGAGCACAGTGGGTGGGCAGGTTATTTAATTGGCTGTCTGTGTGAAATTTCACAAACATGTCAAATCACCAAAAATACACTTACTGTATCAAACAGGGCGATCTAGTCTCTTTGATGTTATTTTAAAGAACACAATTCTGACAAAATGTAATAATTATAAAGAGTATTGGCATAAACAACAGAATAACAGCCAAAAATGTTGGGAGATTTTTGCTGTCTGAACACCTTTTGAGTAAAATATCATCTGCCAAATATACAAATGATAAATCATACTGAGAGCATACTCAATTCCTCTTGAAGGGAGGGGGCATACCTGCCCTTTTAGTCTAAACAAAAGAGGACCTCCCAGCTAGGAACTGTTGTGAACACTCTCAACATTGAGGCTGACAACTTCCTTAGAATACAGCCATTAATTTGGCTACAGGCTAATTTATATCAAGCTAACAACATTCTGAAAATGTTGCAACTCCTCTCTCTCTCTGTTTCATTTATATTTTCTTGGTTTCTTGTTAGTTTTCTGACAACAATTTATTGATGAGTTCATTATATCTGGCATATTTATCATCATAAGTCGTCTCCAACATTCTCTGACCTTAGTTTATAGCTAGCTATTGTTGTTCGTCAGTTATGTATCATTATCTCATTATATATAGTGATTGCTTTATTGAGATTTGTGAAAGTTATATGAATTGTGGATGATTAAGATAACACTATATATATCCACATCAATAGAATCAATTGTTTTTCATTCGATAGGATCATCAAACTGTCTCGACAAGGTATGATGACAATTCAACAAACCAAGTTAAACTGCTTGTATTGAAGTGCTTGTACTAGAGACAAACCATACAGTTGGGCTCAGAAAGCATATTTATCACAAACTGAACAGTGAAGGGAAAGAACCACACATTGAGACATTGAACTAAACAGAATAAATTTTCCAAATCTACCTGGACTATAGATTTTAATCTATAACCAATGACTTAATTTTGAAAATATACAAACACTTCTAGTATAAGAAATCAATTCTCTTGAGTTTCAGAGCTTGGACAAAGCATAACACCTCCCTGTACAGAGGCTCTGTGCAGATAGCAAGCCCTTGATTCTCCAAAGCAAAGAGCTTGAAAGGAGCAAAGGAGGGAGAAAGGCCCCCCTTCCAAAATTGTCTGGATCCGACCCTGCAGTAGCTTTTCACTGTGAAATAATGCAATCATATTGTCATTAGTTCTTCAAAAAAGAGTCTTTAATTGATGTATACAAAAGCAAAACTAATACCACGATACTATAGTCTTTTCACTCTTTTGTTTGCTTTGTTTTTGGTAGCTCAGAGACAGATCAGACTCTCCAGTACCGAGTTGCACAAAGCATTCATGATAGGAGCAAGGGATGTAGAATGCTTTGTTCTGGGGGTCATTCTCATTTCCTGAATAAGGCGGGTGTCACTTCTGATGAAGAGGCAATTTGTTAAGCAATATCCTCCTTGCCAGGTCACTCTCTTAATCAGCTTTCCTCTGACTGATGGGGTGTCTACTCTGCCTGCAGCTGCCTGCAGAACTTGTGCAGGGCTGCAGTGAGAGAGCTGTGCAATGCAGTAGCAGCTCATGACGTTGCGACGTTGCTCCTTGACGTCAATGACGTTAATGAGAACGTATGAGACGCACCGTCCTTGAAATGCAGGTGGAGAGTAGTTGGAGGGAGGGGGGTTGACTTCCGCTTCCTGTGGATTTCCGGAAGTGCTTCTGTGTTTAACTTGTGACGTCGTTTGAATGTGATTGATTAGAAAGCTATTTATAGTGTCTATAGAAAGCCTTAATGTGTTATGAGCTTGTTCTTTACATATGTGTGGACTTAGAATGAATCCAAAAGTTAGCACCTCATCATGACACTGACCTCCTTGGTAAATTTAGATATATGACCTTTCATTCTGACTCATGATACGAATTATTGAATTGGAGAAAATCCATTTTGGCTTGGTTCGGGCTATCACATAGATTTAAAGACCTGATCAATATTAGCAATATTTCTCTTGGATATTATAGGCTACTGCTACAAATTTCAATGATTTTGTTTTGTGCCAGTCCTTCTCTCCAGCCAATACTTTTCTGTTCTTCAGCATTTAGACCAATTTATCTTGCTTTTTGTTCTGCCTTTTATCTATTATTTATTCTTAGGTTATTTTTGCACAAGAAAATCGTGGAGATTTCACTTTGAGATTTGGCTTGTTTTTAGGTGGAACTTGAGCATAAATGAAGGGGCTGAGTTGTATTTATGTGCATGGGCATTGGAGATATTGCCAGCATTTTACAGAGTTTAGCCCTAGGGTGAAATGATAGTGCTGGTTAGGGAGGCTGAATGAGGAAAATTAGCGGAGAGTCGAAAATAACTCAGCAGTTAGGGAGATTGAAAAGAGGCTTGAAAAGAGGCGACATGCTGTTTAGTGGTGTAATGTTACGTCCCTCCCATTGTCTAATATCTCAGTTCTAAGGGCCGTACGACGCTGCGAAAGCACCGTCACACACAACGTCCTACGTCAGGGAGCGCAGCGTCCACGCACCGTCTTTCGCTCCGTCTCGGCCGTCTTGGGCTCCGTCGGCAACGTTGTGCTATGAGCATGATTGATGTCAGTGCCACCTAGCCGAACCTCGTAGCAAAAGCAGGCCTGCAACCCGACACCACCTGATTGAATATAACTGCTACCCGTTCTCAATGCCTATGTAATTAAGGCATGTAAATCTCAGGACCCCTATGTACGGCAGTGTTACAGCTTGCCACTGCACCGAGCCTGTGCCTGCAGGGCCTGTCCTCAGCTCGCCCCTCTCTGAGCTCCCTGACTGAAGTTTCAACCAAAACCACCAGCCTGCTTCATTTGAAGTCTTTTTGCAGTATTTATCTCCATTGCCAGCTATAAAACTGCAATTAGTCATGGCCTTTTTTAAGGCTAGTATGTCGTAGTCATGTCAATTCAACATATCTATAGCTATGGAACATTAGTACATTACCAGGCTATGGCTCATAGACTATAGTCACAGGCAGGCCACAGAAAAGTCTCAGACACTCAGTGGTCTTGACAGTCACTAGTCTGTCTTATGATATCACGGGACGACTAAAAAATCAAGTAAAAATGGCAGACTGAAGTATAATGGTTACATTATTTTTTGCAACATTTCTGTTCCTCCAGACCTCTGTATGGCTATTCATATGGCATATCTTTGGTCGTGAGCTACAGAATTAGTAACCCTTGCTATATCTTTGCCAAATTGGCCTGCACCACTTCTCCAAATGACAGCCAGGCAGCTCACTTGACTAATATATTTGCTGGCCAAGTATTCATTAGCCAGTGCGCTATGGTGGCCCCAAGCAGACGGGCAATTTCACAGTGAACATGCTTTACAAACAAGCTCGTATTTTGCTCAGGTTTCACCTCACTGCTGCCGGTGAAATGCTGAGAAGTGTCAGAGACTTAATTCTATACTTTTAAGAAGGAGTAGGGGAGAAGGGGGGGGGGCAGGCGATTGTTGGTGGAATCCCGTCTGACAAGCGTGCTCTATCTGTCAGCGACTCTCCCCACTACTCCGACCGAAACATCAATCAGTTCAGCAGCCACTGTTTGAGTTAACTAAAACTTCGAATTTCTGTAACTTAAAGTTTGCCTGTTAGGCCTATATCTAGATGGCTTGATGCATTGACTTCATGCGTCCAAGTGTTATTCATACGGGGGTATTCCTTATTCCAAATATAGTTTATTATTTAAATAATAAATAAATAAATAGTTCGATTTGGCTACCATCCGAAATGGAATGCACGTGCGCGACGTCTTGCAATGACGGCATGACATCGCATGCGGTCAGTCGTCTGCATTCCAGTGAAGTCTTCAATAATAAACAGGTCTAATTGGCGATTCTTTTAGTTCGGCTTTGATATTTTGTACAATTGAAACAGGTTTGTATTACTTTAAGCGTTGTGCGAGACTCTGCGAGTGCTTCTAATGTCGTCTGCATTTACCAGTTTGATCGTTTTTTCACACCGTAATAATTCCGAACGTCATTCCATGCCACATCACTTTACATGAGTGTGAAAAAAACCCGTTTTAGTTCAACTTACTTTGTATCTTTCAAGTTTCACAGTTCTGTATTTTGTCTTTTGACCGGCACAATTCAATGATCAGCCAATTTGTTTTGAGCTCCGTTTGCCCGAGGGCCAATTTCGCGTGCTTGCCGCCACCAACTAACAGATGGCGCTGATGATTAAAAAGCACCAACACCGCCAAATAAAGCTCGGGGCTTTTTTACCCACTAATGAATCTACAAATGGCTAGATCACTATCACTGAGACTATGACCGAGATGCAATCTATTGCTAATAACGTGCTAGTTGTAAGCTATGCCTGATCTCAGGATAGCCAAAGTCCAAATTTTGCTGATTTTTTCCTCTCAGTCAGATTTCTAATGCCATACCTTGGTCTGATGCCATGAAAATTAATGGACAAAATTTGGATGATGTTTTCAGAATTTGTAGATAGATGTATTTTGTCTGTTGAATATCTTAAAATAAAGTAAGGAAAGTGTTCAGAGCATGACAACTGTTTTTAATAGCATTAATTTTTCTGTAACAGTATCTTGAGTCTGTGTGCATGTCCCATGTTGTTCTTATGAAGCCACCTGCCCATAAGTTAATAACAACAGACCCCACGTCATACGTCAAAAGACAACGTTATTACGTTATTACGCTACGTCCTGAACGTCATGGGAATATTGATAGATGGGGGCTGCACTGACCCTTCATATTTCATCGCATTTCACCATACCTCAACTCAGAGAGCAGCAATGTCAGGCTATGCCAGCCCCCAAAAAATGCCCTTCCAGACAACCTGCTTATTATAGGGCGACAGTGCTGCCACACTGAGGGTCCCCCATGCATCACAAAGGTCCTAACAACATCCTGACAGGAACTAGTATGTCACGTGATCATGTCAGGGCTCCATCTGTCGGCGGGTCATAAAACAAATAGCACAGGAAGTCCTCAACTTAACTGATGGCTAATTGGAAAATGGCTACAAGCAGTTTCAAAGCAGCTATTTCCAGAAGAGTCTTGTAATTTCTTGCCTCTATTTGTTTTGTCTTAATTGCCTTTAATTGCATTGTCTTTAGTTTGTACTGTGTCATTTAGGAATGTGTTCCTTTTAGTGGTATTTTTGCGTGTGTTGGTCTATACTTATTCTCTGTCTACATCAGTAAATTTAGTTAGATTTCTGTCTCGTGATACCTGGACTAATGAGGAAAGGTTACATCCTCTTGATCTGTCTATCTATCTGTCTATCTGTCTATCTGTCTATCTGTCTATCTGTCTATCTAGCTGTCGTTCTAGCTATCTTTCTATCTCTCTATCTGTCTCTGGAGAGTTATCTAGCTATCTAACTGCATGACACCTACCTCCTCCTTCCAACATGTAGCTACCTAACTATACACACAATTTGTGTTGTGTTATTCTCCAGTACATCAAAGCAAAGACAAAACCAATATTTTTCTTTGTATTTTTCTTTGTGAGTCTGGTAGACAGGGCAACCAAGATATATAGGGGTGGAAAATGTGCCTGACAAGGGAGCAGGGGAATCATGTGTGCAAATGAAACATCTCGGTGTGGATTGGGGCTGACACTGGCCCTCTCTGCTGGCAACACTCTGTCTGGCTGGGCTACTGATGCTGCTGCTGTTGATACTGGTTGCTAATGATGCTATAGAGGAGGCAGAGGCTGGTCAGTGATAGGTTTTGGTGGGTATTTTGTGCTGGTCAAGAAAGAAAGAAAGGTAGATAGGTAGGATAGATAGATAGGTAAATAGTTAGGTAGGTAGGCAGGTAGGTAGATAGATAGATAGATAGATAGATAGATTGATAGATAGATAGATTGATAGATTGATAGATAGATAGACCCCATGTGAGAGATCTTTTACCTGCCCAACACAGACACGAACACAAGAGGTGACAGCGTCTTAACAGACAAAATATTGATCTTCAAAATGAGAACAATGTATATTGATATCTCAGCGAAGTCCCACCTCATAAAATTGCAATCCCTGAGTTCCAAGTCTTAGGATTGTCATTATACAGAAACAGGTGATGTTTGATTTGATTGTGTATATATGTTCTGTATGAGGATCTTGTGTCGTAATATACGTTTGACTGTGGTTAAAGTGTATGAGATAGGGGATTTTCATAGTATGGATTATAACCCCCCCCCCCCCAATTCACTGAAATCTAGCTCCTCCCCTGGCCCATGGATAATCCCATGATGATGATGGAGGGAGGTGGGAAGCTGATGAGGCTGTAGAATTACGAAGATGCTTTATCTGTCGCCAGCTCTCTTAACACAAACCTTTAAAATAACTTTTTTGGGCTGCTTATCTCTTCAAATTGTGAATCACAAACTGGCATCACATGGGATTTATCAAACTGCACTTCACTTCATGTGATTATTTTTGATGGCACACTTCTATTTATCAACACACTACCAACTCATCACAGCCTCCAGGTTTTTATAAGTGTTGAAAAGAAATGTTAAGAGGATAACTTTGATCCTGGGATTCCAGTCCTCTGTTGGATGATTTTGCAACTAAATCTGTTGCGAAAGTTAAGAACTTTGAGATGAGTTGCAAAACAAAGGTGCCCTGATTAAATTCATATTGACCAAGTACTTAAGTAACTTATTTCCTATAATAATTATCTGCCTCAATGCCAGGGCCAGAATAATGTTGATTTCCAGGCAATAATAAAAAAGTTGAAAGTTACTATCAATTTGAAGCAACATTTCTTCAAATCCATGTGATGATGGTGTCACAAAGATCACAAGCTGCTTTATGAACATCTGTGCCATTTCCCTACATTTACATTGAGATTTTAGACATTTCTTCGTAAATGACATGTTCCAAATTCTCTACTTTTTCCAGCTATGGTAAACTAATACTAATAGGCCATACATGAGCAACACTTCAAAATTGCTCTCTGAAGAGTCTCAACTAATCCCCACTAATGACAGACTAGATTGTTTCAAGAGGTGCCAGGTCCACACAGCAGCAGTTGTTACAGCTGACTATCCTATAATGATTGAGACTTTCTCCCCTAAAGTCCCAATTATTCTTCAATCTTTGAGCCTAATTTAAGAAAGTTAATCTTGTAGTAATCCCATATAATTGCCCAGAGCAATGACAGGCTGCACTCCTTGTGGATATTGGGCAATTAGTTGACAATTGTCACTTTCAAAGTGAGCATGCAGACACTCTCTGGTGACCTAAGCCTTTATGAAGTGTCTTAAGAGTTTATACTATGTTCAAAGAATGTTTCAAGAGTATAACAGAGTGTCAGAACCCTCTAAGAGGTGTAATTTCTTTCAGTAGACAGAGAATTACATTGTAATACATATACTTGCATAGAGAATAACAGGCATTACAAATTATCTGGCCTCCATTGCAGATATTTTGACGTAACATGTGAAGAATGCACAAGAAACTTTTAATAGATTTTGAGAAAATTACGATTAAATCTGGAATTACGTGCTTGAGGGTTTTTAGGCCATATCTCTTTTGAGATTAATACCACTGGACTTTCTACGATTTATTGTACAATTGTATATCCACTTATATTTATTTTTAATACACTGTAATAAAAATCATTGTGAGGATTTAAGACATCAACACTATAGCTTCTATTTGAGAAGAGATTCAGATTTACCTTTTCTAAGAAAATCTCTTGAATTACATTTTTGCACAAGATATCAACTTATCAAGGTGATATTATAAACCCCAGTCCTCACACTGAGAGGTGCTAAGTTGACTTTTGAGTGACACCTCGGCTTTTCAGGTATTTTCAGGTAGCTCTTTCTTGTGGTAAACTTCAAAGGTGTTCACTTTTTGAGGTCCTGTCTTTTAGCAGAGGTTACAAGGCTGTGCCTTTCAGGTTTCTATAATGTTACCTGTGTCATGTGGTTTGCAGTGGTTAGCAGTTATCTGATATTAAAAGTAGGAAGTAGAAGGAGTCATTTGACTCAGTTTGAGTTGAGCCCTTGACTACTACCTCATTATCTGCAATTCTTGCTTCAAATTGAAGGCTCTGGCAGTCTTGAGTCCGTTGGCAGGTAACATTAGGTCTCCACAATAGCTAGAAGTCACTATTGAACTGAAGTTGTGCCATGGGCGGATTGACTGATCAAAATTTGGGGGGAGGGGGATGTTTGCACTAATCAAAAAGCCACAAAATTTCCTGAAATGTAGTTTCCAGGTTGCAATGCATTATCCCACTTATACATTGTGGGTAATAATGGATTTTGATAGTATTGTTATTTGTGGATATCGCCCTTATCACATGTCTTCCTTTAAAGACACTCTTGTAATTCAAAAGGTATTTCATGGTTCATATAGAGTGTTGTTGTCTCTTTCTTGTAATTTACCTTTCTCTTCAAATTATCAGGCCAATAGAATGTACATGCAAACCAGTGGTGACTGGAGGTTCCTAACACCTCAGCCCCTATATATGAGTATGACAGCCTTTGGGCTTTATCACTTCACTCCACCACAACCCCGAATTGAGTGAATTCCCACCTAACCTTGGGTCCTTACTCCTTAAACAGGTAGGTGCCACCACATCAAGGAGAAACAACAGACCGACACCTTCCCAAATTACATCCCACATGACACCAGCTTGAATACACAGCTTTGAATGGACTTGTCAGGGAGCTGAAGCAGAGCTTGAGTGGAGCTAAAGCAGCAATTTTCTCACTCCCTTGTGCAAACAAATGTCTCTGTGAAGACTTGTCAACCCCCAGGTAAAGTTACACCCTCCCCCTGTTAAGATGGGGAGAGTGTCTTTACAAGTACCTTTACAAGTTTCTTTGCTAGCCATTTAGGGGTGTAAGGAATTTCAAAGATGATCAAAAGGTGTAAGCCTCCACTAATTGGCCTCATGTCAAGCCATCCACTTCAATTCTTAAGCCTCTTCCCAGGGCTAAACTGATGGTCTCAAATCAGGGCCTCCAGTCAGGATTAGACAAGTGTCATCCAATACTCCAATAGCTAAGGAGACTATGTCAGTAAAACTGTTAGTCTGACCTTTGCTTCTGATCCCAGAAATGCAGAAATACTGTAATTGGTCCGGAATTACTTTAAAATGGCATGAAATGTGTTCTTCTTATTAGTTTCTTCAACTCTGCCCTCGAACCTTTTTTGAAAATATTAGAATTGAAATGCAATTTCTCAAAAAAGTGCCTGCCAAAAGTCCAATTTACTCCCTCTAAAATTGCTTGTGTCAAATCAAAGCATTGTCTGATGATCTCCTAAATGATCTCTTCCCTTCAAGTCCTAATCTCTCTTGAAATTGAGAATTATGTCTTTGTGACAATCTGTCCTCAAAAGGACCGATACTTTAGTCTCATGTTATGACCTCTCAGTGTCTTTTGCCCCTCTAAATTAGTCCTTTGTCTCCTCACAATGACCTTTTTCTATCCCCCTTATGACCTTTTGTTCTTAGCTTGTTGTCCTGTCCAGCCCCTCCACACCTTGTGCTTCCACCTCGTTTTTCTAATTGACAGTAATTAGGATGAGTCAAGTGGCTTAACTTCTGACCAGCACATCTCCTTAGGCTTATGAATAGTGTGGATCTAACTAACTAATGATGTCTTCATGTGAAGAACCAAGCCAGCCTCGATATAACCCACTAAAGTGCTGCAGAGGCGTTAAACCCAAACACACACACACTTCGTGTAAAGAAATCACAAGACATTTCAGTTTGTGATACTTTTTATTTTAAAATGATGCCTTTGAATAACATTTCAAAAGATAGACATGTTTTTGTGTGTGTTTGTCAATATTTTCTTAATGAAAATTCTAATTACTAATATTATTCAAAGTATTATTGATGTTTTCTCTGTTTCAGATTTTACAAGAAAATCAACAAGACATCCAGAATGTGTGCACACAGATACTATATCGTTGTTTTTTAGTAATTAATAAAAAAGATGATACATCTGTTCAAATTTATGAAAATTTAACAATTTCTTAATTTTCTTGCAGGTTCTTGCTTATGTGGATCACCTGCATGGGAAATGGCACTTCAACGAAATCCGAGCCATCTTCAGCAGGAGGTACCTGCTCCAGAATACTGCTATCGAAATCTTCATGGCCAGTCGAAGTAAGTTTGATTGAAAAAATCATAGATATCTGTCTTGTGGTGTGTTGAAAACATTTTTGTGCTATTTTGTGCTGTATTTCACCACTGCACTTTGCTTTGAAGCTTTGATTTTTGAGTTCACAAGTTTTGTACGTGTCTTTCATGTGAGTCTCATTTTCGAAAGCTTTTTAGACACGTTTTGATAAGCTATTAGTCCTCGTGATTCATAAATATTAACAACTTTAATACTAACATTTTTTTAAAATAACTATTTCTCTATTGTTCACCATTTTAGGTGTCGTAACATGTTATACAACTTTGATAGTCCCTTACCAGTACATCATGCACATTATACATCTAATAAACTCACTTGTAGATATATTTATGTGACTTTTCAAAAATTCTAATGTGTCTCATAAAACTTGAGTCATGTACGTTCATACTAAATGTTTATGTCATCTTTTGTCCGACTGAAGTGTTTATCCTTGATATCAGTGGTTTTGTCATTTGTTTAGTTAGTAGCCGTTTCATGTCTTAATTTGGTATACATTAGAATACTGCCATTACTCATTGTCATTCCATATTCATCATCGCTAAGTCAGTCAGTAAATGACTTCAGATCATGCTTTTGTGAGACCAAGTCTGTCTTGTCAAACAGTTGAAGCAGAAAAAAAAGAAATTCCTGTTTATTTTTTAGTATCAAAGTATAGGTTTCTATGAAGTTGAAATTATGAAAATAAAGTATTTTGTTTAAATTATAGATGAAGTTTCCTCATAATGCAATGTCTCTCCTTGACAGCAGCATATATATGTTGCCTTTAAAGAGTCTTTGTAGCTCATGTCTAAAATTTTGAAAGACAAAAAGTATTTTAATGTATTTAGTGTATATTACATGTATTCAGTTGCAAATAAATGAATCTGAATCTGTTGGAAATAAATACCATTGTAATTTTCATGTCCGGATGAAGGGTTTGCATTTTACTGAGCGAACGTGGAGGATAAACTGTTATTACCGAAAAACTTGAAAAGCCCTCCAATATCCAAACGCAGCCACAGCACTCAATCAATTTAATGAGGATGACATAACTGCCCCTTTCTCGTCAATTTAGTCACAATACCCATGAATGTTGGAGATAACTCTGCTTAGCCTTTAATTAACTGGGCCGAATGGCATCCTGACAATCATTTGAGCTGCCCAGAATGGATGGATTTATAAAATCTTAATAAGCCGCCTTCATTTCACTCTGATTGGCGTTTTGAGAGGATCAAATTTTGAAAAATTGAAACTAAGATGGAGTTGATTGAATTTCGGTTACCCCAGAGTTGTAAAACCAAGGGAAGTCAAAAGATTTACGTTTAATAAATTACAATATTGAGAGACTCTGGTTAAATGAACATCATTACGTTTGATTGAAATTATTCTGAAAAGCAAAATAGAATTAAAATTCTTATTTTGACTTTTTTAACATCACTTTGGATCTTTTGCGATATAAATTGTATCAAAGCACAAGCTATAATACTGGCTCCTGACTGATATGAGAGCCACGCACTATTCAACAATTGTTCACAACTTATTTTGTGGACCTTAGAAGAAGCACTCGATCTTGCGCCCATAGTAGTTTGAAAATATTTAAGAATTTACCTTTTACCACACTCGTATTTAGACAGGTATTTTCAAATGGTGATCTATGTTGTATGTTAGAAGTCTTTGATCCTTTGTGTCACATTTCACAGATATGATGTTTCACTGTGTCAGGCCACTTTTAATTGTTTTTGTCACGTTTGTACTTGGTATAATTGTATTTCATTTTGAGCAATATTTTAACAAAATATTTGATTTTCATGTTTTTGAAGAACAAACACTGAAAATCACTTTATTTATTTTTTGTGATAGCATAACATTGTACAAGTACAACGAATCAGAAGAAAGTTATCAATGAACATTTAAAAAAAGTTACATATTATATTATTCAAATACAAAAAACTTACATATTATATTATTCAAATACAAACTCATTGAACATTTATACAAATAGCTATGATTTTAATGCTGCACTTAGTCATAGCGAAAACACACATGTATTATATTTTGATGTAGATTAAGTTAGACCCTGCTTCTATAATAGAAATATAGTATTGCCTTAGTAGTGACACAGTTATAACCTTTACATGTGCTTAATATTTTACCTTTTGGTTAATTTTACCCGCAGGCTTCAACCTAAGTGATGGTCTAGTCCCATGTTAGTAAAACAATTTAATTTCTGTCAGACTGAAAATTTCACCTCTGAGACTCTTAGATCTACAATGCATGGTGTTCTGTGACACTGGACTCTATTTTATGCTTCGTACTTTAAAATGTCTCTCAAATATGCAACATCTATTTATTTACAAAATGTGCATCTATTGTTTATTCTGTTTCATGCCTACACATGTATCTATATACATAATTTTGTTTATTTCACTCAATCATTGGAACTTGTTCATATTTTCGTCACTTTCTGGCTTTGTTTTGTCGCACCTCTCACTCACTTTTCTTCTTCTACAAATTTTCAAGAGATTTTGACAGAGATTTTGACAGAGATTGAAAGAAGATTTCCTATACTGATCTCTCCTCTGGTTTATCATTATTGTTTTCCTGCGAAATTCTTACTTTGTGTGATTTACAATATTTCTTATTTGGTGGATAACCGTGGATTGCAAATTTTCTAATTATCGCCAATGATTCGCCATGATCAGAAACTAATCAAAATATTCATTCATGCACTTGTATGTTCTTTGATTCTAGTTTGTCTGTCATCAAATTGAGTCTTGCCATGTCATACTTTACCGATGGAAATGTGAAAAATGTCTAAAAATATTTGTCTTAATTTACCAGCAACTGAGCACTGTATTAACTCTGTATTGACATTGAATCTGTTCATTTCCATCCCCTCTGTATTTAGCATGCCTTGTGCAAAAATGTATGCAAAATTCAAGCACTCTGAAAAACTAATTTCAATATTCTGTATTGTTATTGTCACTATGTCACATATTGCTGAAAAATTTCAGAAGCATGCATTTATAATATTCTCACAAATTGAACCATTTCAAACAAATCAGTATTATACCAGGAAATATGTGCAATCTATTGAATCTTGATTAAAAAAATGGTTCTATGGGAATGAACTAATTGCTAATGTTCTGAAAAATAATAGAAAGAATTGAAAATATGGTTGAAAAATGAAAAATTACTTTGAAGTTAAATGCTGGAGGAAAGTCACAGGAAACGCTGAAATATTTTAAGTTGATGACTTCCAAACCTTGCTCAATTCTCCATCAGTGAGATACATGATAAAATATTTCATTAATTGTTTTTCGCTCACCTCAAAATATCTTTAAAAAGTTCTATTTTAGATCTTGCATTGTTCTGCCTAAAAATTATCTCCATGATAATTTTGCAAATTCTCTATTTCTTTGTATCTCTAATGATATTGTGTTATTGTTTTACTTTTAGCGGCTGTGATGTTTGCCTTCCCCGACCAAGCAACTGTAAAGAAAGTGGTGAACGCCCTGCCCCGGGTTGGAGTTGGGGTCAAGTACGGCCTGCCCCAGACGAGGTAGGTAGTCAAATCACCCTTGGATGTAGAAAGAAGTTAAATTTTTAACAGAATTTATGTGTAAAAAATGCAAATTGCATATATTCCTGTTTGAACTTCATCTCAGTTTTGAAAAAGTAAAGTTTTGGAATTATGCCCGATTGGTAACTTCTTATATAGTTCAATTATGTGTTTTTATAAATCTTTTAAATTGAGATTTTATTGGAGGATATTTAGATTTAAAATTGATAGTTTTACTTAGGAAATGAGAAATTGTCACAGTTGAAATTAAAAGGATTAGAATCTTTGCTTTGCTTCAAAAATTTAATTGAGTTTTGGAGCCTTCAATGAATGTGGCAAACGATTGTCTCCATCTAAAACTACATTTAGGTAGCTCAAATTGTGAATTTAAAAGTTCACACAGATCTTTTAAGCTGATTATACCTTTTATCAAATGAATCTAACACAAAGTAAGCTACAATACTGGAAAAAAAACAACAATTCAACATGATATATTTTTAATAGTGTTAATGTCAGGTGGTAGCTTTCCAGTTATCACTGTTCAGGACTAAATCCTTCCCTTCTTATTGTTTGGTCTGAACAATACAAAATGTGACATACGTTTTGGTTCTTTTTCTGGGTATAAATTGGCACAGCACAGAGTGAGATACTCTCTTGCAACTCACAGCTTTGGGGCATATTCTGTTGTGGTGCCAGGCCTGCCTTGTGTCTCCCTCTGTGAGATTCTCAGTATCTTGGGCTCTGTGAACGATTAGTGTCCCCACCTGGTGTCTTCAGTGTGTGAAATGCAGTTCCTGCAAAGAACATTCTTTTTGAAAAAAATGTCCAATGTATAATTGAAATAAATATAAATAAGCAAAAATTAAATGCCATTTGAACAAGCAGAATAAATTAAGAAATAAGCGAAAATGGCATGTATAAGAGTGGTGGGGTTAGAATTGGATGTGAAATCTACTGAAAAGGAGACAATTTTAAATTGATTATTCTGTTCATAATGTAATTATTGTCATTAAGAGGCAAAACAGTTTATCTGCTTTTTTGTGGCATGAATGTAGTGCATAAAACACAACTCTGCCTATCTGACCTTAATTATAATATTTTATTTTCTTCATTTCAGACGAGTGTCCCTGGCTCAGCCGAAACAGATGTTCAAGATGTCAGGGATGATGCAGAAATGGCAGAGGAGAGAAATATCCAACTTTGACTACTTGATGTACCTGAACACAATCGCAGGACGGACCTACAATGACTTGAACCAGTACCCTGTGTACCCCTGGGTCATTGTGAACTATGAGAGCCAAGAACTGGACTTGAGTCTGCCCAGCAACTATAGGGATCTTTCTAAGGTATGGTATTTACATTTAGGACCTGAATAAGATCAAGTATTTGTCACAGATCAAAATGATTTGGTATGAACAACAACTGATGAAGGAGATTAGCCAGCTTAAATTCTTGATTTCACATGAGTGAGCTTTCACAACATTTGCAAGGAGGCAAACAACCAACAGTTATATTTTTTAAAGTTCCTATATTTTTAATGATTTGTACAATTTTCAACATGTTTCTCTCACTTTTTGATCAAAGCTTGATGTTCAATATAGCTATTACATATATTTGTACATTTCAAAACTGAATGAATTTTGTAAATGTAGCCAATAATGTAATCAGTTTGGCCTACATATTTATTGAATGATATTGTGTGTGTGAAAGCTAATTGTAGAAGATGCTTATCAACATTGCACTCGTGAAAAGCCTATCTGTCTATGCAATCCATTAATTTGTTTGATAATTTTCAGCCTGTCGGTGCTCTTAACCCAACCAGAAAAGTCTTCTTTGAGGAGAGGTACTCCACTTGGGACAACGATCAAATTCCACCATTCCATTACGGAACTCATTACTCCACGTCCGCCTTCACCCTCAATTGGCTGCTCAGACTGGTAAGGAAGTTTCAATGCTTAGAATCCTCTTCTTTTTGCAATAGATTTTAGATGGAGAATCTGTCAAGTTCTGTGGAGAAATATGGCTACAATTTGCCGTTTGAATATGACATTTACCATTTTGAAAATATGAAGTTGTTTCTGTTCCTTGATTATATCGACTGAATTTTCTTAAAATGTTGTGCTATAATTGAAATATAACTGTCTATATGATTTTGGACAACAACTGATAAAATTGTTTGTAAATTTACAAACGCAGCATGATATATACTTCTTAAAATTTTAATGCGGATGCTAATCATGAAATTGTTTCAAACTACTTTAAATTGTACAGTTTAAGATATGCAAGCGTTCCTGTGATTCATCATGATATGTGGCGTGAAATTTCTTTTTTCTCAATTGCAGGAGCCCTTCACGACATTTTTCCTCCACTTGCAAGGGGGTAAATTTGACCACGCCAACAGAACATTCCACTCAGTGGGTCAAGCCTGGAAAAACTGCCAGAGGGACACTTCTGACGTCAAGGTGAGTTAAAAAAAACCCCATTTCTAATTTAATGTTCTGGTAACGTGTACCTCTCCTATAGTGACAAATGTTGCTGTTTCTTTGACAACTGCAAGTTGAGGCTCAGGTGTTGATACCTGTTTCAAAGTAAATGTGCCGTAATTTGCTGTCTGCCAGATACCTGTGTCCTCGTATACTCACTTGTTTTACAGTCACATTTAATGAAGAAGAGATTTAAAATTCAGAATTTCTGAATTCTTGTAGGATCATTCACTGTGTCGGCTTGTAATTGCGTCCGTATGCAGATTTAGTGTAAATCAGGGTTCCCACTCAGCCTGGAAAACGTTGAAAACCTGGAATTTTGGGTTGTGCCTTTCCCGGCCTGGAAAAACCTGGAAAATGTGATATTTCCACAAAAAACCTGGAAAAAGCCTGGAATTTGAGGTTCTCTTGTCAAAATTGAAACGGTCCAAAAAATTGTGGACTTCGACAACTGTCCGGGGTGCCAAGTCAGTTTGAAAGAATTGCAGGTTTAGACCTTGAAAAAGGGTTTAGGCAGCCTTGAAAAACCTGGAAAAACCTTGAATTTGAACTGGGCAAAAGAGTGGGAACCCTGGTAAATATAATCAAATTAGTTGCATGATGGAAATTTTTTGACAGTGACTATCTGCTGTTACATGTATTGAGAAGATTTGAATAACATTTCTTCATGAAAGCATGCTCTTCACTATTTTTATCTTGTGTGATTTCAGGAATTGGTGCCAGAGTTCTACTACTTACCGGACATGTTTGTGAACGCCAACAGCTACAGCTTAGGAGAGACGGAGGAGAAGAGAGAAGTGTCGGATGTGGAGCTACCCCCATGGGCCAAGACGCCGGAGGACTTCGTTAGAATTAACAGAATGGTATATTGACCAATTAGGAAGATTGACTGTGTAGCTTGATTAGTTTGTCTTACATGAAAGCTGGTTCAATTGAAATTTTGAGGATGAGGTGAAAAGAAATATACACCAGGTGTCAGCACTTGCCAGTGCATAATCTTAGCTGTATTTTTCCAATGCAAAACCGGCGAACAAGACCCCAGAGCTTGGAGCTGAGCTGTATGAATCTTGGCTTTCTTTAATCTGAGTTGGGCTCAAAATATTTCTGATTTCTAGTCGAGGAAGTCTGCATAAATACAGCAATTTTCAATTTTGACTATTTTTGCAGATACTGCTCAGCATTTTGTAAAGTTAAACACTTTCAAAATTGAAGATAAAAAAGGATTAAAATGGTTGATATCAACCGCTATTGTCCTCAGTATTATCCCATGTAAAAATTCAGTATTGTTGAATTCTTATCATAATTTTGTCCTTTCTTCTCAGGCTCTTGAATCAGAATTTGTGTCCTGCCAACTGCACCAATGGATCGACCTCATCTTCGGCTACAAACAGAGAGGGCCAGAAGCTGTCAGGGCAACTAACATGTTCTATTACTTGACGTATGAGGGAAGCGTCAGTCTCGAGCAGATCACTGACCAAGTCATGCGAGAGGTAAGCACTGATATTGCTTTTCTTTTTGTAAGATAATGAATCAATTGATGATTATGTATCGATTATCATGCATATTGTAAAGTATGTACTGCTACTTATAAAAGTTTGTTTTTGTTCAGGAAGGAGGCTTCGAGACTTTGATATTCAGATTATGACAATTCTGTGTGGTACGAGATATAGCATCACCTATTAAGGACAGTTGGATAGTTATTCAATCCAACCTAATTTGTATGATCAAAATATATTGCATGTGGGACATTGTTTGAGTCTATCTTGGGTCATGAATAATTAAATTAATTTGTTTCACTTTCAGGCTCTTGAGAACCAGATCCGCAGTTTTGGACAGACACCTGCTCAGCTATTGACAGAGCCCCACCCACCTAGGAATTCTGTGATGCACTTGGTAATATTTTGATTAGTATCTCTGTCAATTAGACAATAATCTCACAACTCAAAAAGTAAGTTACTCATGTATTTTTTGTACATTTTACAAGTATTCATAATCTACTTCAAGTTTGCTTTTTGTACCAAATGTAAACAATAGTGAAATGTTATATAAAATGTGTTTGTTTATGTGTTCAGATAATATACCACCCTGCAAACTATTTAATTCTCTAGTGAAACAAAAATCTACAAACTATGCAATTCTCTTGTGAAACAAAATTATTGCACAAAGAATTTCTGTATTTTGACTCAACTGTGAATTCGCACATCTCAAATGAGCTTCCTGAGCTATCTGAATTAGCTCAGTTAGTCACATGACTGCTTATAGTCAAGTCATGTGACAGGAGGTTGCAAAAAAATGGAGGGAGGTCAATCTTACAAAGTTATATTCAATTCTCATTTAGCACCTTTTCTCTTGCTTCAATAACATGGCCTCCAAATGGCCCACACTGGTGCTGATGAGGTGTAAAACACAATGTCATGCACTCTCTCACTCACTCACTGCTTCAATAACATGTATTCATCTCAGTCTTACATTAATCTCATTCTTTTGCAGTCTCCCATGATGTTCTCGCAGACCCCTGAGGACGTCTGCATGATCATGAAGTTCCTGTCCAACTCCCCAGTGACCCATGTATCGGCCAACACCCACCCTGCAGTGCCCACTCCTGCCGTCATCACCATCACCTGCAACCACAACTTCGCTGTCAACAAGTGGAACCAGAATGCTGGTATGTTTTACGAAAGTTTATGAATCACTAACTCAAGTTTTAGTTGAACAGTTTATTTGTTCGTCTTCAGGTAATGATCTGTGATGAGCTTTAAGCAGAGTGCCACTGTTGCTGAAGCTCGACAGTGGACACTACTTCTTGTTCTTGTAGTTAGTAGAGCTGCTTTTACATTAGCATATGGTCTCTGGTAGTTCACTCTGGTAGATCTGCTCACAATAACTAGTTAGCTTTCTTTTCTTATACTTCTGTGGCATATCGTAATCATGGACTTTTCAACAACTTTAAGTGTACTCTCAACTTCTCTGTTGATGCCACAGTTCATAACATGTTTTACTCATTTATGTGGGTCGTGGAAACCTTTCACCAGTTGGCTAATAGGACTTATGGGAGACTTTGTAGGGCTTATGCAGAATGAAAAAATTCTGCATTTAAAGTGTGCGTAGCCAGCTGTGTTGAACCAAACTTCAAATTTTAAGTTTGGAGATCCCAAAAATGGTGTATTTCAATTCCGCACTCAGCGGAACTATGCTAGATTTATTCTGTAGAACTGTGAGCCTGAAAGATCTAAGAGTATTATTCCTAAACTTCTAATGAATTGGTTGACCTACTCAAGAGTTCACTTATGGTCTCAAAATGAGCTTGTTACTTATATTTTACCAATTTAACATTTTCTTTCAGCCAACAATCAAACACCATCCCCTAGTTATGCAGAGAAGACTGACGCTCAACCTCAGCTGCCTATTTCTATGGACCAATTGCTGGGTATGTAACATACACTGTATATATTGAATATCAACCTAAACGTAATTCAAGAATATAATATTAAGAATATGATATCCTAAGTATATGACATTGCATTTATTTCGTTTCTATTCAACCTGTCTCTGTCCTGTCTCTTTCCACTGGCGTCTTGCTTGCGTTCGGAGTCTTACTGCTAAGTGAATTTGGTCTCTTCTTCTTGTCTGCTGCACTTACGTTTCTTCTTGACGTCTTTTAATGTTTCTTCTTAATGTTGTCTTTCTATTAAGATCCAACAAAACATCTTGCCAAGACCTCTTCTGATTATGATTCTCAGCTTGTTAAGACATATAAATATAAGCATAATTTTCCTACAAGGGAGCTATCTTGTCATGATTCGTGCACACAAAAGTCACAGCAGCCATACAGTACAGTCACCAAAAATTAGTGACATCACTGATTTTGTACTGTCTACATTTGAACATCAATCATGGATACAATTGTTACAATTGCATAAAATCACATTTTGTTTGTAACAATATAGTGTCTTCACCTATTTATAAAATTGGTTCCTCTGTAAAGTGACATAATGATCCTTCATATCAAGCCACTGTTAGTCTGTACTGTTAGAAGGTTTTTTTGGTGTAAACATAATTTTTGAAAAACCACAACCGTTCATTACTTGAGACAATTTACAGCTCTTCTTATATTGTTCCACTTCAAAGATTTAGATTTTAGTTTCCCTGCAAAGGGTCAATGATACATTCTCAGATTCTAGAAGTGTGGCTCAGCTTAATTGTTATATCATTCAAAAGTTTGAACAAAATCTGTCCATCCTTTCTCAAAACCTGGGCATCTCAGATGTACTGAAGACTGAGAATCTGAGCCCTTGCTTGGACCTGACTGCAATAACTTGCTGCGTAAAAATTTACACACAAGATAGTTCCCAATCAATCATACATGTTGTTCAATTCAATGCCAAATTATTCACGATATTCATTGTTTCTTGTTTTTCTAGATGAGAACACAGGTATACGACTGCATGTTTCTGTAATTGTTGTAGATTTCCAAGAAGTTATTCACTAGTCCCCACTGTCGCACCAGTGCGGGACTTTGCTACTTAAACTTAAAAATAATTGATTTAAAATATTTCTTCGTACTGCACTTTCCATCACTCACTATATTACTAAGTACTAGACGAGTACTCTATGGTCACAAAAATAGTGCTGGCTTACTCTCTGCACACTGTAAATCTTCTTAACTTAATTCACATATTTATATTATTTGTATATATTTATTTATCTTTGGTTTTCACACTCAGCTCATGGTGGCAAGGCTTGAATATCATATATATCATATATTATATGAACTGTAATGTAAAATGAACTATGATATGAAATATAAAGTAGAAAAAAATTACAAAATACAGGTAATAAATTCATTTTAATGAATATATGCGAAGCTGATGCTAATTTTGGCAGTACTGAAGGTGTTAAGGCAGTTATAACTTAATTTAATCGAGAAACATCTTTGAATTGTCTTCAACAAGCTGCCAAGATTCTGGACTAAAGTGCCTTATGTCATCTAATTTCGAAGCCAACAAAATAAATAGTCCGGAGCTACAATTACACATTAATACACAACTACAACACCTAAATGTCCACTCTTCAGATCACTAAGTTGTTGATAATTATGTATATTTATGGAAAGGGTATGCATTATTGGTGTTTAAGCATGTCAAATTATATACATCAAGATCACTCGTTACGAGTGACATGTACAAAATTGTTCATATTTGTCAAGGTATGACGGAGACACCAATATGGTGAAGTTTTATTAAAACCCCTTTGGAAAGACGAAAGCATAAATGTCATAAAAAATTAATTGTCAATGAAAAAGAAGTAATTTCATGCCAATATTGGGGACTGATCTGTGGGTCAATCTATTTGTATGTTGATGTTGTGTAAGTGATTTTGTATAGATCTTAGTGATGCTTATTGAGATACCTTTCCTTCATTTTTTTTTTTAAGTCAATTAGTGTCTGCCCTTGAATTTCTGTTTATTTTTGTGATTTTGTTGACAATTTTTGTCGGGTTCATGCATGGTTTTTGATGTATGTTCTTATAAATGTATTTCTTCGACTAATATCAGTTGAGCATGGTAGTTAAAGACATGATGCTAATGCTAACTTAATTTAAGTAACTAATGACCATTGAAATATTTTTTGTTCAATGCATCATTAATTTTGAGAGTAGTCTACATTAGCTGTGTGAATAAATCCAATTTGGACAAGAGCCCCTGACATGCTTTTCAAAATAGACAAGACTCTCACGAGAGAGACATAATGCTGTAACAAAAATGTTATGACAAAATATTTGCAGTAAGTCCTGCAATGAATTTGCATTTCTGCTTTCGGAGATTCAGTTGCTGAAGCATTCTGCATGTTATAGAAAGATACCATTCTGTGTGAGTTGTTGATTTTTTTTCCAAGCACTGCCATCTCAACTTATCTTTTTGTAATTTGTCTTTAGAGTAGCAAGATGTTAGATCATTCAGAGTGTTATGTGTTTCAAGAACTTCCTACAGAGGGCTACACTTCCATATAACTATAGCTCCTTCTACTCTCATTAGGATAGAGATATCTCATCAAAGCTAAAATTTGCCGCTTAAATTTCAGTTTTAGCACCTTGGTTTGTAGTATTGTTCAAACCTTGTTGGGATTTTAATCTCTTCTTGTTCTTGTCAAAACTAACAACTGGTTCTGCTTCCGATTTCAGTCTTTGGCACCGGACTACATCGTCGCAGTTTAGGAAACAACTTCGACCAACGCCTAAAAGTGACCCATTCCAGTTTTATCTTGACGGCAGATAACCGATTCATTCTGGCGGCTGGATTCTGGGACAAGAGTTTCCGAGTATTTAGCACTGACTCTGGTAAGGACAATTCTTTCAATATCCAAAAAAAGCAACAACAAATTGTTCTCTGTAAAAACTCCCACCTATAGAGTGACACTGTGTATCTTAAACTTTGGGCGTCCAAATAGCAACATTTTGTATAGCTATGTCTTGTCCTTTTGTAGATGTGATATTTATGTGGTAATAGTTTATATTAATTTAAATTGCATGGATCTGCACATATTTTATTACCTAGTTATTTTCAGTTGTAAATATTGATGTTAAATTTGTAAATTTTATATTAATTATGAGGGGAAAAGTTATTGTTTTATGTGTGTATCTACATGTTGTGCTGCGTGATGTCTTGGCTTTGCTTTCTGTTGTATATGTTGTCCGGTCTGCACACAGTGCTGCTTAAAAGTCAGTGAATTGGGTGATGTTTTGCTAATGGGTCAATTCTAAACATAGCAAACTATTACCCATTTCACTTACTTCCAAGCAGCTGTGTAAGTTTTTGCCAGAGTTCTTTCCTTTACTTGATGTTGCTTTTTGTTTTATGGTTTCAGTTCCAGACTTTACTTCTCCGAGACAAATTAGTGGTAAACTTCGATTTTCATTTGGCCTTCATTTGGCGAAGTTTCGTGTGAAGTCAACTATCCTGCAGTCTGCATGCTCCTTTGTCCAAAATTAATATAAATGCTACTTAAGTTGGCTCTCAGATTTATCTGATACCTTAATCTTAATGGCTATATCTGTTAACAAACTGATCCTGTTTAACTTGCAGGTCTAACCATTCTAGAGCATTAATTTTTTGTTTGTAAATAGTTTAATTGTGCAACATGGAAATGATGCAATTTGAAGGGTGGGGCGAATTAGTTACAATGATTGTGGTTTTTGGTGTTTTTAATTAATGTTCAATACGTTGTTTCTAAAAAAGACATTAAAGCTTTCAAATTTGGATGATTGTGAAATAAGTTGAATGTAGTTTATAAGGTGTTGAAACTGATCACAGGCTCAGCCATAGTTTTTACTTTGTGAGTCTTGCGCTAGCCGAGGAATTGTCACCTTTTGAATTTGTCACCCATCCTGAACTATAATCGTTTAAACAATGCCTTAGTATTTCTTTGGGACCTAAGTTGCATGACATTATTGATAAGCCTGCTTTGAGTGTGAAAAAAAACCAACTTTCTGTTACTTAGTTTTACTGGTAGCATGCAGGGTTCTCATTAAAGGTCACATAAGTCATAAACCAATAATTGGTAACAGCTCAATATGCAACTTATTTATATATCTTGGCCGTTTGTGGCCTAGGCAATTTGTATATTCCATAAATAGAGATGCCTCAGAGTAGTCTGTATTGCAAATGTGCTTGAGTAGGAAGTCCTCAATCACCCATTGAGTTTGTGCTGTAGCTCACTAATACCCACTGAGACCTGTGATCAGATGACTATAATGAGTGAAATAACTAGTACCATTCACCTATCAATCTTATATTTTAAAAATTAAAACTGTTACTAGATTAAGGTCTAAATAGATTAAGGTCAATGTTACCTGAATTCTAATCGTCTCACTTTTTCTTACAGGTAAAATCTGCCAGGTGATCTTCGGCCACTTTGACGTGGTGACGTGCATCGCTCGATCGGAATGCAACATCAACCAAGACTGCTACGTCGTGACTGGGTCCAAGGATTGCACTGTCATGGTGTGGCACTGGAACGCCAAGCAGCAAAGTATACTGGGTGACAACGGTAGTGAGTATATGTCTTTATGTATTAGATGGAATTTATTCTGTTCTCTGAGTCTTGAGAGTACTGTGATGATGTTGAACAATTCCCTTAATGCTATTGATTACTTTGTCAAATGATATCAAATGATATGATTACCGTACTTGAGGGCATTATCAGCAGGGGGGTATTATCAGCACCCCTGGAAGTTTTTGCTTGTTTGCAGCAGAGTCAAGCGCTCATGTCTTGGTGCCAAAATTCCTTAATGTTCATGAGGCAATTCTTATAGGATTGTGGTAGTCATTACAACCTAACTAAGGGCCAACTGGCCTCAGGTCACATGTTTCTGCACAAGAAATAACACCTCACTTTTTTAATTGTCACTTTTAACTCCCGAGATAAAAGGACGTTATGTTGTGTTGACCGTCCCAATCAGCTGAAACAGGAAGTAGGGCTCTGGAAATGGGTCCCAAACATTAGGTCCTATCCCTTTCAAGGCATTAGGCCCATTTTTGAGACACTACGCATTGCACTGTCCAAATGGGGGAGGGGGGTTGAAGCGGTAACCCGTAAAAGTAGAATGGAGGGTATTATCAGCACCTACCCAGGCCTTTATTTGAGGGGGGCCTCTATTCGAGGGGGGTCCTTTATTTGAGTATATATGGCAAATGCATTGGAATAGTATTAGCATTTTGGTATCTTACACCTTACAACTGCATTAGATTCCCACAAGTACATGACGCCATATATTCAGTTTTACTTGAATTAATTCCGCATTTCTATCTTATTAGCAGCACAATCAGACCTATGGCCTGAGCTGTGTTGTTACAAGGAATGGGTGACGGAGGGCCCCACCAGGTGAGAAAATTATTCTATCCAAAATGGGTCCATTGGCTGCATTATCTGGCACTTTTAACAATGCTACTAAGCACCAAACTGTTTAAAATACCATTTATGTGCTGATAATACCCTCACTATGCTGATGATACCCTCCAATAACTGCATCTACATTTAGGTCCCCACCGGTACTGGAACTAGACTGACTGGGACTGTTGTCTGGTGGGATTTTGCAAAATGGTTATGCCAGCTCCCAGAATGCTTGTATGATGGCATTTGACCTAGTTTTGGTACTTCCTTGACCTCCTTTTGCTTAAAGTGCTGATAATACCCTCAAGTACGGTATATGAATTTTCATAGTATCCACAAAAGTCTTTAGTTTTGCTAACCAGAAGCTTTCAGCGAAGCTTTCAGCGAAGCTTTCAGCCTTGTTACAAGGCCTTTGTAAGCTGTTGTGTTTTACAGCTCAGGTGCCACATGACAGCTCACAGTAGGCAAAACTAAAGACTTTTATGGATACTATGAAAATTCATGCAATCATATCATTATGGAATACCAAAAATCAGGATCTAACATACATCAACTACTTTATCAAAGATAGTCATGTGCTCATATACTGTTCTTTCATAATGAATGCAAATCCAAAAAAGATCTTTTTCTAAGGTTAATGTTCTTGGAAAGACCTATAAGTATATTCTTAATCTTAAATTAAATGTTTTGCCACTTACTGAAGTTTATCTCTTTATTATTTGCAGGTATAGAAAACCCGACCCCCAAAGCCACCCTGACAGGTCATCAATCGGAAGTCTCCTGCGTTGTGGTCTCGGCAGAACTGGGCATCGTTGTCAGTGGATCTAATGGTGAATAAAATATACCTTACACATAATAAGATCATTGGTGCAACTTCTTGTCGAAGCATCATAAAGATTGAATAAAATATTCTCTTAACTGGATGGCACAATGTATCTAATAGAGAAAGCTTTATTAAACATGCTGATGACTGTGAAGAAAATTCTGAATTTTGTAACCTAAATATATTAAATCCCGTAAACTGCCTGAATAAACATTACTTTTTTTACCCAAGGAATATTCAGTTCACAGGCACTTACCGGTATTATATATAGGGCTCCACCAGATACTAAGTCCGGAAGTGCTGTCACCTGGTTTTATTGAGCAATGTCATGTATTTACAACTTCCCACTAGTTTACGTTAAATTGTTCATGTATTAAATACTCAATTGTCCTTTTCAGACGGCCCCTGCCTCATCCACTCCAACACGGGAGACCTCCTCCGCTCCCTGGAGCCCCCCAAGCCTTACACTTCTCCCCGATTCATCTCTATGACCCGTGAAGGCTACATCCTTGTCAACTACGACAAAGCTAAATCAGCGATCTGTTCGTTCGGTATCAATGGCAAGCTCTTGCGTCATGTGCCTCACAATGATAACGCCCAGGTGAGTTTCGTCAGTCTGTTTTCGTACTTGAGAACACAGGCTCACTGATCCTGAAAATAATTGTACCACAACTGCCCCCAATATCCGCAATATACTTATTGGAGCTGCAAGGGGGCAGCTCTTGTATTTCTTTACATGATCACTTTGCCTGTGCTGGAGATGTCATTATTTATTCCTTAAGATGTTTTCTAAAAATATCCTTTAAAAAAGAAGTTAGTACTCTATTTCAACAGAATAGATGATAACTTCTTGAATTCCTTATTATTTTCTTTCATCTGGTTATAATTGAATTAATCTCACTCTTATTTCATTTTTGCACATTTAACATTTAGAAAGTGAATATGAGTCAATTTTTAGTGTCAGTAGATTAATTATGCAATATCTTTTTTTTAACGTCTCTACAAGAGCTGCACATCAGAAGCATGACACTTGTCAACTATACATATTGTTAAATTTCCCATGATGTTATTTGAAATATAAATTCAAAATATACTTCATGCACCGTTTCTATTATATTGCAGTGCATGATCCTGAGCAGAGATGGCCAGTACTTGATGCTTGGAGGGGACAATGGCATCGTGGAAGTCTGGCGGGTTCACGACTTGACAATTCTCTACACATATCCCACCTGTGATAGCAGTGTGCGCTCTCTCGCATTGTCTCATGACCAACGGTGAGTCGCAAATCTTTATTTTGAACAAAATCTAGTGTGAAGTAGTGAAATTGTCAAATGTTTCTCCCAACTTCCGGAAGAAAGCAGTATTACAAATTTATAGAAGATGTATACAAGTTTTTGTGTGTAATATTGAGGGATGCACGGATATCCGGCACAGTATGCGGTATCCGGCCAGATATTGAAATTTGCAGGATATCCGGTATCCGGCAGAATTAGGGTATCTGAGCCGGATATCAGAACCGGATATTTGTCATGGTCAAAACTTAATTAAAGGCTAAAATTTTGGTAATAACTTAATAATGTTACAAGAACAGAGTCAAAAACATAATACAATCATATCCAAATCAAATTCAGCTACAGAACATTGCGAAAAACATTCCAGCAGAGGAACAGTCCTCCTGCCGGACATGGTATCTCTCTGCTATGAGAAAAAAATATTTATAATCAACCGCAAGTGCGGAAAAACTTCTTTTCGTATTTTTATTATCCGGTTCCTATTATCCGGCTCGTATCTGGTATCCGGCCGGAATATCCGGTATCCGGCTATTTTCACTCTCCGTGCATCACTAGTAATATTTGTAAGAGCTTTGCTATTATATCAATTATATCGAAGAATATCCAGCGAAATTTTCATATGTGCAGATTACCTGAATCATTCTATAGGGTGCACAGGTAAACCAGGAGACTTCAGAAAGGGTTTCCAGAGGTGATGAACACAATACAAACAGTCTGATCAAATGATATCTTTGTGAAACACTGTTAGAGCATGAAGTCATGAACATGTAATTGGCTATAATTGGCTTTTAACTCTGTATTTAATTTCCTTCTTATTTCTTCCAGGTACTTGATGGCAGGGCTTGCAACGGGCTGCTTAATCGTCTTCAACATAGATTTCAATAAGTGGCACCACGAGTTCCAGGAGCGTTATCAGTAATCTTCATGAAAACAAACTATATTCACCATCATAATAAGAATATTTGAGTCTGAGACTTGAAAATTTGGATGAAAATTGGAAATAGATATGCTCCAAAATGCTAGGAGCAACTATGTGTGAATAACTTTATTTCAGCAACTTTGTTAGTGCAACTTCAATTGAGCAACTTCAATTTGAGCAACTTCAATTGAGCAACCCCATAAGCTGAGGTCACCATGTAATAATGGCTAGGACCTCGGCATTAATAAATCAATGTGATCGCACCGTTTAAGAGTGATATCGATGTAAATATTACAATATACCTTTCTCCTCAACCACGACTCTTCGTACAAGCTTTATGCCTCCTTTTTCACCATGGTGATGTTTGAGAACATTGTTTATAAAATATCAAAAGCCTCGTGCGTACGCTTTTGCACAGTTGTAAAATGTAAAATTGTAAAATATTAGGTAGGTGAGCTGATGTTTCGGGATTGTCCTGATGTTTCGAAGCTTGTTTCTGATGTTTCGAAGGTTGTCTTAATGTTAAAAAAGCTATTTGCGATGTTTAACATGCAGTTTTCAAACGAGTGTCTGCTTGTAAAGCTGATTTGCTGATGTTCATAATGCAACATATTTGCAATGAAATGTATTTACAATGTTTTTGCAATGTACTTGCATAGAATTTTGTTAAATCGCAAAAAGACTAAACAATTCTATTTTCTTTGTAAAGCGTTTGTAATCTTGTTCCAATACTATTTTCTCAACTTAGTTCACATTTTTACTCTGGATTCCTCATTTCCCTTCAACAGCAATTTTCAACAAGTTAATGTTGAATTAGAGGAGTGCGCTTGAATTGCTTGTATGCCTTTGCAAAATTGATGCAACGGGAAGACTACTTATTAGTAATTTTCGTGAAAAAAATGCTTATTATGTTAATTGTGTGAAAGGATTTGTGTTGAATGAAACTGCTACAGATGAGCTTGCGTGAGAGATGGAGTGATTTTTTCTATATAATTGATGAACTATTATAAAGGATATGAAGCTATTTATTCAAGAAAACTATAATCGATTACATTTAATTGTGTAATTATTGGTGAACGCAGCTGCTTATTTACGACAGGTTGTTTGATATGATTTAATTACAGCAATGAGCACCCGATTATGATTTCAATTACATACATTCCAAAAAAGTGGAGATTTCAACCTGCGAAACTAAATTATGGCATATATGTATGATATTTATGCAATAAAATTTTAATTAGCTCGAAATTGTGAAGATTTTTTCATCGGCTTCTTGAAACAAGTCATATCAACTCCATAAATGTGTATTGTATTACTTGTGTATTGGTTTATATTTGATTTGTTTTGTTTCCATTTATATCCGAGATAAACTAAGATATATGCTCATGTATCTTAGGACAAATGTATTTTGTTTATATTATATTATATGATTCTCCGAGTATTATTTCGATTATTTCGCTCTTAAATATTGTGTTATTGTTGTGTTATTTCAGTTTGTTACAGATCATATTTTGCTACATTCCGTTAAATTGTTATTTAGTAATATTTTAGTGCGTATCCGATATATATGTATCACATAGGTTGTCTATTTATATGGCATGTATATTTGAAGACAATTCTGAATAATTAATAATAATTAATAATAATTGGGTGTATTTCGTCCATTAACAGGACTTTAAAATTAGCAATTCTTTGAGTCAAACCCCCTTCTTAGTAACTTTATGATTGGAATGAAATTGGGCTCTTTCAATTGGTTCTTGGTGAATTTAGTAAATTATTGGTTTAAATTATAATTGAGGAGTACTAATGGTTATTAACTAACTATAGATTAATTATTTATTAGTTAATGTTATTTATGAAATTATAAATTTGTTACTTTCTGACCAAGCTGAGCATCTCCAATTGTTCATTCCCCAATGTCGCAGTAAGATTAACTGTGAATTATTTAATTTATGACTCTCTGTGTGCACGCAGCTTATTCGTGATACTGCGAATTGTTAATGTGTGCATTTAAGGGCAATGTGTATATATTAGCACGGCAGAGGTTTTTCACCGCTGTGTGCGTTTTTAACTACATTCCAGAGCTATGGTTTGTCCATGATATGTCCATAATTATGATGTTAATAATTACGATGTTCTGCGGAGAAAATGTATCTTGAGTTATTTAATGTATGTGATGCTGACACTTAATTAGTTGAATGCTTTTTTACACTGAAATTTCAAATGGCTCTACTTCATTATTCTAGAGACAAACATGTGTGCAATAATTATGAATGTAAATGACGATGAATTAATTATGATGAAATAATGTATGTTACATAAGATACATATAATGCTGTGTACAAATGAAGTCATTTAGGCAAAAAAAGATTAAATTTCCATTTCTAGGCGATTAGATGTTACACCAGTTAGTTCTAGAAACAAATACTTGACCGTAGTAAATTTGTTGTGGTTGGGTGACATTTGTTCTCCCAATAAAGCCAGCAAGGTATATGTGCCTCATAATTCTAAACATCTTTTGTGTTATTTGTTTGCATTTGTAGAGAGTCCTAGTTCCTCTGCAAGCTGCCATGGAGTCTCATCTGTACATTGTCTCATAGGTTAAAACTTGAAAGTAAAAATCTGTTCTTCTGTACTGGCTCAGCAGCAGTGCCAGATTCAGGCATGACGGTTAAAATAATAATAATAATAGGCATTTATATAGCGCTAATTCCAGTAAACTACTCACTAGCGCGGTTATGAAAAGAAATAATTAAATAGCCCGGAGGGCGGAGGTACATGTTTGGGAAATAAGGGTTTTCAAGTTAACAGAAGCCATAAAAAAATACCCAATAAAGTGTATGTTCAAGAAATTGAGCACTTCCATTTCTTGAGAAGTTGTTGCAGTATATTTATGCTGAGAGATCTGGGTTTGATTGTGGAAAAACTGGTTAAACAATTAACTTGAAGTTGTGTTATGCAACTTCCATTGCTAAACATCTGAGTGGCCTGGATGGTAAAGGCACATTACAATTATTTTGCTCCTTTGAAGATCCCAGCTGGGCCCAGGTTAGAATTCTGTCCAGTAGCAATTCATTGGTTTTCCCCTTAACTTCTTCCTAGTCTAGGATACCAGCTTCTGATTCGGGTGATTCTCCCACAAAGATGCTTGGATTGCCTTGGAGTTCAAATTTATATGGGTTTTGGCTTTTGATTTGTCTCGGGTTCTCCATTTTCTCGTTTTGGTCTTTCGAAAGTCTACTTCAGTGGCTTGATTCAGTACAAAATTTGTTTCGACAACTAATCAATTGCTGTTTCGGATAAAGGTATTGTTTTTGGTGCTATAAAATTATGTCTTTTGTGCTGCTGTTGCTTTTGGTGCTGTTGCTGTGTTTTGTACTGATGCTGTTTGGTACAGAATTTTGAAGAATATCTACTGGAAATTGCTGAATTCCATAAGCCCTGTGGAATTCCAGTAGAAGTAGCGACAAGGTTGCAGAAGTACAGAATTTCTACATGAATTGCAGAAGTACAATATTCCTGCAGAACTTTCAGTGCTCCTGTGGAAATACATGATTCCTGCTGGAAATTGCAAAAGGCCGGCGAAACTGCAGAATTCCACAAAAGTGCAGGATTCCTTATCATTCCTTCAGGAAATCCAAGATTTGTTAATTCCTACAGAAGTAAGGATTTCCTGCAGGAACATGCAGAATTCCAGCAGAACTGCATAATTTATGCAGGCGTACGAAAGTCACTCCTACCAGCTCCTTGGCCATTACACCTCTAAACTCAATATCTACATCAAGGTCCCATAGTAGACTTGTAGACTTGTAGACTTGTAGACGGGTTTAGGCCGTAACCCGAAGTTGTTGGCCTCTCATAAATTGTCGGGAGGAGTCTCCTTATCGTCCTTCAGGGTTGGTGTAGTTGATGAACGTTGATAGCTTCTTCCTCATGCGGTTTGGAAGAGCCTTCCTCCTCCTAGCGACGGAATATGCGCAACGTCGAGCGGTGGATTAGCTATAGTGCAGTGCAAATGAAATCGAACTGTATCAAACCCCTTGAAAATTGATATTTAGAATGAACTGTTGATAATTTCTCCCCGACCCACGGACCATACAAAAGTCCATAAATAAATAAATAAATACATAAACTAGAGGTCAACATGATAGGGGCATAGGAAAAGCGTACGTAACACTAATGGGTATGGGATACACTGCAGCAATTAGGTGCAATGCCTCTCATACAAACTGCTTGCAGTGTGTGATTCACTGCAGTTATTTTACATGCCTCTATGGACGGAGCCAATGAAGTACTACTGCTTCTTGTCATTCAGCCTTGTATCAAGCGTAGCTTAAAATATACTGTCAGTTGTGAGTGTTTCAAAATTGACACACAGAGCTGTGGAAGCCTAATATGGCTTGATACTATTAATAGTAGGATTCATGTCTTCACGGGTTTTATGCTAGTTTTTAAAATGAAAAAAGTGTACTGAGAATGCAATGATTGAAATAAAAATTTTTAAATAAGTGTTTTATTATCTATAGTGATCTACTGAAGTATATTTATAGAATAAATTTATAATTTACTTAAATAAAAGGGGTCTATGTGATATATATATGTCATTGACTCAAAAGACAGATTTTTGAAAAAGTATTGCTAAAATAGCCAAAATTAGTAAATTCCTAGTTTTTTGCCATTTATTGCCACAATAGATGAAAAAACTTAGTGCCAGTTAAGTCTAAAGAAGTAAAATGTAAAAGCTGAAAACGTTATGAAATAGATTGACATTGGAGATTTTTTTTTCTCAGCACAGATTTTGTCCCAAACCTGTTTACAAATTTTTCCACCAGGTGGAGTTCGGTATAAAGTCCTACTGCATGCCACCTGGCTGATGTAAACAAAACCATGTGACAGGCTTTATGGTAATGAGCCATTTGCAGCCCTGATTGGGCAGTCCTGGAGAAGGGGCTGGCTTTATATTCATGATTGAGGTAAGAGGGGGTGCATGAAAAAGGAGGGGGCGGAATTAGGACCATGGAGGAAATGACAGTGGAGAAATATTCAGGGAAAATCACAATTATTTTACTCATTTATGGAAAAGTGAAGTTAGTGACAATGCATTTTGTAAGCCTACACATTGAAATGGGGCATCTTGGGAAACATATTGAAAGGGGAACCTTGTAAGTGACTGTAGGGTGAAGCAGCACTGTCAAGAAATTTCCAAAGTGTGTAAGTTTTCTTTCCAAGGAAAACTATATCACTGCTTCAGCAAGCTGAACTGCAGTGATAACTGCAGTGATAATAAATAACAACCGGAGTGACAAGATAAATCCTGTGCTAACTACTAACGAAAAAGATGAGAAACCCATGTACCGATGAGATCCCCCCACCACACAACATAGTACCAAAATACATGCAGGTCTGAACTCCCTGGAGGCTTTACAGAGCTGCAAACAACTCGAGGTAATAAAGAAATGCAGAATTCATACAGAAGTAAAGAATTTCTGCAAGAAATGTAGAAGTGTAGAATTATACAGATTATTTTCAGAAATATAGTATTCCTGCAGAACTACAGTGTAGGGGAGACCGGGGAACGTTGGTCTGCTTTTTACTCCGCTGGCTATGCAATAGCCTATGGGTACTGCAGTCCTCAACAAGGTTGCTGGACGAAGATTTTGTCAAGCATAACTCCTTTTGTGATGCACATATTTCATTCAAACTTTGCCTGTTCATTGATTTTGTCATTCTGTCGGGTACGACAAGTTTCCAGGCGTTTCCAACAATTATTCACATGTGTGTCATTCCATGTCAGTTTACAGTCCTCGTCATACTTACGTGGAATCTCTAGTTCTTTTCTATGCTGTTGAACTGTGATGTCAGAGATGACGCTATTCCAGCATTGCAATATATTCAGATATCTTCAAGCTGTGATGTCAGTTTAAACTGGGTCAGATTCCCCGCTTTTAGCCAATGCGAATCCACCAAACTGAGCATCACAGTTTCATCTCAGTGTCAGAGTGAAAATTGGGTCTGGGAAAACCCATACAAGTTTGACATCACAGCCTCTCAGCCAATGGGCTGCCAGAAAAAATATACATAACATAAGCCATGTGTTTACAAACAAATTGTCAAAGCCTTCTGTTTATACCAACTTCCATCAAAGTTTAAAGTTGTAAGTTAGCAAGTTTGTAAATTAATCAAACAACTCTGTGGGGATTGTAACAGTTGTCTACAGTTTGCTCTCTCCAGTCTCCAGACTGACTTTTATACAGTCATGTTTAGATGATTTCTCGTTCATGGACTGGGACCATATCCCAGCAATCCAGCATGAGTATTTCTAATATACATTCATTGTTCAGACCTATCTAACCATTATGTCCTTTGGCAAAGAATAATCAAATATTTGAAAAAGGTCACTAACTCCTGCACTCTAAAAAAAGTCGGGACAAAATTGGTTATTAGTTTCAAAATGGTTTTTTGAAAAACCAAATTTCAATGCAAAACCAACATGGATTTTTAAAAAATCCATGTTGGTTTTTTGCATTGAAATTTGGTTTTTCAAAAAACCATTTTGAATCTAAAAAACCAATTTTGTCTGAATTTTTTTAGAGTGTGTGTGTTGTGTGCAGTACAAACATTTTTGTCCAACTCACTCCCAGAGAAGCATGAGCTGCATCAGACATTTTGAGGACACAAGTCAGATTGTACATGGCACTGGATCAAAGGCTTCTGAAGGTCAATAACCTTTGCATTCATTTCAGATGTTATGGAATATCTCTGAACTCCAGTGTTTAGACTCGAACTAAATCTCAATTCAAAGTCAAATTCAGCCAACAGGTGTAGTTTTTCTTGGCAAACCATTTCGAGGCCTTTTTACTACTGTAATTTCCAACAACTACTTCATAGTATTTTGTTGTGTACATCCTGGCAACATAATATAATGCGCGTATTTTTTAATAGGGTAAACAAAAATAGAGGGGGTAAGATAAATTCAAGTTTGTAGCATTCTGGGCTCCCAGTTAGGCCCTGCTGGGTTCTAGCATGGCAGGTACAAGTACCTGTCATGGTTCTAGGTTCGAAAGCGGCTGCAGCTGGGTCACCTGGACCTATGTTGGACAGCAGTTTCAGTCTGTTTTATTTTATGTAAAACGGACTCAAAGTAAAGTGATTTGATTTGATCATTTGCCCTTTTTAATTGCTGTGTCCCCATCGTGTCCAAGTTAGCCTACCCCTACCAGACTCAAGAGACTCCTCCATCCATCTTCATAAAAGAGTAACACAATTTGGAGAGCCTTAAGTACATTTCCCTGAGATAACTAATTGACTGCTTCTAAACTTTCTGTTTTGTGTGGAATTTATGTCTTCCAAGAGAATAATAAAACATTACCTATGAAGTCGAAAAGTATGCCTTACCCAAATTTATCCCAGTTTACCAGGTTTTTTCATGGCATGTTTATAACCTGAGCACTGCATTACTTTATGGTTGCATATTTGTAGGCCTTTATACTCGCATTGAACGCATTCTGTTTTCCTGGATATTTCTGAACACTCTTCAGATTATTTAGCAAGGAAAAAAATCAAGGAAATATATATATATTTTAGTCAGTGCCACTAAGTCCTCCCCCATCCTCCCTCACTTATGACTGGGCCCCCTTCCTCCCCCACTCCCAAATAATTTAGGTGAATTCCAGTTGGTTTTCTGCTGGCTGGCTTGGATCCAAAATGCTTGAGGCTGCAGCACAGCAAACCAGGACTCCTGGATGGTTCTCCCTACCTTGTTTACGTAATCCAGTTAGCTGTTTATGTGACGTCATTTTGTGAGGTTCCTGAGAGTGTTTCAAATATAGTGGGTGAGCCACAGGGCTGAGCCACATAGCTGTTCATCAATCTGAGCTGATCCAGCAACTTGGCAGCTGATCCAGCAAATCCAGCTGTGTAGTCATATACTTTTTTCCAGAAGTTCTATACACTTTTGCACAGCTCAGCTTACTTCTACAAAGTTCCAGATCTATCATTTCATTGCTCCTTAAATACAGGATCATAGCATCAGAGAGCAGTTACAGTTTGGTTTTGATACCTGCAGTCCACTGGGATAAAAGCCTGAGGGCGTGGATTTGGCATCGGGATTACACAAAGAGATTACCTCTGGCTCTTCCATTTAGGACCAATTTGTAGTTTAATAGGTAAGTTGCTACTCTTTTCTTTTAATTACATAAAGCTGTAAAAATAGTGAGCTCATATTAATGTTCTTTCAATAAAGTCCTTCATTAGTTTTTAGCAGTATAGTGCTCAGTAGGCTATTTTTAAAAAATTATATAATTTATAAGCCTAGGACATACCTAGGTAGTAATATTATTATGCCCCACATTTTGTGAACCATTTGCTTTGGGAAACTATCCCCATTTTCATACTAAATATATATTACTTCACTATGTTTTTGTCTTAGGATTTTTTCCCACATGCCAATATTGAAATGACTGGGCAGGTATTGGCATGCCTATGTGTAGTACTTGTGTACTCACAAACATCCAGCTTGAACAAAGAAGAAAAAAAAATCTGTTTTGTTCTCAAATTGAAGTATGTGGATGGAATTGTGAAAAGAAAAATCTGCAAGCAACAGCCAATCCCAATTGCTCTTACATACTGAGTCCATTTGATGTTCTTTTCAAAATCCAATGTTTTCATTAACTTGATAAAATGTACTCCTTTTTTTTTTTCAGGACCTGTTTGAATCTGAAGGACCATGTCTACCCCAGCGATTGGCATTGACCTTGGGACCACATATTCTTGTGTCGGCGTCTTCCAACATGGCAAGGTGGAGATCATTGCCAACGATCAAGGAAACAGGACCACTCCGAGTTATGTTGGTTTCACAGAATCAGAGCGACTGATAGGAGATGCCGCCAAGAACCAAGTTGCGATGAACCCACAGAACACGATCTTCGACGCGAAGAGATTAATCGGTCGCCGTTTCGATGATCCTCTAGTTCAGAGCGATATGAAGCATTGGCCGTTCACAGTGGTCAACAAAGCAGGAAAGCCTCAGTTAGAAGTGGAATTTCAAGGAGAAAGAAAATCTTTTGCACCGGAAGAGGTCTCCTCTATGGTCCTCACCAAGATGAAGGAGACAGCGGAGGCGTACTTGGGAGGCAAGGTCAAGGACGCTGTCATCACCACCCCAGCGTACTTCAACGACAGTCAGCGCCAAGCGACTAAAGATGCAGGAGTCATCGCTGGCCTCAACGTCCTCAGGATCATCAACGAGCCAACGGCAGCGGCTTTAGCTTATGGTTTAGACAAGAACCTCTCTGGTGAAAAGAACATCCTGATCTTTGACCTCGGAGGAGGGACCTTCGACGTATCCATCTTGACCATCGCCGAAGGATCCATGTTCGAAGTGAGGTCCACTGCCGGAGACACCCACTTGGGAGGAGAGGATTTCGACAACCGAATGGTCAACCACTTCATTCAGGAGATCAAGCGAAAGCACAAAAAGGATATTTCAAGCAATCAGAGAGCTGTACGTAGATTGAGGACAGCCTGCGAAAGAGCAAAGAGGACTTTATCCTCATCGACCCAAGCTAACATTGAGATTGATTCTCTCTTCGAAGGTCAGGACTTCTACACATCCATCACGAGGGCTCGCTTCGAAGACTTGTGCGCAGACTTATTCCGTGGCACCTTGGACCCCGTAGAGAAGTCATTGACCGATGCTAAAGTTGACAAGCGGGCCATTCACGAGGTCGTTTTGGTCGGAGGATCTACTCGAATCCCTAAGATCCAGAAGTTACTGCAAGAATTCTTCCTTGGTAAAGAGCTGAACAAGTCCATCAATCCGGATGAGGCTGTAGCCTACGGAGCGGCTGTGCAAGCGGCAGTCCTGACAGGCTCCCAGGACGCTGCCGTTAAGGACGTCCTTCTGGTGGACGTCGCTCCCTTGTCCCTCGGCATTGAGACGGCTGGCGGAGTGATGACCAAGTTGATCGAGAGGAACACTCGCATCCCGAACAAGATGTCGAAGACATTCACGACTTACGCCGACAACCAACCCGGAGTGTCCATTCAAGTGTTTGAGGGAGAGAGAGCCATGACCAAGGACAATAACCTGTTGGGAAAGTTTGAGCTGACAGGAATTCCACCCGCGCCAAGAGGAGTACCTAAGATCGAAGTGACTTTCGACATTGATGCTAACGGAATCTTACACGTCACTGCTAAGGACGAAAGTACAGGAAAGTCAGAACAGATCAAGATCAACAACGACAAGGGTCGTTTGTCGCAGGCGGAGATCGATCGGATGTTAGAGGAAGCGGAACGTTACAGAGTGGAAGACGAAAAGCAAAGGGAGAGGGTGACTGCCCGAAATCAATTGGAGTCCGCAGTGTTCACTTACAAGCAAGTAGTATCAGAAGCGGGAGATAAACTGAGTCAGGAGGACAAGGATACTGTGTCTAAGAAGTGCACAGAAGTATTGAGCTGGCTTGATGCCAACAATCTAGCTGACAAGGAGGAATTTGAATACCAACTAGGAGAGCTGAACAAGTTCTGCAGTCCCTTCACTGCCAAGATGCACCAGAGCCAGCCTCAGCAGCAGCAGCAGGCAGGAGGGGCACCTGGAGGCAGTAATGCAGGGAGTGCAGGGGGGCCTAAGATTGAGGAAATGAACTAAAAATGCCTGTATATTGGCAAAAATGCCTTTAAATTGACTAAAATGCCTCTATACTGACTAAAAATGCCTCTATTTTGACTAAAACGCCTCTTCGTTGACTAAAAATGCCTCTATAAACAGGATGCGAGCCTGAATCTACAAAAAATGAAGAAAAAAAAGGTTGTGTGTGTAAAATCTACGAAAATGAAAAAATGCTATGCTATTATTATATGTATCTAAAAATTGTCTTAATAGTTACCTATACTTATTGAGTAAATTAATTTTTATATTTATGTCTAAGCATGTTGGCTGTGTTTCAGAATTAAGTTATTTTTGTAATATTGTACTGTACTCTACATACACTGTAGTATGGATCTACATGTATACAATTCAAGATGAATTCTAACCGGTTAAATATATACTTAAGAAATTAAGACAGTTTTTTCTGTGTATATATTATTATGTTCTGTTAAAACAAATTATTGCTTGTTGTTATTAATTATGTTGCTTGTTGCTTGGTAGCTGCCATGTTTGTTGTTACCTTTTATTATGTGGCAGCTTGTATTAAATTTATACTTTATAAATATTCTTGTCTGCAGCTTATATAAATTTTCCAATATTTTTTCAAGATGATCTGTGTGATGTACTGTAGCCTACTTAGAAGATAAATTAGATATATAGATATATAGATAGATAGATAGATAGATAGATAGATAGATAGATAGATAGATAGATAGATAGATAGATAGATGGATATGGTAAATACAGCCTTCAGCCTTCTTTGAAACTAAGTTATTTGTGCTCACAAGGATTGATTGACGAGATGGCAAAGAGAGTGGGAGTTTTCATCATGTTGTAAACACATTCCCTCCATGTGAGGGATCTTTTACTTGCCAAGCACAGACACCGATACAAGTTACCAATTTAACATCCCATCCAATGAAATCCAGCTGCAATTTACTCATGAAGGTCCACTGAAAAAGGTTGGGTTCCCCAACCCGGGTTAGAACCCATGCAAGCAAAGACCTTCAGTGAAGCAAGCCTGAACTCTAACCACTCAGCCAACCAGCTGCCTTACTAAGTGCTACTGTTATAGACCACTGTAGACAGACCACAAATTGTAAAATAATTTTATGGCCTATGATTTATGAAAGTTTACACCCAAAAAACAAGAAATCTTTCGCATAGGGTGCTCTATAGTACCCACTAACTGAGGTACATCTCTTTAGTTAGTTACAAACTACCAAGATTTGGTAAATTTTCTCCTTCCATGTATCAGTCAGTGACAAACTGCCTGGCTTTGAAAACTTCTCTATCATCACAGACTGCTTTGCAAACTTCTCTATCTCTCCAAACATCTCTCTATCTCTTTAGTCAGCCAAAAACTGCTTTGCAAACATCTCTCTATCTCTTTTAGTCAGCCAAAAACTGCTTTGCAAACATCTCTCTATCTCTTTAATCAGCCAAAATCTGCTCGCAAACTTCTCTGTATCTCTTTAGTAAGTCAAAACTGCTTTGTAGAATTCTCTCTGAATCTTTAGTCAACCACAAACTACTTTGCAAACTTCTCCTTCTGTTTGCTACCAAAAAACTGTTTTTCAAACTTCTCTCTGTCTCTTTAGTCAGCCAAAACTGCTTTGCTAAGTCCTCTCTAGCTCTTAAGTCAGACAAAATTGCTTGCAAATTTTCTGTCTCTTCAGTCAGCCAAAAACTGCTTTGTGAACCTCTCTCTATTAGGGTGGCCGAAAAAAAAAATTTCTTAAATTCATATCGCATACCCCTTCATTTTCTGCGAAATGGTAAAATAAACACGCTGTTAAAATTTAAGAAAGATCCTTCAAGTCTAAGTGGTCCCCCAAAGCCACTCCGTTTCTGCCAAATATTTTCGAAAAATGTCCTTTTGCGTAATCACGGTTATAAATATCTCGCTTATTATTTGACATACAATGATACTATTTATACCATTGATCTCAGGAGAAAATTAGCTTCAATTTGAGTACCAGGAAGCTATACTTACAATGACATTTGAGCTTGCAGGATTTCAGAAAACTCAAAATTTCATGTTGTCAAGCTAAACCACTGAAATAATTCATCTAAATTTTCAAATTTTGCAAAATTGAATCCTACTTTAAAATAAGGCATACTTCTATGATATTAAAAATTCGAAATATAATGCATAACCATGAATGACCAAAATAAGGCACATCTCAAAAAATTTCAAAGCTGTAAGCCAATATTAGATTTTCGAATTTTTTGGAAAAATGTTACAGAGCTTCCAGTATGGCACAAGGGAATAATACAACGAAAGCATATGATGTTTTGAAAAATGAGGGGCAGACAGTAATCCTCAGGGTGCATTGTCTGTCAAGTGTTTGGTACAGGGCTTTACATCCTGCATTACTGCACCAAGCTTACTTAGAGGGGCAGGGACCGCACATGTTTTTTCCCCAAATTGCCAGTAAGATCATAATGGCCCATATTTACAAAGATGGTGAGTATAAATTTGAAGGAGAGATGCAGCATCTGGACAATAATCCTTAGGGTGCATAGAATTATTAATAGTTTTGCTGGATTTGTGAGAAAGATAACTTTAAAGTGAATGCCAACTTGATTATTTTCTGCCACAAACGAATGTGCACTGAATGTTTTTAATGGTGTTGTGAAATTTTAAGATATGAAGATTAAATATCAGTATGGCTCTAAGACTTAAAAGTATGATCCTAGGTGTGGAATTGGCTATCAGGATCATAAAATACAACCTTCATTGGGTACATTCGTTTTGCTGCTCCAAAGTGCTCTTGGAGTAGAGTAGTTCACTCCAGATCATTCGTTTTGCACTTCCGGGAGTAGTTTGGAGTAGATTGGAGTAGATCGGAAGTACTCCAAGAAATTGGGATATCCCATGACGTATGATTGTTTACATAAATAAATGACACTTCAGAAGCTTTCATTTAGTGGCTGATTGCGTGATTTCGATGTGGATTGCTGCAATTTCTATTGACACAATTAAAGCAATCAATTGGAGGTGCCAATTTACAACATAAATTGCTATTAGCAAGGGAATCCTCGTAGCAAATAATGACGTGCCTAAGTACTCCTTTTCATTCGATTCGGACCAAGCTTGGAGTAAACTACTCCAAGTTGGAGTAGTTTACTCTCAGAGGAGAAACGTCACTTCCTAGAGTAGTTTGGAGTGGTTTAGAGCAGGTGAATCGAATGTACCCATTGAAATTTGGTGGCGTCTGATAATGGCAACGTGTAAAAAATTTATATTTAATTGCCATATATACAGTGTAGATTTGTGTGTCCCTGCAGCAAGGCCATCACACCATGAAAACCTGTCAATATTCTCAATTTCAACAGGAAATTGTTCCTTATGTACTTTATTCTTAGTAGGAATATTAATTCAGCTAAATTTGACAATATAGACTAATGATTTCAGCGATTTGGCTTGACAACATGAAATTTTGAGTTTTCTCAAAATCCTGCCAGCTTTGAAGTTATCATAGATATAGCTTCCTGGTACTCAATCTGAAGCTAATTTTCTCCTGAGATCAATGGTATAAATATTATCATTGTATGTCCAATAATAAGCGAGATATTTAAAACCGCGATTACGCAAAAATGAATTATTTGTAAATTTTGATCTGAAACCGAGTGGCTTTGGGGGACCACTTAGACTCGAAGGATCTTTCTAAAATTTTAACAGAGTGCTTATTTTACCATTTCGCATAAAATGAAGGGGTATGCGATATGAATTTCAGAAATTGGTCTTTTTTCTGGCCACCCTACTCTCTAGTCTCTATCTCTACTCAGTCAAAAACTGCCTGGCTTTGCAAACTTCTTCTTCTCTTTAGTGAGTTGCAAACCACCTTGATTTGGCAACTTTTTTGGTGCATTGTGTCCAGTAATCCGTGCCAAATCAATGGATTTTCCCTGTCACTGGACCCGACATGACAAAATCAAGTGTTAATTTTCCTCCTAAAGTACCATCATTTTCAAAGTTTCTATGCACGATTCATGAGAATATGGACTTGAATTAATATATACATCATATTTAACCCTTTTCTTGTTTTATTTCATTGAATTTAAAGTAAAAGACGTGTCACTAGTTTATTTTAATTTGTTTGTCCACTCCGTTCCTTTCCATAGCTCGGCTTGCTATTGTTTTTAATGAGCAATTCACACTAAATGTCGTAAGATGCACATGCGCCACACTACCGCAGCTTTGGGTATTTCATTAAACAGATATTCAACAAATTAAGGCATAATTTTCTTTGGAACATTTTTTGGTCCTACTAAAATGCCCACTCCGTTCCCTCCAATTCCGAGCTTACCAGTGATTATACTTTTTCAAAGAAATTCTATGTATATATTGCTGAGGGTGACAGGATTCAATAGAATGCCATCATAACTTTGTATCTCCCAAATAGAATGCACTATTAAGAGAAAACCAAACCGTTCCTGTCCACTCCGTTATCCGTTCCTGTCCACTCTGTTACCACAAAATATCGATATTCAATTTTAAAAAACGATTGATCTGAGATGAAGTACTTCAGAAAATGAGACTTACATAATTTTTTTCAATTTTTAAATTGCTCAAAAAGCAGGTTTTTTGCATCAAAAGTCCACTCCGTTAATTTGTCCCGAAATTTTTGAATGACCCAAAACTGCTTTGCAAACTCCTCTCTATCTCTTTAGTCAGCCACAAACTGCTTTGCAAACTTCTTTCTATGTCTATTCAGCCAAAAAGTGCTTTTCAAACTCCTCTCTATCCCTTTAGCCAGTCACAAACTGCTTTTCAACCTCCTCTCTATCTCTTTAGTCAGCCAAAATTGCTTGCAAACTTCTCTGCCTCTTTAGTCTACCAAAAACTGCTTTGCAAACTTCTTTCTATCTCATTAGTCAGTCTAAAACTGCTTTGCAAACTTCTTTCTATGTCTATTCAGCCAAAAAGTGCTTTTCAAACTCCTCTCCATCTCCTTAGTCAGCCTAAACTGCTTTGCAAACTTCTTTCTATCTCATAAGTCAGCCTAAACTGCTTTGCAAACTTCTTTCTATCTCATTAGTCAGCCTAAAACTGCTTTGCAAACTTCTTTCTATGTCTATTCAGCCAAAAAGTACTTTTCAAACTCCTCTCCATCTCCTTAGTCAGCCAAAACTGCTTTGTAAACTTCTCTCTATCTCATTAGTCAGCCTAAAACTGCTTTGCAAACTTCTTTCTATGTCTATTCAGCCAAAAAGTGCTTTTCAAACTCCTCTCCATCTCCTTAGTCAGCCAAAACTGCTTTGCAAACTTCTTTCTATCTCATAAGTCAGCCTAAAACTGCTTTGCAAACTTCTTTCTATGTCTATTCAGCCAAAAAGTGCTTTTCAAACTCCTCTCCATCTCCTTAGTCAGCCTAAACTGCTTTGCAAACTTCTTTCTATCTCATTAGTTAGCCTAAGCTGCTTTGCAAACTTCTTTCTATCTCATTAGTCAGCCTAAAACTGCTTTGCAAACATCTTTCTATGTCTATTCAGCCAAAAAGTGCTTTTCAAACTCCTCTCCATCTCCTTAGTCAGCCAAAACTGCTTTGCAAACTTCTTTCTATCTCATTAGTCAGCCTAAAACTGCTTTGCAAACTTCTTTCTATGTCTATTCAGCCAAAAAGTGCTTTTCAAACTCCTCTCCATCTCCTTAAAGTCAAGACATTTTATTTTGGCAGTAAGTTTTCAGCCAATGAAACAATCCATGATTAAGTCTGATGTTTAATTTTTGGTTTATTGGACTGAGGACACCATGACCAAGCATGATTTGGATTAAATATGTGTCCTCTAATCCCCCAGCTTCATCATACAGGCACTTACAATGTTAAATTTCTGCTGCTCTTCCAACACATTTAGAGCTATTTTTAGCCTTCTGTTGTGACATCATCAGCATTGTAGGCTCTATGACATCACTGAAACAATGGTGACGTCACAACAGCAGCAATAGAAGCAGTAGAAGAAAATGGCTTCTTGAGTTGTGTTGACAGCAATGTTATTCCAATGGGATTACCTCAAAACCAGGGCTACAACCTGCCAATACTTCGAAATGTTTATGAAACTGCTTGGTCACGGTGTCAGGAACAGGGGGAGACAAGTATTTTTGTCAGGAGTAAGGTATGTTTTTAAATATCAGCCAAAAACTTACTGCCACAAAAAAATGACTTGACTATAGTCAGCCTAAACTGCTTTGCAAACTTCTTTCTATCTCATTAGTTAGCCTAAGCTGCTTTGCAAACTTCTTTCTATCTCATTAGTCAGCCTAAAACTGCTTTGCAAACTTCTTTCTATGTCTATTCAGCCAAAAAGTGCTTTTCAAACTCCTCTCCATCTCCTTAGTCAGCCAAAACTGCTTTGCAAACTTCTTTCTATCTCATTAGTCAGCCTAAACTGCTTTTCAACCTCCTCTCTATCTCTTTAGTCTACCAAAAACTGCTTTGCAAACTTCTCTCTATCTCATTAGTCAGCCTAAAACTGCTTTGCAAACTTCTTTCTATGTCTATTCAGCCATAAAGTGCTTTTCAAACTCCTCTGCATCTCCTTAGTCAGCCAAAACTGCTTTGCAAACTTCTTTCTATCTCATTAGTCAGCCTAAAACTGCTTTGCAAACTTCTTTCTATGTCTATTCAGCCAAAAAGTGCTTTTCAAACTCCTCTCCACCTCCTTAGTCAGCCAAAACTGCTTTGTAAACTTCTCTCTATCTCATTAGTCAGCCTAAAACTGCTTTGCAAACTTCTTTCTATGTCTATTCAGCCAAAAAGTGCTTTTCAAACTCCTCTCCATCTCCTTAGTCAGCCAAAACTGCTTTGCAAACTTCTTTCTATCTCATTAGTCAGCCTAAACTGCTTTGCAAACTTCTTTCTATCTCATTAGTCAGCCTAAAACTGCTTTGCAAACTTCTTTTTATGTCTATTCAGCCAAAAAGTGCTTTTCAAACTCCTCTCCATCTCCTTAGTCAGCCTAAACTGCTTTGCAAACTTCTCTCTATCTCATTAGTCAGCCTAAACTGCTTTGCAAACTTCTTTCTATCTCATTAGTCAGCCTAAAACTGCTTTGCAAACTTCTTTCTATGTCTATTCAGCCAAAAAGTGCTTTTCAAACTCCTCTCCATCTCCTTAGTCAGCCTAAACTGCTTTGCAAACTTCTTTCTATCTCATTAGTCAGCCTAAACTGCTTTGCAAACTTCTTTCTATCTCATTAGTCAGCCTAAAACTGCTTTGCAAACTTCTTTCTATGTCTATTCAGCCAAAAAGTGCTTTTCAAACTCCTCTCCATCTCCTTAGTCAGCCAAAACTGCTTTGTAAACTTCTCTCTATCTCATTAGTCAGCCTAAAACTGCTTTGCAAACTTCTTTCTATGTCTATTCAGCCAAAAAGTGCTTTTCAAACTCCTCTCCATCTCCTTAGTCAGCCAAAACTGCTTTGCAAACTTCTTTCTATCTCATTAGTCAGCCTTAACTGCTTTGCAAACTTCTTTCTATCTCATTAGTCAGCCTAAAACTGCTTTGCAAACTTCTTTCTATGTCTATTCAGCCAAAAAGTGCTTTTCAAACTCCTCTCCATCTCCTTAGTCAGCCTAAGCTGCTTTGCAAACTTCTTTCTATCTCATTAGTCAGCCTAAAACTGCTTTGCAAACTTCTTTCTATGTCTATTCAGCCAAAAAGTGCTTTTCAAACTCCTCTCCATCTCCTTAGTCAGCCAAAACTGCTTTGCAAACTTCTTTCTATCTCATTAGTCAGCCTAAACTGCTTTGCAAACTTCTTTCTATCTCATTAGTCAGCCTAAAACTGCTTTGCAAACTTCTTTCTATGTCTATTCAGCCAAAAAGTGCTTTTCAAACTCCTCTCCACCTCCTTAGTCAGCCAAAACTGCTTTGTAAACTTCTCTCTATCTCATTAGTCAGCCTAAAACTGCTTTGCAAACTTCTTTCTATGTCTATTCAGCCAAAAAGTGCTTTTCAAACTCCTCTCCATCTCCTTAGTCAGCCTAAACTGCTTTGCAAACTTCTTTCTATCTCATTAGTCAGCCTAAAACTGCTTTGCAAACTTCTTTCTATGTCTATTCAGCCAAAAAGTGCTTTTCAAACTCCTCTCCATCTCCTTAGTCAGCCAAAACTGCTTTGCAAACTTCTTTCTATCTCATTAGTCAGCCTAAACTGCTTTGCAAACTTCTTTCTATCTCATTAGTCAGCCTAAAACTGCTTTGCAAACTTCTTTCTATGTCTATTCAGCCAAAAAGTGCTTTTCAAACTCCTCTCCATCTCCTTAGTCAGCCTAAACTGCTTTGCAAACTTCTTTCTATCTCATTAGTCAGCCTAAACTGCTTTGCAAACTTCTTTCTATCTCATTAGTCAGCCTAAACTGCTTTGCAAACTTCTTTCTATCTCATTAGTCAGCCTAAAACTGCTTTGCAAACTTCTTTCTATGTCTATTCAGCCAAAAAGTGCTTTTCAAACTCCTCTCCACCTCCTTAGTCAGCCAAAACTGCTTTGTAAACTTCTCTCTATCTCATTAGTCAGCCTAAAACTGCTTTGCAAACTTCTTTCTATGTCTATTCAGCCAAAAAGTGCTTTTCAAACTCCTCTCCATCTCCTTAGTCAGCCTAAACTGCTTTGCAAACTTCTTTCTATCTCATAAGTCAGCCTAAACTGCTTTGCAAACTTCTTTCTATCTCATTAGTCAGCCTAAAACTGCTTTGCAAACTTCTTTCTATGTCTATTCAGCCAAAAAGTACTTTTCAAACTCCTCTCCATCTCCTTAGTCAGCCAAAACTGCTTTGTAAACTTCTCTCTATCTCATTAGTCAGCCAAAAACTGCTTTGCAAACTTCTTTCTATGTCTATTCAGCCAAAAAGTGTTTTTCAAACTCCTCTCCATCTCCTTAGTCAGCCTAAACTGCTTTGCAAACTTCTTTCTATCTCATTAGTCAGCCTAAAACTGCTTTGCAAACTTCTTTCTATGTCTATTCAGCCAAAAAGTGCTTTTCAAACTCCTCTCCATCTCCTTAGTCAGCCAAAACTGCTTTGCAAACTTCTTTCTATCTCATTAGTCAGCCTAAACTGCTTTGCAAACTTCTTTCTATCTCATTAGTCAGCCTAAAACTGCTTTGCAAACTTCTTTCTATGTCTATTCAGCCAAAAAGTGCTTTTCAAACTCCTCTCCATCTCCTTAGTCAGCCTAAACTGCTTTGCAAACTTCTTTCTATCTCATTAGTCAGCCTAAACTGCTTTGCAAACTTCTTTCTATCTCATTAGTCAGCCTAAAACTGCTTTGCAAACTTCTTTCTATGTCTATTCAGCCAAAAAGTGCTTTTCAAACTCCTCTCCATCTCCTTAGTCAGCCAAAACTGCTTTGTAAACTTCTCTCTATCTCATTAGTCAGCCTAAAACTGCTTTGCAAACTTCTTTCTATGTCTATTCAGCCAAAAAGTGCTTTTCAAACTCCTCTCCATCTCCTTAGTCAGCCTAAACTGCTTTGCAAACTTCTTTCTATCTCATTAGTCAGCCTAAACTGCTTTGCAAACTTCTTTCTATCTCATTAGTCAGCCTAAAACTGCTTTGCAAACTTCTTTCTATGTCTATTCAGCCAAAAAGTGCTTTTCAAACTCCTCTCCATCTCCTTAGTCAGCCAAAACTGCTTTGCAAACTTCTTTCTATGTCTATTCAGCCAAAAAGTGCTTTTCAAACTCCTCTCTGTCTCTTTAGTCAGCCACGAACTGCTTTGCAAACTTCTTTCTATCTCATAAGTCAGCCTAAACTGCTTTGCAAACTTCTTTCTATCTCATTAGTCAGCCTAAAACTGCTTTGCAAACTTCTTTCTATGTCTATTCAGCCAAAAAGTACTTTTCAAACTCCTCTCCATCTCCTTAGTCAGCCAAAACTGCTTTGTAAACTTCTCTCTATCTCATTAGTCAGCCTAAAACTGCTTTGCAAACTTCTTTCTATGTCTATTCAGCCAAAAAGTGCTTTTCAAACTCCTCTCCATCTCCTTAGTCAGCCAAAACTGCTTTGCAAACTTCTTTCTATCTCATTAGTCAGCCTAAAACTGCTTTGCAAACTTCTTTCTATGTCTATTCAGCCAAAAAGTGCTTTTCAAACTCCTCTCCATCTCCTTAGTCAGCCAAAACTGCTTTGCAAACTTCTTTCTATCTCATTAGTCAGCCTAAACTGCTTTGCAAACTTCTTTCTATCTCATTAGTCAGCCTAAAACTGCTTTGCAAACTTCTTTCTATGTCTATTCAGCCAAAAAGTGCTTTTCAAACTCCTCTCCATCTCCTTAGTCAGCCTAAACTGCTTTGCAAACTTCTTTCTATCTCATTAGTCAGCCTAAACTGCTTTGCAAACTTCTTTCTATCTCATTAGTCAGCCTAAAACTGCTTTGCAAACTTCTTTCTATGTCTATTCAGCCAAAAAGTGCTTTTCAAACTCCTCTCCATCTCCTTAGTCAGCCAAAACTGCTTTGTAAACTTCTCTCTATCTCATTAGTCAGCCTAAAACTGCTTTGCAAACTTCTTTCTATGTCTATTCAGCCAAAAAGTGCTTTTCAAACTCCTCTCCATCTCCTTAGTCAGCCTAAACTGCTTTGCAAACTTCTTTCTATCTCATTAGTCAGCCTAAACTGCTTTGCAAACTTCTTTCTATCTCATTAGTCAGCCTAAAACTGCTTTGCAAACTTCTTTCTATGTCTATTCAGCCAAAAAGTGCTTTTCAAACTCCTCTCCATCTCCTTAGTCAGCAAAAACTGCTTTGCAAACTTCTTTCTATGTCTATTCAGCCAAAAAGTGCTTTTCAAACTCCTCTCTGTCTCTTTAGTCAGCCACGAACTGTTTTGCAAAATCCTCTCTGTCTCTTTAGTCAGCCAAAACTGCTTTGCAAACTTCTCTCTATCTCTTTAGTCAGCCAAAAAGTGCTTTTCAAACTCCTCTCCATCTCCTTAGTCAGCCAAAACTGCTTTGCAAACTTCTTTCCATGTCTATTCAGCCAAAAAGTGCTTTTCAAACTCCTCTCTGTCTCTTTAGTCAGCCAAAAACTGCTTTGCAAACTTCTCTGTCTCTTTAGTCTATCTCTTTAGTCAGCCTAAAACTGCTTTGCAAACTTCTTTCTATGTCTATTCAGCCAAAAAGTGCTTTTCAAACTCCTCTCTATCTCTTTAGTCAACCAAAATTGCTTGCAAACTTCTCTGTCTCTTTAGTCAGCCACGAACTGTTTTGCAAAATCCTCTCTATCTCTTTAGTCAGCCAAAACTGCTTTGCAAACTTCTCTCTATCTCTTTAGTCAGCCAAAAAGTGCTTTTGATTTCAAACTCCTCTCTATCCCTTTAGCCAGCCACAAACTGCTTTTCAAACTCCGCTCTATCTCTCTTAAGTCAGCCAAAAAAAAAAAAAAAGTATTGTTTTCGCCTGTGCTTCTCTATCTCTTTAGTCAGCCTAAAACGGCTTTGCAAACTCGTCTCTATCTCTTTAGTCAGCCAAAACTGCTTTGCAAATTTCTCTATCTCTTTAGTCAGCCACAAACTGCTTTTCAAACTCCGCTCTATCTCTCTTAAGGTGGCTCGATACTCGTGAACTTTCTAAGATAGGATTTCTCAAAAATAGTTTAGAATGATCCAAAATATAGTTAATAGCAAGGATATGTAAAAAAAAGTGGTCGCAACCAGCCTTTTTTTCGAAATATTTGAGGTTATGTACAAGAAAGTCAGTCCACGCAAACCTGAAAAACTCAATTTTTTTCTTATCTTTCTTTCTGTGAAGTTTGTCCTGCCATTCAGTGGTCATGCATCCCATATTATGAAATGAAGCATGGAATTGAAGAAAAACTTCAATGGAACTGCTGATTACAATTTCAAAGAGATATATTTAGTTTAAAGGACTTTCCAAGGGGCTCGGAATAAAAGTTTTGATTTTGACAATTTAAATTTTTTTTATAAACCATGGCGCTAAAAAAAAATGACGGGATAGAATTTCTCATTTTTTTGTCATTAATTTCCAAATATTGTTAGGAACAATAAAATGTATAAGAGAAGGTTTGCTACCGCGATAGAAATTGAGATAAAAATTCATTTATATCTCAAAGTTAATTTTTAGAAATTAGACCTGCTTGCCGAAAATCGCGTGTTAAAAGTTTCTATTCGGACCATAAAGCTGAATCTCTGGCATGTCATAGTACTGTTCATAGCGCATCTAATGCTTCAAACCAGAAGTTTCTAACCCTAATAGAAGTGACGCAAATGACAAACGAAGTGGCAGTCGCACGGAATTATAAAAAACACAAAAAGCAGTCCACAGAGCTCAGCAGGCTGTTGTTGCTATGGTGACGCCGCCATTGCTGCTCCATGAGTAGCGAGCCACCTTAAGTCAGCCAAAAAAAAAAAAACAAGTTTCTTTAGTATGTGCACATAGCCGGTTTTATTGAAGAGATAAGAGGGACAAATGTAGTCCGACAAAGGCTGACTCAAAACAAACAGTCTTGATCCCGCCAGCATATTTCGGTCTAGGACAAATGTATAAGGCTTGTAGTCCATGGTGGCAGCACCAACGATTTTTTTTTTGTGGTCTCTTTGCCATCTGGCGTTAATTTACTTTAAGTTAAAGGTTTGCGCCACCTGCCGAATTATTTGGGAAATTGAAAAACATTGGAGGAGATGGCAATTCATATGAAAATGCATCAAAATTGATTTAATTTGTGCTACAGAAAGAGAGGATATCCCCTGGAACAATTCTCTGGATCTCAAATGACACACTCCTTCGTCAGGTAAATTGGGCTATGGTTTGTTTGAGGGTTTGGAAGATATTTCACAAAGAAATCCTTCAGTCCTTCACTGGCTTCAGCTGATCAGCTGATCCAACAGCAAGCCTTTTCTAAAATTCACTGTCTGTAGACTCTGTACTTCAAGTATTGTAAACTGATAAACTGCTGATACTATCTTTATACCATGTATGTAATTATACTTATACTTAATTAACAATTTAACATAGCTAGTCATATTGCATTATGCCATTTATGGTTCATGCCTTTTTAGCTGATTACAATGAATAAAGCTGAACTCCAGTGTCTCCATGCAACAATATTACCATGTGCCATGTAGTCACTGAGTCATTGTGATTTACTTCTAGAAACATGAATGCCAACCAGGCATGCCCCATGGAGACTTCCAATGAAGAAGATGACCACTGTTCGGATCTGGAGGTCGCCTCTGTCCTGTCTAAAGGTATGCTACAGGGATATGCCTTCAAGCAAAATAAGAAAATTGCCATGTTTAAAGAAATAGCAATAAAAGATTTCTGTGGCTTTAGTTCAGCCGTTTGCTTGTTGTGTTCCCGGTGAATATTGTTACTGAAGAAGCTTTGCTTCAATGCTTGTGCATTTTGTGGAAGTTGTAAGTCTTCTTTCTATGGTTTCTCATATCCTCTGTATGATAAGTTGATGATTGCAATTAAGTTATATATGTTATCATTGATTACATAGTTTAATTGTAATCATCAATTGGTAATTTTTTTTTTAATCAAAACAAAAATATTAAAGTATCCACATACTTTATTTTTTGCAGGTGTCATTTTCTACTATTTGACAGTTAAATTACGACTAATTTTCATTTTTTTTTTTTCCAGAAATGCACTCCCACTCAACTATTAAGACAATATCACCTTGTAAAAGTACCACTCCAGCAAAGTATAATTATTCGCCATTCCGAGTAAGTATCAGACTACACTTATATGTACCTTTATTCTGTTACTTGCTTTAACATCAAAATAATGTATCATTCATCGATGTACGGAGGAACATTTTCTACGTATTGTTTTGATATACCCTGTATAGTCTGTATCTATCGAAGTTACAATGAGTTTGAATAAAGCAATATCAAAATATAGGGAAGAAATAATTTGAATTGGGCCTCAATTGATCTTTTTTCATAGTGTTCCTGTGAATGAAAATATTTAATAAATACTAGTTTTGAATGAAAACAATAATATTTGGTCACCTGTGACAAAAAATATAGGCCTACCAAAGTATGATGTATTTATAATTTTCCTTTCTCTTATTTAGCCCTCAACTGTAATGACCAATGTGTCTCGAGGTAATATTCGCACGACTACAATAACACCTATTTGCAAAGGTAGGGACCAAATAATCTGTTTATTTCTATGGGACGTTAGTTGTATTTTGGAAGTGATTATAAAGAGTAAGTTAATATCTTGGTTCACAAGGTATGTTATTCTGTAACGTCACGGTTCACTGCTTTCCTTATATATTCAATTTTGAGAAAGATTAGTGCTTTTATGTCAAATTTTTGATAAATGATTATTTTAAGTTCTATTCTGCACTCAAAATACATTTCAGCTGCCGTATAAATAGAATTTAAGAGATAAGTTCAAATTTTTTCTATTGTGTTTCAGTTGATATAAATATACATCAAATGGCTGCACAAGGAGAGCTGATTTTGTTACAAGCGGAATTGAATTGTGAGTATTTGAATGAAAGATATTTGCCATATAATATTATGTGGCAAATTCAAATTTCTGTTTTTCAGATTTTGAGACATGTCTTCATTTTACATAAATCATTGATTTGTAAGTTGTCATATTTGAGAGCAGTGTGTATCGCAACTTTTCATTATGTGTATTGTGTATTTTTAAATAAAAATTTATGTTCAATGGATAGTGTATTGCATGGACAAACATATAAAATAGATTTCGAAATATATATTGTAATTAATAATTTTAGAAAAATTAAAAATTTTCTTTTCTTAAATGCCAGTCTTTGGATCCACCATCTTAGTGAAAGTAAAAACATATTTTGTTAATTTTCAGTGGAAGAAATAAACGTTCAAGATGAAAATGGATTTACTCTGATGATGTGGGCTGCTGCAAACAACCAATTAGCAACCGTGGAGTGGCTTCTAGCGCGTGGTGGAGATGTTAACTTGTTCGGGAAGCAGGGAGAAAATGCTTTACTTTTGGCGAGTTCAAATGGCCACGACCGGGTAGTGAGGTGTCTGCTGAAAATGGGCATGGATGTTAACCATGCCTGCAATGTAAGTTATTTTGATTCATAGGTGAGGGGGATTTGTTCAGGATCCAATTGCTGGGTCCCGGATTCAAATCCATGACCAAGAACTATACAATGGAAAGCAGTTTCAATCAGCCTTTGCCTCACTGCTGTGTCCTCCTTAACTATCTAGCCTCCCAAAATAAATAAATAGAGGGGGTAAAGCCCAATTATCCATTGATCTTTCAATTGATTTAGTTGACTGCATGCAATAGAAAAATGTTGAACAATATTTTCCCCCAATTTAATAAGCTTATTATACCTTCAAATTCACGAAGGATCAACTTGCCCCGGGGATCAACTTGCCCCGGTCTCCCCTATATCCGTGAAATGTACCTCATCTTCTCATTGTTCAATTGTTTGCCAAGTTTTGACTCACTAATACTTTTCTAAGCAAAAAATCAAGACAATGTCCCCTGAGTCATCCAAATAATTTGTAAATGATGTCTTCTGAAAATTATTTTTAAAAATGCAAATCGGAGTATTCTAGTGACATAATTTTCTATGTTACTAATGTTTAATATACGTAGTTGTGATGATTTATTTTTAATTAAATGTTTTACCTTTTGTTACAGAAAGGGAACACGGCTTTATTGTATGCTGCTTACAACAACCATGTGGAATGCGTGAAGGCCATTTTGGAATGGGGAGGTGATATGACCGCTCAGAATAAATTAGACCACTCTGCGATGGACATAGTAATTACATTAGGCCACAAACATGGTAAGTTATATAAATAAAATGAAACAAATGTCTTGGCTGGATTGTGTTTATGAAACATGAAATTGGGTGTCCCTTGCAGAAGTGTCTATGCTGGGCAAAAGCAGAGATATTATGAATGTGTTTGTGTGTAATTAATGTAGTTTAAGTTAGTGTGTTTCGTTCAATTAACTATAAATTAAAGAACTGGCTGGGAGGGCTGCACACTGCACTGCATAGCCTATGTCATAGCAGAGCCTATAGGCCAGCAACTGAGGCTGGCAACTACTGCAGGTGGTAATTTCCTCAGTTGCTCACAGGTGGCGACAGCTCCTAGTTCACAGCAGTTTCCCCAGTCAGTATTCTGCCAAGAGATGTCTCTGAAACTTGTTTACAACAAACCGGTCGGTACATTGTATAAGTCACAGGATTAGCCAGACGTTGCACTTAACCGAATTATCTGCAGCGTTGTTTAAACTAATCATTAACCTTCGTAATTTGGACTCTCCTGGGATGGTGGGGGGCCTAATCAAATATTTTGACAAGGCTTAAATAATTATCTCATTGCACTTTTTCAACCTGTTTTATAGGACAAAAATCTGACAAATAAAAAGATAGACCAGTGATTTATTGGAAATGCATAAATTCTCCTGAATGTAAAAAATGACAAAAAGCATAAAGCGCATAATGATTACCTTTATATAAGGAGTAGGAGTGATTCCTTGTCATGTAATTCATGCCGCTTTAACCCTTCCCCCTCTTGTTTGTTTCAGTTCAGAATGTGATGGAAAAACATTTGCTGCAGCTGTTGGACCCATCCTGAAGCTACAGTGAACACAATATTACTCAATATGTTTGCTTAACATTAAAATCAATTTGCGCTGCTTCATTGCTGTATTTACTGCCATTTGGGGTTTTATGGCATTTAATTGTTATTTGCTCTATTTATAGAAGCTGCTGTTGTTGTCCATAGATTAATTTTGATATGTTTGTGAGCATGTAAATAAATACTTTTATATTGATTTCTCAGTTTGTTTTGACATAAATTATGCATGACTAATATCATATGTTACGGTGTAGGCCTGGTGCCTAGCAAACAATGGTAATTTTCTCTCCATTTGTATTTATACTTTTTTTAAATCATGATTTTGAAAAAAAAAATTTAATTCTTAATATCTGGGCGATGATATTTTTTATAAATCATGATTTACTCTGCACATACATGTGTCTTGAGATATTATAATTAGTATGATTGATTTAAACTGATTCTAGATTAGGCCTAAGCAATTGCTATTAAAGCTTTACAGGATAACTTCTAATTATATGATTAGAAATTCAAGATGCCAACCTGCTGCTAGCTACTGCTGTATTATCAAGGTCCAGCAGCTCAAAGGGCCAGTGCATTTTCTGCACTGGTCACAACCTGCAATGCATTGGAACAGAGCTAACAATTTAATGCAACATTTTTGATGTCAGGGGCGGATCCAGAAAATTTCTGGGTTACTATCTATCGGATTAATGCATTGTGGCATAATACGAAATTAGTAAAAATAAGTGGCATTGTTAAAAATGACATGGGGGATCCCGCCCCCCCCCCCCACCAGAATCCGCCAGTGCATGATGCTCTATGCATGACATGATTGTGTGTGTATCTGCACCAATCATCAATTGCCCAAATTGCCACTGTCAGATACAGGAGGCCTTGTTTTGTTCCTTAAATTAAACGATAAGGACTTTACAGAATGGCAATGGTACTGCGGCAGTGCTGGGACATGGGGATAAAATGCATTTTATTTGGCGGGAGTATTTTTCATGGTCCGTGTTTTTGGATGTTTGATGACGCGGTGAACGTAGTCATCCTAGATTGGCCGCGACGCACATGAACCGACCAATCAGCGCCCGACCTTGTTTACTTCATGTTTTGCACAGCAGGCGAGGCCGACAGACAAGCAGGCACATTGTAGTCCAATATCTTTTCTTTTTGGAATTTCTAACTAGTCCACTAGGTCTAGTCGTCTCGGGGAATATCCAATGGACGTTTTGGAGCCAGTGTTGAGAGTGGACCGACCACTGGAAGGGAGAAATTAAACATTTGCTGACGTAAACAACTCGGCGGCCACCATTCCAAGCTGCTCCCCCCATTCACATTGGGGCCAACAGTGTACACCCAGCCTTGACAAGGGAGTCTTTGGGCTGTGTGACAGGCATTTTCCAACAACTCTGGAGTTATTAAAGTGCATCTTGGCTTGCCCCTAATGCTGTGATAGCAGCTGGGCAAGTCTAGGTTGAGTTGAGTGTGTTATTTGATAAAGGAGAGCCACTTTTATAGCGAGCTGCTGGACTACCTCTGGCTAATGTGAAATTCGTGCGTGTGACATAACCCAAAACATGTGCTGGCAATATCGGAATTATTATTCGAAATGAGACTTATACGAAGTGAAAGCTTTCCACAGCTGTTAATTCCACTGTTGCTTGTCGTATTCCTATGGATTACCAACTTAGATGTGGGCAATGGGGAGAAAATAAGAAGACAACTGAGAAAACATGAAATCAATCAAACGACAGAAAAGGGTGAGCAGTCATTAATTTTGCAAACATTGATCTGAACATGTTAAGTGCATTGCTTTATGATCAAGCTAGCCAATGATTTCTTTTTCATAAAACTGTCTTTATTACAGGACTATATCTGTACATATTAACAAGTTTGTATTGCAGCAGTCTAGACACGTGGACTAAATTTTTACACTAATTGGTTGAGCTGTCAAACATTCATTAATTTTGAAAAGGACATCATTAATTGCTTTGTTGGATCAGCTGTCTTAAATGCTCATGTTATGTCTATGGCTACTGTTATATGATCACAGTTGTTCTAGAGTTGTTCAGGTGCTTCTGAGATGTTTTGTCTACCTGTTTACTCGTTGAGTGTAATCTGTTAATCCTTTTATTTGGTCTGAACCATATTTGGAAGCTGTCAAAATTAGTACAACACTCTTTATTGATTGGCTTCCCTTCAGCTCAGGGCAGTTGGACAAACAACTGTCAAAACAAGTGAAGCTTCATTGAGCGTGGCTGAGAGAATCAAATTGGTAATTTATATACACATGTGTGTATTACTAGAAGACAAGAATACACACGACATCGTGTATTGGTATTGGTGATTTATTGTCCTACTATAGATCTATGGTCCTACAGTCATGGTTATACATGTCATTGATTGATATGGATCAATTGGTCTTTTATAAGATTCCTGTATCATTTTGATTTGGAAGGAGTTGCAACAAGTTGTCCAAACTTCTTAAGTTGAAATATATAATCTGAAGTCTGTTTCTGGGACTGATGTCTAATCTAGACTTTCTACATATCTCTGTCACTGATCTAGTCATAAATCTAGTTCCAAGTTCCAACACAGTGATAATGACATTCCCTAACCTGGGATATTTCTTCTGGCTAATCTCTAGAGAGACTAATTTATTGGAAGAAAAGCTCAGAAGGCCTAATTAACTCCATAGGCCTAGCCTATGCATATATATGGTATGTCTAATCTAGACTTATTTATTCCCAGTAAAATGTGCTTGGTTCATTTCAGGTGCAGGTTGCACTTGCTTTATATTTGTTTAACATTTACTTAAAATTTGAATATTAATCCGTTAATCTAAGGACAATTTACAGGTTACGCCAGGGCTTTAATTATTTACTTATTTGCAGAACTACATATAGCAATCCTTGACTCACCAATAATTGGATGATGACCTGTAGAATAATACTTGTATATCAAATTTAAGCCTATATATTGGAAAATGTTGAACTCCTTATATTCACCCCAGTATGTTGTTCTATAAGATGTGACAGGCTTATCTGTCATGAGTGTGTCAGTGTCATTGCTTGCACACTGGCTCTGCATCACAACCTGTAGCTGAGTCTATTTATAGCTTTAAAGATGCCCTATTTGTCCAGGACTTCATCTCTTATACGTTGTAACAAACAAGCACTTTGTTGGATAAACAAGTAGCTCGAATCGGATAGGATCGATAGATAGATAGACAGGTAGACAGATAGATAGATAGATAGATAGATAGATAGATAGATCACTTATCATCAAAGATAAGATAAGACATTGGTGATAAATAGATGGATACAAGATTGTTCAATTGACAGACAGATGGATTGGTATTAAAGATAGATACATGTCAATTGATCATGATGGAAAGATAGATTAGATTCTGGACGCATCAATTTATAGATTGATTGATAATAAATAGATGGGCAGTAAAACTATTTTGAAACAGATGGAGAATATAATGACCTAATTGTCTTAATGTTGTGGACTATGTTCTTGAAATATCTGGGGAATTGGGCAATTTGTGTCTTCTTTCATAGTATCTTTACAAAGTTTACATGTACAAGTACACATTTACGAGTTAACAGGAAATAAGGTGCAGAAAAAGTTAGCGAAAAGTAAAAAAAATACACAAGAAAAAGTGGAGTGCATGCTTTAGGTGTGCAAGCTTCAACTTGGGCAGTGCACAGATAGACGAAGTCCAACAGACAGACAGATGTGCATTCTTTCTTGTTATTCCATTTTGTTTACAGGAGTTCCAGAATGTCTTAGTCACTCCCAAAAAGTTCTCTCTGTGGCCCACTACAGCTGGAGGGCTCCTCAACATGCTGAATGTATCAAGTTTCAGGAAATGTACAAATTTGTAAATTTCAATGGCATATTTTTGCTGCTCTGGCACTCCTTTCTCGTGGGAGAATTGCATGTGACGGAGTTTCAGAACTTTCCTACATGTATCATAATCATAATGAATGTGTGTATTAAAACTAATGTATATATGGATTATATCTACTGGGTTGTAATGATTATTTAGTACCAGTGCTTAAATATCATTATGATTAATTATAGTTTATGACAGTTATAGGCTTATAGCCCATATGGCAGTTCACAATAATATATTTGTGACTTATGCCCAAGTTATGAGCAAAACACTTGATTGATGTTGGAATTGTGATGTCCTATATTCAGGGCTAAGTCATTAAAAGCCTTGTAAACAATCGATCACTCGATAAGCGGTGATTTTATGTCATAGATTAAATGTGCCTGTGGCATGGCCAACTTTGAAAAAAAAAAACGATGTATTTCCTTAATTTTAAATCGAAATGCCCAAAATCATTGTTGAAATACATCACAGCAAGTTATTGGATATCTGAGGTGCTTTAATGTGACCTAAAAAATCACTATACTGTCTATACCTTTAGTTAATCAATTATATTAAAAATTTCAAATTAATGCAAATGTTTTAACACTAGCAACATTATAACATATAAGAGAGAGAGATGTATTCAAGAAAGAGGAGGGTTGGTCTAGTGGAAGCGTGCTAGGCTGCCAATCGCTGGGTCCAGGGTTCGAATCCAGCTCTTGCCGGGTCACCTGGGCCTATCTTGGATGGCTGTTTCAATCACCCTTTTCCTCAACGCTGTGCAGTGTCCTCCTGTCCTAATTGGCTACCAAGTGCATAGAAGCCATAGATACGGGACATCAAGCCCCATTCATCTGGCCATCCATCCAAAATTGAATTAATAATCTTATTCTTATCATACACCCTGGAGAAACAATTTAATGTTATTACTGGGAAATGGGAAGAAATTAATTTGAACTTTTCCGCTCAAAACTATGTATTGTCATGTTGGTTCAATGTGGTTGATGTATTGTTTAACATTCAAACTTTTTCAATGTATCATGGGTTACTGTTGTGACTGCTTATCATACAAAATTGCTAATGATAGCTATATTGTGTATCATGCAGTCACTGCAGTGTGTACTATGTGTATTGGATTAGAGGATCACCATGCATTATTGACTGCTATTCTAGAGGCAATTTTGTCTGCTGTTAGGCAACACTAAAACTTTCCGAAAGTGTTCTTTTGTAGGCCTACTATATTGTTGATACGACCAAATGGCAATGCCCCATATACATAGGTATATTGTGGGGTAACTTACCGAGTACTGATATCATCAGTATCGTATTGTTATTTATGGTATAAAGTTGATATTTAGACCTTGAACTTCTGTTAGCTTATAATATAAGACTGAATCATGTTTATGGCTACTAGTGATGCACGGATAGTGAAAATAGCCGGATACCGGATAATCCAGCAACACCAACTGCCGGATACCGGATAGCAACCGGATAGTTGGAACCGGATAGTACACATGCGAAAAAGGAAGTTTTTCGGCATTTGTGGTTGATTATGAATATTTTTTAAGAGAGCTGAGACATATATCGGTCCGGCAGGAGGACTGTTCCTCTGATGGAATGTTTTTTGTTTTGTTCTGTAACTGAATTCTGATTTTGAAGATGGTGAAATAATGTTGTTGACTCTGTCGTGGTAACGTTCCTTTGGTTATTATCAAAATTTTAGCCTTTCATTAAGTTTTGAACATGCCAGATATCCAGTTCTGATACCCGGTTCTCATACCCTAATTTTGCCGGATACCGGATATCCTGCAAATTCCACTATCCGGCCGGATACCGGATACTGTGCCGGATATCCGTGCATCCCTAATGGCTACATTAAATACTCTTAATCTAGGGTGAACCTATATTTTCCTGGATTGACAAGTTTAAAGACTGATACAGTAAAGTTAAAGACTTTTAAAGTGGCACATGCGTAGATGGGACCTGAAATATTCCAACAATGACAAAGTTCATGTTCCTTTCCTGTTGTGTCCTGTAATTTCTTATGCTAAGTATAGGACGACAATCCTGTAACTCCTTACAGAACTAGTACAATTGACTATTATCTGCTAGCTAGTAAGCTAGAGCTAAAATAGCATGGTTGCCTGAATAGTGAATATATTATTTGTGTGCTGAACAAATATTTTTTGGGAATTCGGACCCTTCAAAGTCAAATTTGCTGCAACAGGACTTCCATTTCTTCCTTTAAAATTTCAGTCTCAGAAATGCCCACTTTACTGTCTTTAGCTATAGCACTGGTGTTTTACTGGATGATTTTTGAACCTCCGCTTGGCACTAAGAATCTACAACATGCATTTCCCTTAGTGGGAATGGTTGGTCAAAAGGAATAAGGGGAATTTTGTGTTGGTCAGTTAGGGAAAGGGGGTCAAGCTTGACCTACTGAGTATTTTGGAAAAAGGGGGGGGGGGTCGAATGGCAATAGATCAGGGCGTGACCAGACAGAGGTGAGGGGTCACTGTGAGGTCAGGTGCACCCAGGTCTGTTTGTAAACAGAGGGGTGGGGCGGAGCTAGGCGGTTGTAAAAGGGGGCTAGTGCTTGTGTAACCATCATTGATTTCTCGCTGCTTTCACTGTTATTAAAAACTATGAGACGGAATTCCTATTTGTAGCATTAGATCTTCAATTACCATACAAGTATTACTAGGATTAGTGTATAGGCCTATAATATCTTGGCTTTTCTCTGCAGCTAATGCGGTCATGCGCTTTATCAAATTGTTAATGTCTTCCAGGGAAATGTCAGTTTCGTGATGACAAGCTCTGTTTCGATTATGCAAAGGAAAAAAACACACCTTGTTTTAAAACGTGTGTGCAATTGCAATATATATGCAATTATGCATGGATGTAAATGTCTCTCTATGACCATATATGCAGGTAATTATAAACCATAGCATTGCTTCTTACATTGTATCATTGCCTAATAATCAAAGTTCAAAGATTTTATAATCACAGTTCAAAACATTTATCAACCCCCCCCCCTCTTTCCTGATGAAATCCTAGCTCCGCCACTATGTAAATATTATGAGTGGTCAGCCAGCCAGCCAACCAGAGTCCCCTCAACTGACCAGAGCTGTTTTTCCTGCCTTCTATTTATTCTCAGTGTAGATATGTCCCCTCTATGACCTGCTGCAGTCTTGTCTCAACAACAACAAAGTCATAAATAAACCTCTCTGCCTTTTCTTGTGTCCTGCTTCGGTCACTTCATATAATAACAAGTCATCATGTTCTTAAATAATACTTCTACATGAGTTTGTAGTTGAGCATGTATAGTGTTAAGTTACTTGTAACACTAGTAAATTACGGTTTTTGAAACAGATCTGCTTATTTCCATTCATGGATACTAATGATAAAGAAATTAAATAGGTTTATTTGCCAACATGTATGCATTGATTTGGTTAAGTGTAATACTTCTCTTACAAATACATTTTTGTTGCGTTTAATATTTGGATGATTTATGGTATTTTGACTTTATCCTGTTTCTGAAACTTTCTGCTATTTTCTGTTCTTGATAGAATAAGCTAGAATACTTTTGCAGATGTCTAACAGTGTTGGAGGTCTCGAGGCTGGTCTCATCCGCTAGACTGGGCTTCGGGGCCATATTTTAGTGGCCTCGGTCTTGGCTCGGTCTCGGATGCCAAATCCTTGCTTCAGTCTCCGGTGTCTTTGGGCCAGTGTTGGAGGCTGAAGGCCAGGCTGAAGGCCGGGCTCGAGGCCACATTTTGAGACTCGGAGACTCATGCCTCAGTCTCGGCCTCGGATGTCCTGGTCTTGATTACATCACTGAATTGTCTAATACTATCTATAATGCATCATTACAGTATGTGTAATAATGTCTTCACAAATCACATTTTCATAATTATTTCATATTAAACCTTGTTTTTATGATTCTGAAAAAATCCTGAACGTGCCATATGAATGAAGAGTTGCAGACCTGTTTATTGCAGGCTGACTGCTTGTGATGTATACATGACTTTTTTGGTCATTGATGAAGATGTTTTCAAATACATGTATGAGTGGGAGTATTATATCTATTATTAATTGGTTTGTACGCCTGCTCATTGGACTCATTGCAGAAAAATAATACTAAACAATTTATAAGACTTTTATTGTTGTTTTAATGGCCCTCACTCATTACAGTATGTTATTTTTAAATATTTTATGTGATTACAAGAACTTTTTTGATCGAGTTGATCCAGATCTTGACATTTTTCCTAGCAGAAAGTTCCAGAAAAGTTCTGTGACTTGAAAATGTATAAATTACAGATGTCAGAAACTCAGAATAAGTCGTAATGACCTTTTCTTTGTAAGAATGGTCTTGGAAATGCAATGCTCTGATCTTGGAAGTTCAGAACTTCCTAACTTGTGCCACTTTCCAGGTGCAATTGCAGCTTTGTGGACCTTAGAATAACTTTTTGTGACAATTTCTGGCATTTAGCCATTTACAGAGCTCTTCAGATTATGGCATTACGACATTTATGATTAACTTTATCAATAGCTATAAATGCATCAGTGACATAGTTTTGGGATGAACATATATTTTCTGATATGTCATTATTCTATAAAATATTTATTTGTTGATTTGGCTTGCTTATTTACTGTGTTGCGGTTGGTTTACATGCGGTGCTATACTTCCATGTGATTCAATTAGACTTGTAATTAGATTGAGTTGCATGACATTACTGCTAATTTATCAGGTGTAATTGGTGTTCTAATATTATCCAAGGGGCAATTTTTGGAAGAAACTCTAGAAATGCATTTGTATGAAGGACTTGGGAGACCACAACTGCCTTCTTGAATCCGGTTTGGCTTACTTTTACTCCAAAAGTCTGAATTCTCCGTACAACAAGGGGAAGGTTAGCTCAGTTGATAGCGCACTAGGCTGCGAATCGCTGGGTCCACTGGTTGCGGGTTTGATTCCTGCTCTAGTGGGGTCACCCAGTCACCTAGACTTATGTTAGACAGCAGTCTCAGTCATCCTTTGCCTCATTTCTGTGTCCTCCTTGTTCTTGTTCCTCCTGTCCTGATTAGCCTACCAAGAGCATACATACAGGACGTAAAGCCTCAATCATCCATCCATCCTCTAGTAACCATGTTATATGAGTCAGTAATTATCTCAAAAGCAGGCCATCTAATCAAATTTAGTTTATTTTCAATTTCTCCAAAGTTAGGAACTTGGGATAGGTTGATTATGTCTCTTTTCCTTCATTTCCTCCTGGGTATATTTGCTATTTCTTGACTATTTCCCAGATCTTTACTGATTGAGTGGGTTCTCAAAATGTGAATCTGCTAACTTGCCAGCATTGTGTGTTGTGACCCACCAGACCTGATAAAACATGTTTTATGTGACTGAAGTCTGGTTTGATATGTTTTTTCTCCTTTTCCTAGTCTCTACTATAGTGTTTTACCCCCTGATATGTACTTTTTCGTGATTTTTTTTTTCTGATTTTTTTAGATTTAATATTTTTAGTAGGTCAGAAATTTTGTCTGATGTTACTAGCAACTACAAAAGTAGGTGATATACGTCAATGGCTCAATGCAGCGGAAAAGGAAAGATAAATAAAGAAGTACAAGCAAAAATCTCAAGAAAAAAAGTCACGAAAACATAAAAATTACAATAGAATAAATAGGTGTAACTGTAAGGCGAAAATCTGATTCCTTTCTAAAAGCCTGGTCAACAATCATTCCCAATATGTGCAAGTTTATATGTACTCAATTTATATGTTTGTGGACTTTTATAATGGATGAAACAACCATTTGATATCAATGTAAAATCCTGGCAGAATCTGGGTGCCCTGCTCAAAATCTGGGCTCTCTCTGATGCTGGGACAAATGGGAATTTAGGCCTCCGGTTGGATGTATGATTGGGGCTTTATGTCCTATGTCCTTCGTATGTTCTTGGTGGGCTAATCAGGACAGGGGGAGGACACAGCAATGAGCCGAAGGATGATTGAAACTGATGTCCAACACAAGTCCGGGTGACTCGGAGCGGGATTGGAACCCAGCACCCAGCGATTGGCAGCCAAGTACCTGTCCCATTTGTACAAAGTACTTCAAGATCCTACAAGAAACTTTTTAGACAGCAAAAATATGTTGGTTTCAATTGTTAGTCCTAGTACTTGGACATAGCTGAATTGAAAGAGCTTGTTTGTTGGTGGTCTGCAGACCACGGTGGTGTGGGTGCAATCCTAACAATTTACAAGTGAGTCTTAAGTGTAATTGTGATCTATTGAAATCTGTGAGTTTAAGAGGTCACAGCTCATGCTATTGTAGTCCAGCCTATTATTCTTGGCTGTTTTTATGGTACCAATAACAACTCCAAACAACTCAAGTACTGAGTGAACCCAGGGTAAAATATGCCTGGTCTTTTGTAGAAGGAAATGGAAAAAAAGTGAGGAAAAAACTCAAAAAGAGAGAAAGGTGAACATTACTAAAAAAAAAATAGCATGCAATGCATGCACCGTGTTCTCGGACAATATTATATTTCACCATGTTAATTAGCCCTATAGAACTTGGATTAAATGTCAGTCATATATGATTGGCCTGTTACCTATTTTATGTATCTGTCTATTTGCAAAACAATCAATAGAGGTTGCTCCTTGTCAGCAATTGGAGGATGTAGGCCTGGGATACCAAAGAAAGAAAGTAGCACATTTCGTTTTACATGTGTTTATTCACTTAAAATAAATAGACTTAGGTTTATTTCTGTAAAATAAGCGAGAGTAGCTGTAACTGTGTGGTGATTACCACACAGTAACTGTTAGTTCAGGGTGGTACCTGCGACCA